>CM077219.1:40066518-40086518 GCA_039654775.1 Spinibarbus caldwelli
GCAGCTGTACGCTAACGCCCGCCACACAGGTACGCTAGCACTAGGGCTGTGCAATTAATCGCATGTGATGATCATGCGCATCTCGTCAGTAAAGTCGGTTCTGTGATTAGCAGTAAATCTCCATCACCTGCTTTCAGATGGAGCAGCGTTTAATACACAGAGCCGTAGATCACTGACAAGCTACGCAATATCGCGTTCGTAATTGAATGTGATTCATCTGCGATTATGAACATGATATTGCATGAACTAGCTAACACCCGCCGCCACAGATACAGCAGCTGTACACTAACTGAAAGATTTAGCTTTTCTTTTTAGTGCAAATTGTTGTCCCAGTTTTCCATCTGTTTTTTTTAGGGATGTAACAATTCACACAACTCACGATTCTGATTTCATTATTCGATTTTCTCGCAATTTTTTTTTTAACAAAATGAGAATGAAGACATACAGTAAATGAGAAGGTGTCCTTTTATTAGGCCATTGCTGCACTTTTCTTTGTGCAATTGAAATATAACAAAACTAAATTGAATTTTTAAAATAAACCCCAAATCAAACAAGTTATTTACACAAATAAAAGAAATATAAACAAACTAAGGCTTTGTCTGTGCTCTTTCCATTTAAAATTAGAGGCAACCACTGCATTTTGAATGAGACGCAGATTCACTCTCTGCCAGCAGGTGATGCTTATAAACAACAATGATAGTGTATCCTTGGTTACCGCTGTAAACAAAGCAGAGCTGCGCTTATGAACACTACTTTAATATGCATTGTTTAGGAAAGGGAAAGGGAAAGAGAAGTGGTGTGTGGCCAAGTATGGTGACCCATACTCAGAATTTGTGCTCTGCATTTAACCCATCCAAGTGCACACACACAGTAGTGAACACACACCTGGAGCAGTGGGCAGCCAATGCTGCGGCGCCCGGGGAGCAGTTGGCTCAAGGGTCTCACCTCAGTCGTGGTATTGAGGGTGGAGAGAGTGCTGGTTATTCACTCCCCCCACCTACAATCCCTCGAGACTCGAACCCACAACCTTCGGGTTATAAGTCCGACTATCCATTAGGCCACGACTGCCCCATCAAATTTAGAGGCAAGATGAAAAGAAAATACCACGTAAACTTTTCTAAAGACAGTCAGTTCCCCTCAGAGATACATTCATATAAACTCCTAACCCTAACTGTGTCGTGATTTGTTTAGCATCTCAACCGATTTGAATCGTCACATTTTGAATTGATTTTCAACCGGCTCGCGGTTCATAGTTACATCCCCAGGTTTTTTTGAACACGTTTTACGTTCTTTCAAAAACAGCGTTCTGTGTGTGTTTCTGTAAGAGGGCGGCGGTTCAGACTCTGAGATGATGGACGCTGGAGGGAGAGACAGCGACAGAGAGAGCGACGCAGACGACGACAGCGACTCGCAGGACGACAGCGGCACAGAGAGAGACGACGCAGATGCTGATCGCCACGACGACAGAGACGAGGAGCGAGACAGAGGCGATAAACACACAGGTAAGCCGTCATCAGAAGTGTGAGTACTTTCACTACGATGACTTTACACACTCTTACGCTTCGTTTGCGCACTATGTGAGCTGCATAATGATACTGCAGGATTCTGTTCGCAATTTGATCAACGCGAACGATATGACGATGAGACGGTATTTTCACACGTTCTGAAGGAAATGCTTCAGCAGATTGGAGATCAGGTACCGCAGCTGTAAGAATGACGGTTTGACGTGTTTGTTTTCTTCGCTCAGGTCGCAGCGTGCGATTCGCTGACATGCCACCGCCCAAAGAGAAGAGGATGAGGAGGGTGATGAAGACCAAGAGCATCACACCACTGCAGGCCATGATGCTCCGGATGGCAGGTGTGTGATACCAGACCACGTCAAGTCACCTTTAGTGCTATATACAATACAGATTGTCAAAGCAGCTTTAGATGTTGACGTCTGTCTGTGTGTGTGTGTGTGTGTGTGTGTGCAGGTCAGTCTATCCCGGAGGATGAGGAGGAGGAGGATGATGAAGAGGAGTACACAGACTCTGAGGAGTCGGATGCTGAGGATCAGGTCTCCATTGAAGCCGCTCAGTCATTGGTCAATCCCAGACTTCCTGTTCCGTCGGCACCAATGGCAGCGCAGCAGCCTCCTCCACACATGCAGGCTCCACCAATCACAGGGCCTCCTCCTTTAGGACCGCCTCCTGCTCCTCCAATGAGGCCGCCGGGACCGCCGTCAGGCCCGCCCCCAGGACCGCCTCCCGGTGCGTCACGCATTCATCATCATCGTTATCGTTATCATACAGATGATGCTGAAGAGCAGCAGTCATGTGATACTCAGTGATGTTTGATCGTCTGAGGAGTCATGTGACGTGTTTGGTGGTTGTTGTGGTTCAGAAGTTGTGGTGAGATGTTGGCTGATGCTGGGTTTTGTCACACACAGGTGCTCCTCCGTTCCTGAGGCCTCCTGGACTCCCCGCGGCCCTCAGGGGCCCCATACCACGCATGCTGCCTCCGGGGCCCCCGCCAGGACGCCCGCCTGGACCCCCACCCGGACCCCCTCCGGGTCTGCCCCCCGGACCCCCCCCCAGAGGACCCCCGCCACGCCTGCCGCCTCCGGCCCCACCAGGTGAGTGTGTGTGTGAGCAAGAGAGAGTGAGTGTGTGTATGTGTGTGTGTGTATGTGTGTGTGTGTGTGAGCGAGAGAGTGTGTGTTTGTGTGTGTGAGCAAGAGAGACAGAGTGTGTGAGCGAGAGAGAGAGAGTGTGTGTGTGAGCAAGAGAGAGTGAGTGTGTGTGTGTGTGTGTGTGTGAGCAAGAGAGAAAGAGTGTGTGTGTGTGAGCAAGAGAGAGAGTGTGTTTGTGTGTGAGCGAGAGAGTGTGTGTGTGAGCAAGAGAGACAGAGTGTGTGAGAGAGAGTGTGTGTGTGTGAGCAAGAGAGAAAATGAGTGTGTGTGTGAGAGAGAGCGTGTGTGTGTGTGTGTAGATGTTGAAATTAACACACTACCTAGATGGCCCTCTTTACATATCTCCACAAAAGCCGTATCATTGAAATTAGATGCGTAAGGATATTGTATGTCTGCTCTCACACTTTAACTGCTTCTATTCTTGAACACTTGATGATTATCTAATCTAAATAACTAAATCCGTTAGTCACACACCGCTGCGTCTCGGAGAACTCGCAGGTATATTTAATTTAATGATTTAATCACCAAACGGGCAAAAGCTCATTTCAAATATGATCAAAAAAACAACAGAGCAAACGAAAAGAGAAAGCACAATCTAGCTCTGTATATGAAGCACACAGACTTTATTAGAGCCACAGAAAGACAAATGTTTCACTGAAGAATGCACAACACACAATCTTCCAGCCCAGGCTGAAGTCTTTATGTACATTATCAATGATCTGGGACAAATATCATGTAATTAAATGGAAAACTGTTTGAATGGTGCTGTGTGGCGCGGCCTGAACACATCAGTTTGATTTCTCACGTCACAGCTTTAAATCTGCAGCTTCACACTGCTGTCCTTTCTCCACTAATGCAGCGTCTAGTCGACAGATCAATCACTTAGTAATGATATGAAAACATGCATATATATATGTAAATAAATTTCACACCCTGTCCAATGTTGTCCAACGAAATGCATATTAAATGCTATGAAAACAAATATAGTGAATGTAAGCATGTAGACAAATATTATGTTCAAAAAAGGGTTAAAATCACATTACATTGTAACATTGCAATCTAAAAACAAAGCATAAGTTAAATTTACTAAACTAAAAATGCAAATAAAAAAGCACAGACTGATTGAGTTAAAAGGATATTTTGATCACCCCATTACAGTCTATATGACAAAAGCCTTGACACAGTCTTTTGTCACTAAAACAAATTCCTCGTATGTGTAAATATACCTGGCCAATAAAGCTCATTCTGATTCTGATTTATATCGTGCAGATACACTTCCTTGTGTGTTTAAACTTCTGCACGTCACAATTATTGTCCAACTGCAAATATTGCGCTGTAGACTCGCGGCTCTCTTAGAGTTATTGTAATTATTGAAACCTTATAATTAAGGTCCTTGCTGTGAACTGTTTAAAAAACCATTTTGAAATTGGTCATTGCGTTACCATGGAAATGGTGCTTTAAAATCTTTTAGCGGTCTCCTCCCCTTAGTGGGCGGGGTCAAGTGTCATATTACGAAATGTATTACGGTCTTTTAGGATTCAAAACTTTTTAGAATCTTGACAAAATACATATTGTTGGAAAGGTCTGAGTCTCAGGATTTCATATATGGTGGTTATTTTGTGATAGAAATAATATTGAAAGAGAAATTTCAACATTTGTAACAGAAAAAATGCATTAAATTCAAATTTGGAACTGACTAATTTTGAAATTAGACATAAGGCTTAAATTTTATAGCAATTTTAGAGTAAAATCTAGAGATGGGCAGATGAAGCCTTGTGAAGCTTTTGAGGCTGATTGTACCAAAAAAAGCCTCTACCAGAGACATCTAGTGTTCAGCTGCAGTTATAGCAGCCACTCTCAAATGATTCACACATCTTTTGATTCCAGTTCAATACTCAGCGATAGCAGCTTCATTCTGAGAATCATTGTCCACAGATGAAAGTGTTGCTGTGTTACTATGAAGCAGGGAGGGAACACTGAGCGTTTCACGTCTCCTTATAAAGAATGAAGCCGTGCCAAAGATTCGAATCAGTCACCTCTCTTCAGGTGTTTCACTGTGACGTATGAAGCCTCAGACATCATCGGTCACATGATCTCAGAGATTAGACACAAGCCTCGACACAGTCTTTCAAACCCATCTGCTTCAGTAGAGTATAACAGGCTCCGGAGCCTCAGTGTCAAACATCCCATATCTAGTTAAAACCTGTTATGTAAAATATTTATTTTATATAATACAGAATAAAAATTAGTACAGTGCATTTTCTTTACAGTAAATTTAAACTTGTATAGATTTTTGATACTTCAATTTTTTGAAAAAAATTCCACTTCTGCTGATTGTCTTCTTTAAAAATAGCAACCTAAGCTCTGAATTCCAAAGTGTTAATGAATTACAGCAATTAATGTTTGGATAGTGCACTTTCATGCCTGTTTTAAAAAATGGGGGGTGACAGTTAAGGTCAAGTCAAGTCAAGTCACCTTTATTTATATAGCGCTTTTAACAATACAGATTGTGTCAAAGCACTTAACAGTATCAAATTGGAGGATAGAGTGTCAGTAATGTATAATAATAAGATTAAACACTCAATTTTCAGTTAAAGGCATTTCATTATTGAATTCAGAGATGTCATTGTCTAGCTCAGTTTAGTTTAAATAGTATCTATGAAATAAAATTGACGTTAATCATAAAAAATTAAGTGTCCCCCCCAAGTGTTAAGGGGTTAATACTGTAAAGCTGCTTGGACACAGTCTGCATTGTAAAAGGTGCTATATAAATAATGGTGACTTGACTTGACCCCTAGTTTCAGTCAATGATTTCGGCCGTCCAAAACTAATTTTCACCGTAACCGAAAATTGCTGTGTTTCTATTATTTTTTGTTGTTTGCTGAAATGTTGAGTAATTGTAACGATGCGTTTGTGTGTTTTGTGTTGATTTGCAGGAATGCCCCCGCCCCCTCCGCCCCGCATGGCTCCGCCCCTCTCCATGTTCCCGCCTCCGCTCAATCCCAACGTGCTCAGCGCTCCACCCAGCATCCGGCAGAAGTCGCCCACGGCGACGGCCTCCTCCAGCGACTCCGCCCCCCTGGCCCGAGGCCCCGCCCACCAAATGCCACCGCCCCCTGGCACCACGCCCACCATTGAGAAGCGGCCCACAGTCTCGGGCCCTGGGGCGTCCTCGGCCCCGCCTGGTGGAGCCACCATCTCGGCCAAGCCACAGATCATCAACCCCAAGACAGAGGTGACGCGCTTCGTGCCCACGGCGCTCCGCGTGCGCAGGGACCGGGCCCCGGGCCGCAGGGACGAGGAGCCGCCCAAACCAGCGGCCGCAGCCAAACCCAGCCAGCCGCCCGGCGCCGCGCCGCCCGGCCTCAAGACCAAGGACCAGATGTACGAGGCCTTCATGCGCGAGATGGAGGGGCTGCTGTGAGCTGCAGATCAGCGCTTTTGAACATTTCCTGCGTCATGTGATTGTGTTTTATCTTCAGATGTGAATAAACGGCAGATGTCAAACTCTGCTGCTCTGTCAGTCTGTCTTTACAGCAAACGCTTCACAGATAATTAGAAATAACCCATCACACCGGGGGGGAATTATGCATTTGGGATACTTTAGTTATATACAATCAAAATACATCATTTTCCAATCATCAAACCACCTTTAAAGGGCTCATATGACGATGCTAAAAAATAACATTATATGTGACCCTGGAGCACAAGACCAGTCATAAGGGTCAGTTTTTTTTAAATTGAGATTTATACATCATCTGAAAGCTGATTAAATAATCCATTGATGCAGGGCTTTACGCTAACTTTTTCTTTTAGGAGAGCTTGTGCTCCTAATTTAAAAAAATTTAGGAGCAACTTCTAATCAATCCAAAATTCTGATCAAAAAATTAGCCTTCCTATTACGAGGTGATATTTGACTCAAAGTGATTTAAAAAAATTCAAATTAAAAAAAATATATATTTATAAGCTTTTTAACATTTTTAATTACAACAACAGAATAAGAAGTAGAATAAGAATGTTACCAATAAAATTAAATCAGTATTTAAGAAATAAATTTGTACTACAGAGGTGGCACAGAAGAACACAAAAGTGGCTTGTAGATGTATTTTCAGACATTTAATGAGGCTCAGAGGTTACATGAGTGCAATTCATAAATTCATGTTGAGGTTAATGTTTTAAATATACAGTTTTGAATATAGAAATATTTAATGATCTAAATAACAGAAAAGATACTTTAAAAAATTAAATTAAAACTGCCAGCAGGTGGCGTCAAGTCACTGATTTTATCACTGAATCATTCATTTAATTGATTTGTTCGAACGGCTGATTCATTCAGGAACGAAGCATCTGACTGTCTTTATGAATGGGTAATTGAATCATTGACTCACTAGATTCATTTAAAAACGCAGTTCATTCATAAACGAAACACCGCTGTGTTTGAATGGAGATGCGCAGCGGCTCAGATGTGACTGTTTGAAACTATTTTCATTGACGAAATAGAGCAAAATAAGGCAATAGTGTTGTAGTCAGACAATATAAGTCACTTAATATTAACTTCTTGTTTAATGAACTGTTGTATTAAATCAATATCACATTTGCAAGCTGTCACTCTCCTTAGTTCATCGCAATCTCACAAAACTCCATTATAATCAACGCAGCTCTCTACACTGCACAGTTAATCTCTTATTTACTCTCTGTCTGCACTTTGTTATAATGAGAGAATACGTCTCATTATTCAACGCTGCAAAAACACGTAAGTACGTTAGAAACTTTTGAAGCTCCCTCAGCGCAAACACAAATATGCTGATCGGGTCAGTCGCACAGGTGCTCCTGAATATTTTTTCATAGTCGCACGCAGTAGTTTTCAGTCGCACTGTAGAGCCCTGCATTGATGTATGGTTTGTTAGGACAGAACAATATTTGGCTGAGATACAACTATTTGAAAATCTGGAATCTGAGGGTGCAAAAAAATCTAAATATTGAGAAAATCCTCTTTAAAGTTGTCCAAATGAAGTCCTTAGCAATGTGTATTACTAATCAAAAATTAAGTTTTAACATATTTACGATAGGAAATTTACAAAATATTTTCATGGAACATTATCTTAATATCCTAATGATTTTTGCCATAAAAGAAAAATGGATAATTTTGACCCATACAATGTATTGTTGGCTATTGCTACAAATATACCTGTGCTGCTTATGACTGCTTTTGTGCTCCAGGGTCACATTTTGTGTATTTGGTGTAATGCAATGTGTTTATGCGGTTTAAGGATCAAAAAACACATTATTTTCCACCTAGTGTACACCCTATGCTCTGATTGGCCAGATATCTGGTGCGCTGTGATTGGCCGAATACCTCAAACGTGTGACGGAAATGTTATGCCTCTTACCATATTTGGAAACACACAGCGTCTCCACAGCAACAACAATACTACAGCGAGAATAATAGTTCCGCCTTCTTTCATTGCGTATACACAGGGTTCGTACGGTCATGAAAAACCTGGAAAAGTCATTGAATTTTAAACCGCAATTTCCAGGCCTGGAAAAGTTTTGGAAAAATAAATTAACCCAGAAAGTTTTGGAAAAGTAATGGAAATCTATTTCACAAATCTCTGTTTAATATAATTGTTTAATCAGGTCCTGAATTTCGGTGCGGGATTGCGCATATATCGCATAGTTTTACTCATTCCCGCAGCTTTCAACTTTAAAATGGATATTCACACATTATTAACAGCCTATAACATGTAGGTTTGATGAGTAAATAAATCCACACAGAATATCAGATCAGTCGTTTGAAAACAGTGTGAGTGATTCAGCTGTACCGCGTCTTCTTTCTTTGACTTTGTCTTAAACCGGCTTCACATCAGAGCATCTCGTCTGCACTAAAGAGCTGCTGCACGCTGCGATACAAGACTTTCGCTCGCGTTTTGGTACAGTTGACAGAATTGTCACTTGCCTAATCGGGTCATTGTTGCATCGTCACAAAAATGTATTATTTATTTGCACGTCTTTTAAAGCCATTCGGTACTCGCGCGCTCCAGAGGCGGTTTGCTGTGCGCTCAGTCACATCCAAAGGGCGTGTGTATAAAGCCTTGCGAGTACCAAATTGAGTTTGGTTCCAAACAAGCTCAGTAGAACCCTGCATGGGCCTCAAACCTATCACCCAATCCGGCCCTTGTCCAACAGCTTATCAGAATTACTGGCCCGAGTCCGACTGGAGCCCGTGTCTCTTTTCTCTCTCTCTTCCCAATTACACAGCTGCTGTTGGAGCCATTAAAATAGTTGTTTAATTTTTAATGGAAAAGTGGTTATATTTATTAAAGTTTTTGTTTTTAAAGTAGCCTTTAAAAGTTTTTGTTTTTAAAGTAGCCTAGCGACCAAGTGGCCAGCTGCAGACACTGAGTTAGCCAATATGTTTGATCAATTTAGCCTTCTAAAATCAGCACCACTTGACTAAAATAAAATCTATATATAAAATACTTAAAAAAGCATATCACAAAGTTAGTTTAAACGTTTAACCTAGATAAATGTGTGCTATTAGGCGCGTATCCAATCGTTTGTGTGGAGAGTGGAAGCTAAAGCGAGGACTTGGAGTCGCCAGAGCGATCACTTGCATTTTTTTTTCTTATAACAGTGGAAACAACTGTCATTTTTGCTCATAAATGTAAGAGTAATATTATTTATTTATTTATTTATTTGTGTGCACTCACAATATCAGTGTAACGTACTGCTCTGAGACTTGACAGGTTGGAGATCCAAATGCAGCTCTATTGGGACAAACCAGAGACGTGATCCAAAATACAGGCAACAGGTCAAAACACAGGCAGGCAATCCAAACAATAGACAAGGCAGGAAACTCAGGCAAAGGGTAAATCCAAAAAACAGGCAAGAGATCAAAAAACCAAGAGACATAAATCCAGGGAGAATGCTCAGAAATGCAGTAACAACTAACAAGACTTCGCAAAGAATAACAAACTAAACCAGGCTTATATAGAGTGAGCAGACAGGGTAAATGAGACACAGGTGAAAACAGTGAGTGCTGATGAGACTGGGCAAAGGATTATGGGAAATTAAGTCTTTGATGGAGTGGCATGTAACAGTCTGTGTGGTGTGAATGTCTATGTAATTGGAAGGCGGCCTCTGGTGGTGAGCAGGTGAAAGATCACGGACAGGATTCATGACAGAGCCTCCCCCCAAAGAGCGGCTTCCAGACGCTCCAAACACAGTACAAAGCAGGAGGGCGGTGGAGCGGAGGCGGAACAGAGAGAGAGATGGAGGGCCTGGTCCATGTGGAAGTCTAAGACCTTGGGACTGAGGCAAGACCGCCAGAACAGGGAACCAGGATGGAGCCGGCAGTACTAGTGGAGTTGAGGACCACCACAGCAGAGCAGACAGGTCCAAAGATCCCCACGGCGGAGCAGAAGCCCACAAGGGTGGAGCAGATGGAGCAGAAGCCCTCCACGGCGGAGCAGAAGCCCACCAGGGTGGAGCAGACAGAGCAGGAGCCCACCACGGCAGAGCAGAGGGAGCAGAAGCCCTCCACGGCGGAGCAGAAGCCCACCAGGGCGGAGCAGACAGAGCAGGAGCCCACCAGGGCGGAGCAGACGGGACAGGAGCCCACCAGGGCGGAGCAGACGGAGCAGGAGCCCACCAGGGCGGAGCAGACGGAGCAGGAGCCCACCAGAGCGGAGCAGATGGTACAGACGGGTCAGAAGACCACCAAAGCCAGATAGCAGGCCACCACGGCGGAGCAGACGGAACAGGCGGAGCAGAAGACCACCAGAGCGGGGCAGACAGACCTGAAGACCATGGCAGGGACTGGGACCTAGGGAACACTGAGACACTCGAGACAGACAGAGCATTGACTGGAATTAAACTGACAAACAACTCATGGACTGATACCGGGTAGACTAACAGTTCATAATCAGATTCATTGATAAAAACTGGCACAACAGACACATTACTAGAAAGGGAACAGACAGGTGACTTAACATTAGACACATTTAGAGAAACAGAGCAGGCAGGTAGTTTATGAGTGGTTATATTATCATTGACAGGGCTAACGGGGCAGATATTGAGTGGTCTCTTAGTACCAGGATTTATGACAGGCAGGATAGAAAGTTCCAAGGCAGACCCTTGCGCTATAACAGACATTTCAGTGACTGACGGGACTAATAGTTCAAAGGCAGCCTCTTCGGCTGGGTCAGGACAGGAAAATGGTTCATAATTGACCTCCATGGCCAGTTCAAGACAGGACGATAGTTCATAACCAGCCTCCTCGGCTGATTCAGGGCAGGACAACAGTTCAAGAGTGGCCTCTGTGGCCGTGAAAGGACAGGGTGAGAGTTCACAGACGGCCTCCATAGCAGTGACAGGACAAGACGAGGGTTCATAGACGGCCTCCATAGCCGTGACAGGACAGGACGAGGGTTCGCAGACGGCCTCCATAGCCATGACAGGACAGGACGAGGATTCACAAGTGGATGCCACTGACACCTCTGGAGGTTCTGCAGCAGTTGCCGCCACCTCTGGAGGTTCTACAGTGGTAAACTCAGGACACAGGAAGAGTTCAGTAACGGTCTCCTTGACCACAACATTACAGGCTAAGAGAGCATTGCTGGGCGCCATCACCTCGGGCAGTTCTGCGGTGGTGTACGCAGCCCAAAGGCAACATAAAGCGATTCCCATCCTGGGAAGCACTTCGGACAGGGGAATTAGTTCATGGACAGGAGGGTTAAAGTGAGCTGGTTTGGGGATACCAGCTGCACGTGTAGACACCAGTGGTGCATCCCTCACACTGGATACCAGACTACGATGCTGAAGGACTGACCTTGAATATCTGGGTGTGGCAGACAGGACGTGCTGTGACTCTGGACGATCAGCTGAGACATGTTGTGACTCTGGACGATCAGCCGAGACGTGCTGTGACTCTGGACGATCAGCCGAGACGTGCTGTGACTCTGGACGATCAGCCGAGACGTGCTGTGACTCTGGACGATCAGCCGAGACGTGCTGTGACTCTGGACGATCAGCCGAGACGTGCTGTGACTCTGGACGATCAGCCGAGACGTGACTTGACTCTAGGAGATCAGCTGAGACATGACAAGACTCTAGGAGATCAGCTGAGACGTGAAGTGACTCTGGATGATCAGCTGTGATGTGAAGTGACTCTGGATGATCAGCTGTGATGTGACCTGATTCATGACGACCAACTGCGACTTGACTTGATTCATGACGATTAACTGTGACTTGATTGGATTCATGTAGCTCAACTGTGACTTGATTGGACTCGTGAAGATCAGCTGTGACGTGAAGAGACTCTGGCAGATCAGCTGTGACATGAAGAGACTCTGGAAGATCAGACGAGACATGGCGAGGCTCTGGAAGATCAGACGAGACATGGCGAGGCTCTGGAAGATCAGACGTGACTTGACTTGGTTCTTTAAGATCAACTGTGAATTGTCTTGGCTTATAAAGATCAACTGTGACTTGACTTGGCTCATGAAGAGTGGCCATGACGGGATGAGACTCAGGAAAGGCAGCCATTTTGTGGAAAGTTGCTGTGTTGGCAGCCATTTTGCAAAGAGGCTCTTGTCCGGCAGCCATTATGTGAACAGACTCTGGTGTGGTGCCATGTTCCTCCTCAACGACATCCACAGTGAACACAGAGCCGCTCAAAATTAGTGCATAGTCCATAAAGTCCTTTAAACTACAATTGAACTTTCCTTCAGGGAACCATGATTTAATAGGCTCATTAAGTCCAAAACGAAAAAAGTCCTTTAGCACAACTTCTTCGAAGGGTACACGATAGGATAACTCACAAAACTGCTGTACATAGTCCTCTATCGATAAATCCCTCTGACGTAGACACAATAACCGGTTAACCGGATCCATGGTGATCAGGATGACACTCAGCTGCTGGATCTGTAAATGGCGAAGTCTTCTGTAACGTACTGCTCTGAGACTTGACAGGTTGGAGATCCAAATGCAGCTTTATTGGGACAAACCAGAGACGTGATCCAAAATACAGGCAACAGGTCAAAACACAGGCAGGCAATCCAAACAATAGACAAGGCAGGAAACTCAGGCAAAGGGTAAATCCAAAAAACAGGCAAGAGATCAAAAAACCAAGAGACATAAATCCAGGGAGAATGCTCAGAAATGCAGTAACAACTAACAAGACTTCGCAAAGAATAACAAACTAAACCAGGCTTATATAGAGTGAGCAGACAGGGTAAATGAGACACAGGTGAAAACAGTGAGTGCTGATGAGACTGGGCAAAGGATTATGGGAAATGAAGTCTTTGATGGAGTGGCGTGTAACAGTCTGTGTGGTGTGAATGTCTATGTAATTGGAAGGCGGCCTCTGGTGGTGAGCAGGTGAAAGATCATGGACAGGATTCATGACAATCAGCATACGTTGTGCTTTTTTAGAAAACAAACAGGATGCGCTTTCTGATTTCTGTGTCACAAAAATGAACCGAAACTCAGTGAATGTTTTATTTCCCCTGGCCCCAACATATTCATCATGGTAATTACTTGCGGGGGTTTTGCGGCAAGCTTTATTGTGTGCGCTTTAACGCGGAACTCTTCCAGTACTCGCTGCTGCTGCTGGACACTAAACACCATCCGAGGCACTCTTCACAGTCGAGGTCGCATCGTGTTGTTTCCACCAGCGCGGCAAATCCTTTTCATCACCATAATAACTGATGGATATCTAAAATATAAAAATAAGGAGGAAGTCTAAAACAAGCCCGTTGCCTGGCCCGCGTCTGAGCTATGACATGAAAATTGTCCCGAAGCCGTAAATAAGTCGGGGCCCGTCGGGCTTGGGCTGAAAAACAGGGCTCTAAAGCGCAGCTTGTTGCATTTCAGTGGCAAAAATACACACAAAATGACATTAAAATGAGTATCCACATAAGCATTGTCAGTTTTTTCTTAAGTGAATATAAACAGTTGCAAAAGAGAAAAGTTTCCAAAACGAAATTCAGGTCCTGCATTTAGGCAAACTAAATGAATGATAATATTCAGTGGTGTGGTATGTTCTCTGTGTGGAGTAAAGGTCATTGCACACTGGTCCAAAATTTTCACACGGTAAAAAATAAATAGGACCTCACGTTGTGTCAATCACGTTTACACACTGCCTCCGAAACTTTTGTCCGTCATAAAAAAATTTTGGATCAGGTTCGATTTTCTGCGTTTTCGCATCCGTAGCAAGCATTTTGATAGGAAAGGATGACGAATACGAAAAAAAATTGGAAAAAAAAAAAAACGCATGCGAAAATTTCAGACTCCATGTGCAAGGACCTTCACGTCTGGCTCAGTTGCAGCTTGTATTTATTACTAAAACAAGAAAGCAAACAATAGCATTAGTAGTCATTAATTTTAGATAACATATGCTATGATAATTTGAACAGATTTTTATTCTTTTTGTAAAATAATGGAACATTAGGTCATGAACATTGTCTCAAAAGTCATGGAAAAGTCATGGAAATTTATTGTTAAAAATGTGTACGAACCCTGTATACATTTGAGCGGTGTTATGCAAATCTCCCCACAGGGTGACGTAGACATGTGGGGCGTGTTTGAATGAGCCGTTTTAGGGGGGCATGGTTGAGTCTTAACTTTTAAAAAGAATATCTCTTTGGGTTTGAGACTTTAGTCTTAACTACTTTACAGATCTTATCTATGCACAAACAGCTTGTAACACTCCAAAGAGAAAGGAAAACATGAAATCGCATCATATGACCCCTTTAAGTACCTCAAAACAACAAAATAAAAGCAGTCCAAAAAGCATCATTTGAGGCATTTTATCAAAAACATACTGAAACTACATTTATTTGTAAAATGCATCCTCATGTTCAGAATCATGACAATCTGCAACAGCCTTTTTCATCATCATTTCAATCTATTTTTAATGTAATAAAGCCCCATATTTTGTAATTTGACTGAGATATTTTACGCAGATGTCAGTTACACAGAGTTAAGAAGCTGATTTTAAACATGTAATAACAGTGTTAATGCTTGTTTACAGCAGGAATGACTATAACTATAAACTATAATAACTATAAAGATAATAAGGATAGTTTTAAAAATCATCCTAAAAGTAAAAGGAGTCCTCAGCACAACTATAACGATAACAACGCCGAGTCATTGGAATCTCTTTTGGAGTGATTTTTTTAATGTTAAAACATTGACAACCAATCAGAATGCATTGATTTTTTAAAGAGCTGGAGCATTTAAAGAGATAGACGACAAACAGAGTACAGTTATCATTATAGTCATTATAGGGCTTCAGATTGCTGATCGATTGCTTCAGTCTGTTCCTGTCTGTTGTGCTGCTGAGAGGTTTGCGATTGTAGCTCCGCTTTTTTATTGAATCTTTACCTTACTTTCACTCTCTGTTGTTTAAAGTGATAATATATAACTTAATTCCCACCATATTTCTGGTATTATCTATCAAACTAATCTAACTAATTTGATCGTTCGCTTTTAAAACCGCGAGTGCAGCGCGCGTGCAGCGCGTTAGCTGGTTAGCTTGTTACTCGCGGTTCCATTCACGTTTCTATTCGCGCCTATTATTGTTTTATTTTTTCTCGCTCCGTTTTCATTTCTCTCTCGCGCCGTTTTTCACAAGTTCATCAAACAACAGTGGTAAGTTAAGTTGGTATCATTCATCAATCAAGGTGAGTAATGGCTTCTCCTTCTCTTGTTGTTTGCACTTCATGCCACATGTACAGTTTATCTCTCTCTGTCGGCGACGAGGGATTCACATGTGATAAATGCAGGGAAATAGTTAGGCTGACAGAGAAGATTTTAGAACTAGAGACACGCATCCAAACTTTAGTTGAGGATAGTAAGAATGTGAGGGCTGTAGATACTGCTTTGGATGCGACTAGCTCAGGGACTCCTGTACATTGTTCGGTTCCGGTTGTGCCCGTGCAGCAGGGCAACTGGGTGACTGTGAGACGGCATAGTCGCGCGTCAAAACACCGCTCTTCCGTTCCGATCAAAACATCAAACAGGTTCTCCCCACTCGGTGACGCACCCACTGAGAAACCTGATGAAAGTGCTCTAGTAATTGGCGATTCTATTGTACGGAACGTGAAAATAGAGACACCAGCCACCATAGTCCAATGTTTACCGGGAGCCAGAGCGCCTGACATCTTGGCAAATTTAAAAGTGCTGGCTAATGCTAAACGTAAATTCAGTAAGATTGTTATCCACGTCGGCGCTAATGATGTTCGACTTCGCCAGTCGGAGATCACTAAAAATAATGTTAAAGAGGTGTGTGAACTTGCAAGTATGATGTCAGACACTGTAATATGCTCTGGCCCCCTCCCTGCTTACCGTGGCGATGAGATTCATAGCAGACTGTCGTCACTCAATGGCTGGATGTCTAAGTGGTGCCCGCAGAATAACGTAAGTTTCATAGACAATTGGAAGAGTTTTTGGGGCAGACCTGACCTGTTGAAAAGAGATGGTGTTCATCCCTCCTGGGGTGGTGCCGCTCTTCTCTCTAGAAATATGGCACATAGTCTTAGAGTTCGTACTTGACTAACTAGGGCCCAGGTCAGGGAGCAGACAGACTGGCTAAACCGACCGTCTGCTAGCCGCCTCATGTCACAGAAGGCAGTTAATTCTCAGCACATAGAGACTCCTTCACCTAGATATCACACTATAGAGACTGTGTCTGTTCCCCGTACTAGAAAATACAGAAAACGTCCAAACCAAAGTAATAGTAACAATTTAATTGATGTTCAACAAATTAAAAATGTTTACAATACAGAGAAACAACTGATAAAACTTGGCTTACTGAATATCAGGTCCCTTTCTACAAAAGCACTATTTGTAAATGATATGATCACTGACCATAAGCTAGATGTGCTTTGTTTGACAGAAACATGGCTAAAACCAGATGAATACATTACTTTAAATGAGTCTACCCCCCAAGATTACTGCTATAAAAATGAGCCACGTCCAAAAGGTAAAGGGGGAGGTGTTGCTACAATTTATAGCAATATTCTCAGTATTTCTCAGAGGGCAGGCTTTAAGTATAACTCGTTTGAAGTTATGGTGCTGCGTATAACATTATCTAGAGAAACGTGTTAGTGATAAATCCCCTGTGATGTTTGTATTGGCTACTGTGTACAGGCCACCAGGGCACCACACAGACTTTATTAAAGAATTTTCTGATTTTCTATCTGAGTTAGTACTGGCTGCAGATAAAGTCTTAATTGTTGGTGATTTTAATATCCATGTCGATAATGAAAAAGATGCATTAGGATCAGCATTCATAGACATTCTGAACTCTATTGGGGTTAGACAACATGTTTCAGGACCTACTCATTGTCAAAATCATACTCTAGATTTAATACTGTCACATGGAATTGATGTTAGTGGTGTTGAAATTCTGCAGCAAAGCGATGATATCTCAGATCATTATCTAGTCTTGTGTAAACTCCATATAGCTAAAACTGTAAATTCTACTCCTTGTTACAAGTATGGTAGAATCATCACTTCTACCACAAAAGACTGCTTTGTAAGTAATCTTCCTGATTTATCTCAATTCCTCAGCATATCCAACAGCGCAGAAAAACTTGATGATGTAACAGAAACTATGGACTCTCTCTTTTCTAGCACTTTAGATACAGTTGCTCCTTTACGCTTAAGGAAGATCAAAGAAAACAGTTTGACTCCGTGGTATAATGAGCACACTCGCACCTTAAAGAGAGCAGCCCGGAAAATGGAGCGCAGCTGGAGGAAAACAAAACTAGAGGTATTTCGTATAGCTTGGCGGGAAAGTACCCTATCCTACAGAAAAGCATTAAAAACGGCTAGATCTGATTACTTTTCGTCTCTTCTAGAAGAAAACAAACATAACCCCCGGTATTTATTCAATACAGTCACTAATTTAACGAAAAATAAAGCATCAACAGGTGTTGGCATTTCTCAAGAGCACAGCTGTAATGACTTTATGAACTACTTTACTTCCAAGATCGATACTATTAGAGATAAAATTGTAACCATGCAGCCGTCAGCTACAGTATCGCATCAGATAGTGCACTATAGATCCCCTGAGGAACAATTCCACTCATTCTCTATTATAGGAGAGGAAGAATTGTATAAACTTGTTAAATCATCTAAACCAACAACATGTATGTTAGACCCTATTCCATCTAAACTACTAAAAGAGCTGCTTCCAGAAGTCATAGATCCTCTTTTGGCTATTATTAATTCATCATTGTCATTAGGATATGTCCCCAAAACCTTCAAATTGGCTGTTATTAAGCCTCTCATTAAAAAAACACAACTTGACCCCAAAGATCTAGTTAATTACAGACCGATCTCAAATCTCCCTTTTCTGTCAAAGATACTAGAAAAGGTAGTATCCTCACAATTATATTCCTTCTTAGAGAAAAATGGTATCTGTGAGGAATTCCAGTCAGGATTTAGACCGTATCATAGTACTGAGACTGCTCTCATTAGAGTTACAAATGACCTGCTTCTATCATCTGATCGTGGTTGTATCTCTTTATTAGTTCTACTGGATCTTAGCGCTGCGTTCGACACTATCGAACACAACATTCTTTTGAATAGACTAGAAAACTTAGTTGGCATTAGTGGAAGTGCCTTAGCATGGTTCAAATCGTACTTATCTGATAATAACCTAGAACACTATCTAACACGTGACGGCTGCTCTGTCAATTCTTCTTCATCAGTTAGGAACCTAGGTGTGCTGTTTGATAGCAATCTTTCATTTGAAAGCCATGTTTCTAGTATCTGTAAAACTGCGTTTTTCCATCTCAAAAACATATCTAAATTGCGACCTATGCTCTCAACGTCAAATGCAGAAATGCTAATTCATGCGTTTATGACCTCAAGGTTAGACTATTGTAATGCTTTACTGGGTGGTTGTTCTGCACGCTTGATCAATAAACTACAGTTGGTCCAAAATGCAGCAGCTAGAGTCCTTACTAGAACCAGGAAGTATGACCATATTAGCCCGGTTCTGTCAACACTGCACTGGCTCCCTATCAAACATCGGATAGATTTTAAAATCTTGTTAATTACTTATAAAGCCCTGAATGGCTTAGCTCCTCAGTACTTGAGCGAGCTCTTATCACATTATAGTCCTCCACGTCTGCTGCGTTCTCAAAACTTTGGCCATTTGATAATACCTAGAAT
The DNA here is from genome assembly GCA_039654775.1 of Spinibarbus caldwelli. Lineage (NCBI taxonomy): Eukaryota > Metazoa > Chordata > Actinopteri > Cypriniformes > Cyprinidae > Spinibarbus > Spinibarbus caldwelli. The sequence goes on from CM077219.1 coordinate 40,085,378, forward strand.
ATCAAAATCGACTGCGGGTGGCAGATCCTTTTCCTATTTAGCGCCCAAACTCTGGAACAATCTACCTAACACTGTTCGGGAGGCAGACACACTGTGTCAGTTTAAATCTAGATTAAAGACACATATCTTTAACCTGGCTTACACATAACACACTAATACACTTCTATTATTCAAATCCGTTAAAGGATTGTTAGGCTGCATTAATTAGATCAACCGGAACCGGGAACACTCCTCATAACACACGATGTACTCGTTACATCGTAAGAAGAATGGCATCTACGCTAATATTTGTCTGTTTCTTTATTATTCTGTTTCTCAGTCCGTGTCCGGATCAGATGGCGCCGGGAGATGATGTCTGCGACCCTGACCGTCGACGGAGGCCGGACACCTGGATGAGCCCCGGGGACATATCCCCAGTGAAGACCTCGACTTAAATACAATAAAACTTAAAATTAAACAAAATAACTATAATATAATAAAATACCTAACTACATAATACTATTATTGTTAGAAATTGCAACAATATAAAAATAGAAATATAATACATTTATACATTTAAAATTTAATTAATACAATAAGTAAAAAAATAAATAATAATATCCTGGCCAGAGGAGAACTGGCCCCCCGACTGAGCCTGATTTCTCCCAAGGTTTTTTTCTCCATTCTGTCACAGAGGGAGTTTTCGTTCCTTGCCGCTGTCGCCTCTGGCTTGCTCAGTTGGGGACACTTAATTTCTAACGATTATCGTCAATTTGATTTCATATATACTATTTAAACTAAACTGAGCTAGACAATGACATCTCTGAATTCAATAATGAAATGCCTTTAACTGAAAATTGAGTGTTTAATCTTATTATTATACATTACTGACACTCTATCCTCCAATTTGATACTGTTAAGTGCTTTGACACAATCTGTATTGTTAAAAGCGCTATATAAATAAAGGTGACTTGACTAGTTATTGTTAGTTAATAATTACACACAGAGCACATGGATGACTTGTAAACTGTGGTGGTCTTGATCTACCGTCCTCTAAACCTGCCAACGGCTTCATGGAGGAATTTGCAGCTCTTTTAAGTGAACTTTTTATAAAATGTAATCGTCTGATGATCCTTGGGGACTTACATATCCATACTTGTCG
>CM077219.1:40091518-40156518 GCA_039654775.1 Spinibarbus caldwelli
AATATATCAAAACATTATTTATGCATTTGTAATTGCAGTTAAATGCATTCATGTCTTGCATTAAACAGTGTGTAAATACATCTAATGTAATTTCAGATGCAGCTTCTGTGTTGATTTGATTTGCTTGGTAACAGCCCAAATGTCTTATTATTCTAATTCATTGGTTAAATGTAAGAATTTGACTCAAAAGATAGTGGACAATTTTAGAAAAAATGGCTTTATAAAGGTAAAAATGCCCATAAAATATAAAAATCCGTTTAAACTTATTGGAAAAGATTAATTTCTTTCAGTGTGAATTAAAATTATAAAACAATAATATTCATGTTTAATAATTTTAGACACTTGATTTTACTGAAGGCTACCAGGATAATTATAACTTTAGTTTATTACATTCACAAACAGAAACTATATCTTCTCTATTTCCAGTTTGTAGCGTGGATCAATCATTGCAACATTTAATCTGATTCTCATGTTTAAGAATCTATTATCTTGAAAAATAATTTATGCTACTACTGCCTACTGACTTGGTTTTAAACCAATATTATTATCCAATTTATGAGCCTTAAAACATCTTAAAATGCACACATGTAAGTCAGGAAAATCAAAATTTCCTCAGGGGAGTATGCCCCCGAACCCCCCTACCAATCTCCATTTTGGGACCTCAGTATTTATAAAAACCTGCGTACAGCCCTGCACTCACTATCACTCACACACACACTATCACACACACACTCACACTATCACACACACACTCACACTATCACACACACTCACACTATCACACACTCACACTATCACACACACACTCACACTATCACACACACACTCACTATCTCACACACACACACACTCACACACACTCACTCACACACACACCAGCCAGGCAAACTCTCTCCTGTTCACTGAGACGAGAAAAACATTCCACATAAACATTCCACTACATAATCACGTGTAACGCTGTGTGTGTGTGTGTGTTTTAGGGCGTCACTGAAGTTCTCTGTGAAGCCTGTGATCTGCTGGGATGGAAGAAACCGACCAAGATCCAGATAGAAGCCATTCCTGTGGCTCTGGAGGGTGAGCAGCTCCACACACACACACACACACACACACACACACACACACACACACACACACACACATACAGACACACACACACTCTCTCTCTCTCTCTCTCTCTCAGACAGACACACACACACACACACACTCACGCACACACACTCACGCACACACACTCTCACACACACACTCTCTCTCTCTCACACACACACTCACTCTCTCTCTCTCTCAGTGTGTGTGTGAGAGAGTGTGTGTGTTATAGTGAGTGTGTGTGTGTGTGTAGTGTTTCTGTGTGTGTTAATGTTTTAGGTCATGACGTGATCGGTCTGGCAGAGACAGGTTCAGGGAAGTTAATGTGTGTGTCTCAGTTGTATTAACTTGTGTGTGTGTGTGTGTCTCTCTCAGGGCGTGATGTGATCGGTCTGGCGGAGACGGGTTCGGGGAAGACGGGAGCGTTTGCTCTTCCTATCTTGCAGTGTCTGCTGGCGTCTGCGCAGCGGCTGCACTCTCTGATCCTGACTCCCACCAGAGAGCTGGCCTTCCAGATCGCAGAGCAATTCGACGCACTTGGATCCAGCATCGGCGTCAAGACCGGTGACTATCACTCACACTATAACACACACACACACACTATAACACACTCACTCCTCACTGAGTCAGATTCACAGCAGAGACTCGCTTCAAATACTGCTGCTCTTCTGAGTCGATGAAGCGCAGTCATGTGACCGCTGATAACACACTGCTTTAACACAGCTATCGCTGCCTGTCACATACTGCCACCTAATGTTACGTGTGTGTGTGTGTGTGTTCCAGCTGTGGTCGTGGGAGGGATCGATATGATGTCTCAGGCTCTGGTTCTGGCTAAGAAGCCTCACGTGGTGATTGGTAAGAGCTTCTGTTCTCTTCTCGTCTGATCAGTCTTCAGTGGAGAACCGAGTCGTAGTGCTGTGATTTGAATCAGATTATGGGTAATGATTCATTCTCTGTGACTCTCAGCGACTCCGGGACGTTTGATCGATCACCTGGAAAACACCAAAGGATTCAACCTGCGAGCGCTCAAATATCTGGTGATGGACGAAGCTGACCGCATTCTCAACATGGACTTTGAGTCTGAGGTACACACACACACAGACAGATTTCAATAATGAGTGGAATGGTCAGCGTTTGATCGGCTGTGATGAATGCGGTTCTCCGTTCGCACCGTCGGTATGTGTGTTCAGCTGCTGATTGATCCATCAGTGACTCTTTCTGTAGGTCACATTGTAACAATCCACTTATACTTCATCAAAAATTATAATAAAGGATTTCACAGCAAGCTTCAAGGGCATAGCTTGGAAACGATTGCGACTGCAAGAAGTATTTAATAACCGAACAAACAAACAAAAATCTCATCCAATTTAATTCACTTTAAAACGCGTTCATTTTACGGCTGTTTGAACTTGTAGCAAGCATAAGCAGAACACAGCGGTTCAGAACTTCCAAACTCCCTCCGCTTACCACACCGGCGTTTTGAGACAGCGCAGCTCACTCATGGAAAATAATGTATACTCAGTCCAAAAATCAGATACAGGGCCCATCCTTCTAACTTTCAATGTCTTTTCCACACAAAGAAACGTAAGTAAACGTAAGTGAACGCCAGTCCAGATATGCGTGGCATCAGCGGAACTTCCCTCTCTTCCGCTTTGTCGTCTTATATCCATCCGAGTCCACTCATCATCAACACGCCCGTTCCACCTCACACTTTTCTTCCGCATCAGGTCATAAATCTTTGTTCCCATATCAAATACACACAAAGTAGGGTTGTGACGGTGAGGAAATTTTCCCACCGGTTAATCGACGTGTGACAACACCGGTAATACCATCACCATCACCGTGGTGGGGGGTCGTTTGAGTTTTCCCTCTTTTCCTCGCTTTCCTTTGCTTAAATAGCTTTTAAAAGCACCGTGCGCATTTTACTTTCACTTTTAAATTAATACAACGTTGAACATAGAACTTTTATTAACAAAACGAATAAAAATAGCCTACACCATGCTATGCCTAATATAAAATAACAAATAACTTACACAAAGTTTAATGTAGGCCTATACAAAACTAAAAATCAGTAAAGAATGAGGAACAAATAATTATGAAACATAGAACGTTTATTAGCAAAACGAATAAGAAAGTTTGGAGCCATGGATGGCATACACCTTGATGTAAAATAATGGAAAAAAAAATACACAGTTTAAATAAAATAAAAATTTGCATATCAGAATCAGAATCAGAATCAGAATGAGCTTTATTGGCCAGGTATGCTTACACATACGAGGAATTTGTTTTTGTGACAGAAGCTCTACAGTGCAACAGAAAGACAGCAACAGGACAGGGCACAGATAATAAAAGAATAATTTACAAATAGGCAATGTACAAATAGCAAAAACACAATATATAGACAATTATGATGTACAGGTCTAATATGTGCAAATCTGAAATGAAAAAAATAAGTATGTGTGTTGAATAAATAATTTATAATAGTGTTGTGTGTTCCACTTTTAATGTCAAGTGTTCATGAGATGGATTGCCTGAGGGAAGAAACTGTTCCTGTGTCTGGTCGTTCTGGTGCTCAGAGCTCTGTAGCGTCGACCAGACGGTAACAGTTCAAAGAGGGAGTGTGCTGGATGTGAGGGGTCCAGAGTGATTTTGCCAGCCCTTTTGCTCACTCTGGATGAGTACAGTTCTTGGAGAGTGGGGAGGGTTGTACCAATGATTCGCTCAGCAGTCCGGACTACCCTCTGTAGTCTTCTGAGGTCAGATTTGGTAGCTGAACTGAACCAGACAGTTATTGAAGTGCAGAGGACGGATTCAATGATGGCGGAGTAGAACTGATTCAGCAAGTCCTGTGGCAGGTTGAACTTCCTTAGCTGGCAAAGGAAGTACAACCTCTGCTGGGCCTTTTTCACAATGGAGTCTATGTGATTGTCCCACTTCAGGTCCTGGGAGATGGTGGTGCCCAGGAATCTGAATGACTCCACTGCAGTCACAGTGCTGTTCATGATGGTGAGTGGGGGGAGTGCAGAGGGGTTCCTCCTGAAGTCCACGATCATCTCCACAGTTTTGAGCGTGTTGAGCTCCAGGTTGTTAAGACTGCACCAGACAGCCAGCTCCTTAACCTCCTGTCTGTAGGCAGACTCGTCACCGTCCTGGATGAGGCCGATCAGTGTGGTGTCGTCTGCAAACTTCAGGAGCTTGACAGAGGGGTCTTTAGATGTGCAGTCGTTAGTGTACAGGGAGAAGAGCAGTGGGGAGAGAACACAGCCCTGAGGAGCTCCAGTGCTGATCGTACGAGTGCTGGATGTGTATTTTCCCAGCCTCACTAACTGCTGCCTGTCTGTCAGGAAGCTGGTAATCCACTGACAGACGGAGGTGGGGACGGAGAGCTGAGTTAGTTTGTTCTGAAGGGTGTCTGGGATGATGGTGTTAAAAGCGGAGCTGAAGTCTACGAACAGGATCCTCACATAAGTCCCTGGTCTGTCCAGATGCTGCAGGATGAAGTGCAGTCCCATGTTGACTGCATCATCCACAGACCTGTTTGCTCTGTAGGCAAACTGCAGGGGGTCCAGTAAGGGTCCAGTGGAGGACTTCAGATAAGCCAAAACCAGTCTTTCAAATGACTTCATGACCACAGATGTTAGAGCCACAGGTCTGTAGTCATTAAGTCCAGTAATTTTGGGTTTCTTTGGGACGGGGATGATGGTGGAGCGTTTGAAGCATGAGGGGACTTCGCACAGCTCCAGAGATCTGTTGAAGATCTGTGTGAAGATGGGGGCCAGCTGGTCAGCACAGATTTTTAGGCAGGCTGGTGACACACCGTCTGGGCCTGGTGCTTTCCTTCTTTTGTTCTTCCTGAAGACCTGGCGCACCTCATCTTCGCTGATCTGAATTGCAGGTGTGGGGGAGACGGGGGTTGCTGGAGGTGTGAATGGTTGTGTGAATGGTTGTGTGGAGAGGTGTTCAGGGCGGGTGTGGGGTGTTTTTTCAAACCTGCAATAGAACTCGTTCAGGCCGTCTGCCAGGTGTTGATTCTCCAGAGTGCTGGGGGATGGTGACTTGTAACTGGTGATTTCTTTCATACCTTTCCACACTGAAGCAGAATCACTGGAAGAGAATTTTTTCCTTAGCTTGCCGGAATAATTCCTCTTTGCCACTCTGATCTCCTTTTCCAGTGTGTATTTGGCCTGACTTTATCCCCTTTCTGTAAGCATCTTCTTTGGCCTGACGGAGCTGTCTGAGTTTTGCAGTGAACCATGGTTTGTCGTTGTTGTAAGTTAGATGAGTCTTGGTAGGAATGCACACATCCTCACAGAAACTGATGTAAGATGTTACAGTCTCTGTGAGCTCATCCAGATCATTTGCGGCAGATTCAAAAACAGTCCAATCAGTAAGGTCGAAACAGGCTTGTAAATCCCACTCTGTTTCATTAGTCCATCTTTTAACAGTTCTTAATACAGGTTTTCCAGATTTGAGGAAGGTCGGTATAAGATGATCCAAACAGTGATCAGAGAGTCCTAAAGCTGCTCGTGGAACAGAGTGATATGCGTCCTTTATCGCTGTGTAGCAGTGATCCAATATATTACTGTCTCTGGTGGGACATGTAACATGCTGTCTGTATTTTGGCAGTTCACGGGAGAGATTTGCTTTATTAAAGTCCCCGAGAATGATTAAAACAGAGTCCGGGTGTTGTTGTTCTGTCTCTGTGATCAGATCAGCGAGTTTCTGTAAAGCTGAGCTCACGTGCGCTTGCGGTGGAATGTAAACACTCACCAGAATGAACGAGCAAAACTCCCGCGGCGAGTAGAAAGGCTTGCAGTTAATGAAGAGCGTTTCTAGATCAGAACAGCACATCTTCTTTAACACAGTTACATCTGTACACCACCTCTCATTGATGTAAAAGCACGTCCCGCCGCCGCGTAATTTCCCCGTTGATTCTGCCTCCCGATCCGCTCTAAACAGCTGAAAGCTCGGAAGATGTAACGCGCTGTCCGGAATGGCGTCGTTCAGCCAGGTTTCCGTGAAACACAGAGCAGCAGAGTTTGAAAAGTCCCTGTTTGTCCGGGAGAGCAGAAGGAGTTCGTCCGTTTTGTTGGGTAGAGAGCGGAGATTCGCCAGATGGATGCTAGGCAACACCGTTCTGAATCCACGCTGTCTGAGCTTCACGAGCGCGCCGGCTCGCTTCCCCCGTCTGCGCGTCCTGAAGCGTTTGACCAGAGCTACGGCTCCGACAACAACAATGTCCAGCAAAACGTCCGAATAATCAAAAACCGGTAAAAGATTCTGTGGTGTGTTCTGCCGAATGTTCAGCAGATCATCCCTGGTAAAACTGATGGTGTTTGAGAAACAAAAAACAGGAAAAACGAACAAAAACAGTACAAACACTGAAGAGCAAAGCACAGTAGCTGCCATTTGCGGCGCCATCTTAGATCAAAAAAAAACAAAAAACAAAAAATATACCATGGAACCAAATAAATGAGAAACGAATGTTAAAAAAAACTATCACTTAGATTAATGGCAAAAGGCAATGGGCTTTTCAAAATCCAAAATTTTTAAAACAGGCGCTTTTACATTTCGTTTTGAAACTCTTCCGCCATCATCTTGTCTGTCTCACCTCACTCTTCTTGTCAGTCAGCTCGACTCACTCTCCTCACGTGATAAATGAAATCTGATCTGTGATGCGCGACTGTAGTTCGTTCGGTGCGCTGCATTGAACAGCCGGGTTCAGTTTTAATTGTGATGTCCTCTAACTGAACTAAATGATTTTATTACTATAAAAAAAACAATCTAAACGACGGTGGGGGGCGGTGCCGCGGTGGGCAAGTGATGTAACCGGTGATGCGGCTTAACACCGGTATCACCGCCAACACCGTCTATCGCAGCAAGCCTAACACAAAGTAAATATGACATGACATGCATATAAAGCCTATGGTTTAACCGGGTCAAAAAGGGTTTCAGATTAACTACATTAACTGTATCTGATTTCCCCGCACTCAGCACCCCGCGAATTCCATACGTTATGGGACCCAATCTTTTCTCTACTTTAGCTGGCCCTAACCATCGTGGCGCAAGTTTAGCAGAGAATTTACTTTCAGCTTTAGACAAAGGATGAGCCCTTACCCAGACTAGATCCCCGACTTCAAAGTGTACATCTCTGCGTTGTGCATTATAATATCTAGCTTGTCTAGATTTGGCTACACCAATATGTCTGCGCACTTCTTCCTGTATTTCCTGTTGCTTTTGCAGAGTGTTATATGCAGACGTATCAGGTATGGGTGTTTTATTAATCAAACGTTCCAATGGGCCTCTTATATTCCTTCCCAAAGCTAACAATTCAGGTGCCACTCCAGTAGTTTCATGAACAGCTGTGTTTATAGCTAAATGGAATTCAGGTAACCATTTATCCCAATCCTGATGATGCTCACCCACATATGAAGCTATCATTGTTTTCAAAACTTTTACCCTTTCAGTCAAATTAGTTTGAGGGTAGTAAGCTGTGGCTCATTTCTGTACCACTCCCCAGGATTCACACAGCTTGTGCATAACTTGGCTAGTGATCTGGGGTCCAAGATCTGAAACCAAAAAGGCTGGAACACCCCAACGGGTAAAAATTTCATTTTTCAAGATCTGACAAACTTTTGGTGTCTTAGCATCCCTCAAAGGGAAAAGCTCCACCCTCTTCGAATGGTAATCTACAACAACCATTAAAATGGTATTACGGGCTTTACTCACAAGAAATGGCCCCATAAAATCGACACCAAGCATTTCTCCCGGGGTCAAAACCTCTGATGTTTGCATCTTCCCTACTGGTTTTCGGTTATCGCCTTTATACTTTTGACAGATAATACATGTACAAACATGGTCCCATACATCTTTCCTAACTGACGGCCACCATGCCACTTCTAAAATCTTCAAAAGGGTTTTCATTCTACCCAGGTGGCCGCCAAATGGAGTTCTTTAGAGTTAGTTCATTAGAGTTCTACTACTAATAACAATAAAACGCGCTAAGGATTAATGAGCTGCTGGGTTCATGAATATTAATCAAGTTGTCTGCGTTCGCTCGAATTGATTTGCTGAAATCAAAACAGGGATGATAATAGGTGAGCTCCAGCCAATGAGATTGTCGTTTGCGCATTAGCTCCGCCCACTACCAGAGAACCCGGCAGTTCTTAAAAGCTGAAGAATTCCAAAGGAACTCCGTTATTTTGACAGGAAAATACAAAAAGAATATCGTTTACATGTAGTGCATCAATTCTGCATGTTATGCAAGACTCTTGCTCTGTATCTTTCTTTGCACGTGTGAGACAAAGCAACGGCGAGCTGTGCGCCTTCACACTGGAGTTTACAGTACGTCAAATACAGCTACACTGCGCATCCATTCAGATGAACTGAAAAATACAATTCTAATAATATTATAATAAATTATAGTAACGCCGCATTTTATTGTCAGTAACAGTAACGGCGTTGTAACGGGGGAAACAGCAATTCATTTGATTACTCGTTACTGGAAAAAATAACGCTGTTAGTAACGCCGTTTATTTATAACGCCGTTATTCCCATCACTGACCATCACCAGTCCCAAGTTCAGTCAACATGACAAATATGCATTCATACTTGGTTATTCTAATTACTAAAGTTCTATCATCATATAATGCTAAATTATCATATCATCATATTATAATGCTTGACTGACTGATGCTAAGTGTCAGTGGATAAATAGTGTAGATTAATGTACAATGTTTTATAATAATAATTTATTCTATTTAGTGTCCGTTTCATTAATTTAACATATTTAATATTGGGGCATCCAAGTTATTTGACATTTGAACATTTTGTTTTTTAAAAGTAACGCAATAGTTACTTTCCCTGGTAATTAGTTACTTTTATAATGATGTAACTCAGTTACTAACTCAGTTACTATTTGTGAGAAGTAACTAGTAATTAGTAATAATTAATTACTTTTTTTAAAGTAATGTGCCCAACACTGCTTGTCAGTCGAAAAGTAGCTTTTGGACAATTGAAAGCCCAAGATAAAGCACTATGGTCCGTAAATACATCAAAAGTATTACCCTCAAAATAATGATGACATTTCTCTACTGCCCAGACCACCACTAAGCATTGTTTTTGTGCTGTTGAATACTTTATCTCTGCTCCTATCAATGCCCTGGAGGCGAAAGCAATAACTTTTTCCTCACCGTCCAAATTTTGCATTAGGACAGCCCCCAAACCAATGTTCCTGGCATCAGTATATACTTGAAACGAATGGGCGGAGCTTGAAAAAGCTAATACTGGTGATTGCAACAATGCTTGCTTTAAATTTTCAAAAGCTACCTGACATACCGATGTCCAATCCCAAGATTGCCCCTTCTTTTTTCAAATTATTCAAGGGAGCAATTATATCTGCAATGTGGGGAATAAACGTATGATACCACCCCACCATGCCAATAAAGCACTGCAAACTTTTCAAATCACTGGGCCGAGGGTAATCCAGAATTGCCTTCACTTTCTCTGGATCAACTTCCACACCGTTACCCGATACCACATGTCCCAAAAATACTATTTGGGACGTGAAAAAATGGCACTTTTTGACATTTAAGGTAAGGTTAGCTACATGAAGCTTTTGGAAAACAGCCTCCAAATCTCGTAAGTGCTGCTCTGGTGTCTGTGAAAAAACAATCACATCATCGATATTAGGGCTGGGCGATATATCGAATATTAGTGATAATATCGCAATAATTATGACGATGATGTCAAATTTGAAAATATTGTGAATATCGAATATTTCAAATTCAAGCATACTTTTCCAAAAGAACGCGCTGAACGTCCAATATTACATCCCCTTAAGTATTACCGTTGCCAGATACCAAGAGTTCAAATCCTCGAATCAGAGCTTCCCTGTTACAAGGATACATTTCTGCCCGGTGTTTTGCTTATTTTAAGCAATCTGGCAACCATGCGCACGCACTCACTCCTCATTGCAGACGCGCCTCCGACGATGATCTGAAATCACAGACAAACAAGCTGGAGTTTAGCTTCTAAATGAAAGTGTCACTCAATCAGTCTGTGTTCTGTCATGAGATCTCTACTGTACTGTTTGTGATTGTGATCGCTGAATAAATGCACTTACTCAACCACTGATGTTTGAACAGAGAAACATAGGCTATTGCAACTTGGAATTACTATTAGGAATTTCACTGTTATGATATTTTTCATTTGTTTTATCAGTTTTCATAATAAAGACAGAGAGAGTGCATAAGTCTTTGGTTGTAATTTATGTATGTGTGTATATATATATATATATATATATATAAGCCTATAATGAATCAGTACACTAGATGAGGTAAAATAAATTCTATATATTTGTGCTCATGGTGGTGGATCATCCGTTAAGCACATTTCCCCAAATTTGCAAAATTAGCTAAGAAATACCTATGTGTTCCAGCAACTAGCTCCCCATCTGAGAGGGTTTTTAGTGCCTGTGGGAACATGCCACAGAGCTTCTCTTAAATCAGAGACAGTTGACAGATTTGTGTTCTTAGCTAAAAACTTATAAAATAAATACTTATCCCAGTTTAATTATTTCCCCCAGTTGCACAGTGTAATTGTCAATTGCATGCACTAAACAGTTGACAATGCACGTTCTGTACTTGTTTTGCATTACTTCAGTAACATATTCATGTGTTCATTTAATAAAAAGCAGTAAGTGATCACTTGGTCTAGATCTTTTTTTAAATGCTTAAATTTGCACTTAACATTTTGTATTTACTTTGTAACAACAGCTGTTCTATGCGGGCAAAATATTTTTTTTGGAACAGCCCTTGAGGGGTTATCACAACTGTCTTTTTCTTACTGCCCTCATCCATAGCCACCTGCCAATAGCCACTCTGTGAATCCAATGAACTGAAAATCTGTGCACCTCGCAAAGACTCTAAAATTTCAACATTCACCAAAGGCATTGGGTATGCATCATGATGGGTTTTCGTATTTACCTTATGGTAATCAACGCAAATCCGAAAAGTCCCATCCTTCTTTGGTACCAAAACAGCAGGCGAAGCCCATGCTGATGATGATAGCTCAATAACCCCCTCTTTTAGCATCTTTTCAATATGCTCCATAACAATTGCTTGTTTCTGAGGTTATACTCTATAAGCTCTCTGTCGCACTGGTACCTCATCAGTGGTTAGAATCTCATGTGATGTAATATCAGTTTTCCCCCTATGCTCAGTCCACACCGCCGACCACTTTTCCAGCATCGGTCTCACAATTTCAGGTTGTAAACTCAACAGTGGGCGTGTAACTTGCTGAGACATTGACTCCTGGACAGCATAATAAAAATTCACTTGCGATACTTGCTCTCCCCATTGCAGTGAACTACCTGCCTTTTGAATGAACTTATATTCTTTACCCCCTTGTAAGATGTACTTTCCAAGGTAAGGCTTTAAAGCAACCTGTTCTGCGCAAAAAAAATCCAACCCCAGCAACAATGGCATATATAACTGGGTGTCATCCAATACGTATATATTAACCTCCAAATGGGTATTATGAAGGTGAACGAGTATATTAATCTTCTCTATAGCTCGACTCTCTTGCCCATTAGCCATCATAAACTTTTGACCAGTACAAGAATCCAAAACCTCATTCTCCTTCTTAATTCTTTCCCACAAACTTTTGCGCATCAATGAATATGTGCATCCTGTATCGAACACCGCATCTCCCATGAAACCTCGAATTCCAATGGGTACAACCAATAGGTTGGGAGTTGCTGCAACAATGGCCATCTCAGCATCCCTTCCCCTATCGTGTCCCTTTTTGCATACAAAAGGCAAAGTAACGGGCAATATAGTGTCTAAATTTTTCGTTTATTTTTGTGTTGTAATATAATACGTACAGTTCCGCTGTTGGTCAGTCAGATGATGATGAACATGTCTTTCTTTAACACGTTAACTAGGGCTGAGTAAAAATATTGATTTTAATCGATTCTCATTTTTATGAAATGATATCAATTCTTAAATCCCAAGAATCGATTAATCTAACCTAATAGTTTTCATTTAATGAGCGAAACATTGTTGCACTCCTCCCATCCAATAAATCGCAATAAAATTAGTGCTTTGTTGCTTTTGATATGAAACAAAGTCTCAGATTCGGAACCATGGAAAGATGTCAATATAACAGCTTTTGAACAATATGTAACGTGACATCACATTTACCTCAGAAAAACATATTCGTTGACCATAAACTCATTAATCAGCTAGAAATGAACTCTAGAGAGGAGCATTTTGCTAAATATATGCACTATATCCATTATAATTTTTACTTTTCTTCAATATTTAATTTATTTTTGAATAAATCTGTCAAGTTTTTATGACATCCATCATTTAAATGTTTATATTTCAAAAAATGAATTTGAGAAGAAATATAATTATGTAATTGTAAAGTTAGTATTATGATTTATTATTATAAAAACATAATTGAGTGTCATGTAAGTGTTTGTATACAGATCAGTTAACTTTAACCTGTTAACTTGCACCCCCCATTTTGGGACTCACAGCTGAAAATGACCTACCTAACTTAATGTTAACAGTTCCTGACAACAGTGTGCTACACAGACAATTTTGTTGTCTTTGAAAAGAAGACCCTTTAGGCTTTACTATCCATCATCCAGAGTTAATAATGCTCAAAAAGATAAAAAGTTATAGACACTGAAGTGCCTTGAAAAGAATTATACCACACTGAAGGTTTTTTTCATTTTTTATTATAATTTTTTTTCCCCCTCATATACAAATACATGAAATAAGTCCTGGAGCAATCCAGAAAAGTAATGGGTTGAAAGTCACGTCTCATGAGTTTATATTTCAAATTTGAAGATATGAAAAATGAGGTTCCTGCAATCATTTTTCTGAGACTATTCATCCCCCCCCCCCATATGAGGAAAAATAGCCACCAAATGTATTGAAGGTTGCTACAAAATATTTTAGTCATTATACATACCACTGCATAGTTTTTCAATTATAAAACAATAGACAGAATCTTAGACATCGTATAAGTGATTTATTTGAGCACTAGAAAATACAATGAATAATTTGAGTAATAAAAAGAAAAAAAAATAAAGAAAAAGAATTAGCTTTTTATGTCAAGTACATACTCTGATTAGCAGACATACAGCATTCACACGCTGATGTGCGTCCATACAGATGGTAATCATACAAATAGCTGGACATATAGTCAATAATAACACTGTAATGGTCGTTCATAGACCGCATTCACACTGATAGTTGTAATTCAGCAGTAATCACACGCTGATTATCAGTCATACAGATGGTAATCATGCAGACACAGCCACATTCCCCACAAAACATGCACACATAAATGAAAAATGTTGAAAAGAAAAAAAAAAGAAGAGAATTATTTGTGCAAAAAGCCGATTGCTAAGTTACGCCCCCATCAGATGACAGGTGCGTCACGAGCCATCACGAGAGCGCGCCAGATTCAAATAAACAATATTCCGCCTATCTTTGACTTTGTTTTTAGTGGATGGTCTCATTCTGTTTGTGACACTATGCTTATATGCTCCGAGAACGGACACTGCACTAGTGATACAAAACACACAGGTCTGTTAAGAGCAATACTTTTAATAAGGTAGCCCAGTGCTTAATTTGTAAATTGCGAGGTCCCGGAATAAAGTGGGGTAATGGATCCGGCATGTGATTAGAGGAGGGAGAGGACCAATCTTTAGTGATTGAAAGCGTGCATCAGTTGCTTTTATAGGGTTCGTACCGTCATGAAAAACCTGGAAAAGTTTTGTAAAAGTCATGGAATTTTATTTCACAAATCTCTGTATTATAGAGTTATATTTAATCAGGTCCCCAATTTGTGTGTATATCGCATAGTTTTGCATGCTGATCCAAGACTTTCTTTCGCATCTCAGGACAGTTGACAGAAAGAAAACGCATGCATCGCATTCGGTCTTGTGATAGCAGAGGGTCCATTCACATGTCGCATCTTTTGTGCGCTCAAGTTCGTTATTTCAAATGTAAATGTGCGGCAAGGGCGCTCATAATAGAAGATTGTTCATGAAATATATGCATGCTATAGGTCAGCACGAACGTCTTTCATTGGCGAACGGTCTGTTGCTGGTGCAGATGTTCAGCCAGGCGGACAAGTTGAGAACTGTTTTGTGGGGGATGCCAGGTGTTCGAGAGAGAAAAAAAGAAGGGATATTCGAATCTCAAAATTGAAAATCGAATGCCAACCCACCGAACGAATATTTGAATAATCTAATATTCTGGTCCAGCCCTAGAAATGAGACGTAAATAAGGAATCACCATCCATATTACAACATTATTGTTTTGTTGGACTAAAAGTGCTCTGTGGGATGTTGTTCAGTGGATCCTTACCTTTCAAACTAAACCGGGATTTACAGCAGTGGATGCATTTGTGACTCATTATTACGACGAATCTGGTATGTTCTGCGTTTTTATTATGCATGTTTTGATGTGTACTGCTTACACAAATTTAGCAAATACATTCCTTATAAGCTTTCCATTGAAAAACAGCGATCTATCGTCGATGCTTGAGGCTTAGACCTTTATAGTGATACAGTGATTTGTCAAGATTAATTTTGTCTCGTTTCATTTAATCTATTCGTAAACACTGACAAGTGCAAGCAAAGAGCGTTCAGTGCATTGGCATCCTGGTGCAGGTTAACCCCCGATATTATGAAGTAGTACCAGCTGACTCTCATGTATATTTTACAGCATTAGTTGAGAGTTTTTTCCTTGAGAAAATTTGCCATGTACTCTACCTGATATATACAAAATAATTAATATTGATTTGAATTGAATCAAAATCAAATTGAATTGCAAAATTTGTCAATACCCAGCCCTAATGTTAACATGGAGGGAATCTCTCTTTGTCAGAATGAACTTCTTTGGTCTGTTTCCGAAAACACGTGATATAATGTAATGATAATTGAAGGTCTAATAACACTCTGACACATCCAAAATGGAGAATAGGCTCACAGACACACAACACACATACACACTAGGGGTGGGACAATAAATCGATATGGCGATATATCGTGATCCTTCTCCATGCGATACGATAATCGATATCTGGTGCCAAATATCGATATTTTAATTAATACAATAAGGTGCTCTTAATACATTTTCCTGCTCCCAGCGTCTAAAAATGTGTGGAAATCGCGGCCGCGCCATTTCCACATTCTTTCCAAGAGCGCTCTGAGCAACTATGAAGCGCGTTCTCTATGAAGATGGGGAAGCACGAGGAACCGAATGATAAGCAGATTTTCAGCCACTGTATTAGCTCTACTGCTATATATACACGTTTATGGAGATGAAAACTAAAAAACTGCCCCGGAACAGTTATCAGCGTGGACCATAGGCACCGATCACGTTATTATTGCAGAGCGCATATTCAGTTCATGAGTAGCCGAACCTCTCCGCTCGGATCGCAGGTGGATTTCCCTCACTATATGAGAGAGAGAGAGCGCCGCCGGTGCGTACAGTTTTATGTGAACAACACTGGATGCTCTCCCTCTCTCTCAGATATTACAAGTGCGCGTTATGCAGTGTGAACAATGGGCACCGACCAGCAGAAACATAAATCTGCACCTATGGCATGGAGGACGAGACAAAACACTGTCAGAGCCGTAATGCAGCGCAGAAGTGTGCAGTGTGTGTGTGTGCTTGCCCCGCGTCTACATTTGAAATAACCAACTTGAGCGCGCAAAAGACGCGATGTGAACAGCTATTTTTCCGTGCGGGGCTCCGTTTTTATGATGAGACGAGTAGAAAGGTTGAGAAAGCACTCCAGGTAAACTTTGAAATGTACCAGGTTATATATATATATATATATATATATATATATATATATATATATATGTATTACATGGAGAGAGAGAGAGAGAGAGAGAGAGGCTATATAAGTTAAGCAGTTAAATGTGTTTGTTTACAAAGAAAAGTGTAAGCTTTTAATAAGTCCAAGAATAAAATTATTAATTTACTCAACATGTTAAAATTGATTTATAGAACTTTTTTTGCTGTTTTCTAACAGTTTGGACTTGAATAAAGAAAGAAAACTTGCACTTAACCTTTTCACAGGCATTTTGTTTAGACAGATATCGCGATATATCATTATAAGATTTTCTAGAAATATATCGATTATCGCAGAATCGCTGTATCATGATAGTATCGTTATCGTGAGCCATGTATCATGATTATATCGTATCGTGAGGTACCCTGCGATTCCCACCCCTAATACACACACACACACACTGAAATTAAATTATTAAACTAGTATATTAATAGTCTATAAGCATATTGACACACACATACACAGACATACAGTACATGCACACACATTTTGTTGCAGATATAGATATTTGAAAAGTGATAGGTGGCACAAAACTTTTTGCAAGTCTTCTCTTTTTAAGAGTTTAGATGTCATTTTTCAGGTTTCACTGTAATCATGATCTGGCAAAATTGTAAAAACTGATATGTCTGTATGAACAAAATGGTAAACTTTGACTCAATGAGATTTAAAAATGTTATAACAGTGATTATATAATGTTTGAGCATGAATCCATAAGTAAACCTATGAACAGTACTGTTTTAGTGTTTAATAAGCCCATTAGTGGTCCTCCGCTGCCATCTAGTGGTTATAAATTGCAATTTCTTAAACAACACTGTTTTTAACCTTTAGAACTATTTATTTTTATTTTGTGTGTTATTTTTTTGCCCAATCTCTCTTAAATTTTGCATGCTTGTTTAGAATGAAATTATGCATCATTGTACACAGTTTTGAGAGAACTTGTGGGCTTTCTTTTAGTATTAATAGGCCTTTGGGTACACTATGTAAAGAACATATTATAAAATGACGGGTTTATAGTTGTCCAAATGCAAATGTTCAACATTTTTAAAAATAATTATTGACCTGTTGAGTCTAGAGAATTGTACTGCATTGTTTTTTTTTTTTTGTTTTTTTTATTGATAGTTCACGTTTTTTTTTTTTAATAATCTCAAATACTTAAAGAACAGTTTGATTGACAACAATTGTTCAGAATTAGGAGATCTATAATATGATATGAAGATGTAGTGTTTGTGTGAATATATGAACGTTCTGCAATTTGAGGTCATTTTCTACAGAAATGTTGTGTTTTTGAGGCCTTTTTAACTGGTATAGCGTCACCTATGGTCCGATCTCCATGAAACTTTGCATGCTGGTTGAGAGTCATCTGTCACATGTTTTCAACAAGTTTTGAGTTTTCGTTTAGGTTTTATAGGCTTTTGGGTATATGTGGCCATGCCCCTTTTCTCAAAATTAATAATCAAAGGACAAAATTCAACATTTTTTAAAATATTTGTGAATAAATAATGAACGATTTGATTGACAGCAGTGGTTCTTGAGGCAAAGTTGTTCATTATGAGGAGATCTATCAAATGATATGCATATTGTGTGGATGTGTGAAACACCACGTGATTCCAGAGCCAATAAATCTCGTTGGTGCCAACTAGTGGTCGATTTCTTTCAAAATTCTTACAGACCTTGAGGGCCATGAGTCGAACATGCCCACCGAGTTTCGCTCTAATCAACTTCCGTTAACCTTGTCTATTAGGGGCTCAAACTTCATTGGCCGATGGTGGCCATGTTTTTTGAGATACGCCAATGTCCTCATAGATCCTTATGGCACATTGGACAAAGACACTGCATACCCATTTTCAGGTCAATTGGACTAACGCTTGCGTAGTTATAGCCATATTTATGTTTTTCCATCTTATAGCACCACCAATTGGTAGAGCTGCACAATTTTTTTTAAAAAATTTATTTATTTTTTTTATTTGACCAAAGATTGAGCTCTTACACATGCATAAAAAAAAAAAATTTAAAAAAACTGGATGCTCTCCCTCTCTCTCAGATATTACAAGTGCGCGTTATGCAGTGTGAACAGTGGGCACCGACCGGCAGAAACATAAATCTGCACCTATAGCATGGAGGACGAAACAAAACCTTGTCAGAGACACAATGTGGCACAGAAGTGTGCAGTGTGTGTGCTTGCCGCACTTCTACATTTGAAATAACGAACCTGAGCGCGCAAAAGACGCAATGTGAACTGCTATTTTTTCATGTGGGGCTCCGTTTTTATGATGAGAGTAGAAAGGTTGAGAAAGCACTCCAGGTAAATTTTGAACTGTACCAGGTTTTTTTATATATATATATATATATATATATATATATATATATATATATATATATATATATATATATATAATATGTTATTTTAATATATAGTTTTTTTTTCTCCTGTTTGATAAGCAGTTAAGTGTTTGTTTACACACAGAGAAAAAGAAAAGTGTAAGCTTTTAATAAGCCCAAGAATAAAATGATTAATTTAGCCTACTCAACATGTTAAAATTGATTTACATAACTTTTTTTTTGCTGTTTTATAACAGTTTGGACTTGAATAAAGAAAGAAAACTTGCGCAGGCATTTTGTTCAGACAGATATTGTGATGTATCATAGGATTTTCTAGAAATATATCGATTATCTCAGAATCGGTGTATCATGATATTATCGTTATCGTGAGCCATGTATCGTGATCATATCGTATCGTGTGGTACCCTGCGATTCCCACCCCTAGCGACGGTGAGTCGAAATTTCAACTTTTTTTTGATAATTATTAATATTCACTGTCCAGAGAATATTTCTGCAGTGGTTTGGTTCCGATTGTGCAAAAAACCTAGGACTAATTTGTAAAAGAAGGTTTTGAATTTACTTCAAAATGGCGGGAAAACCGGACCTCGTAGAGCGAATCTGACTTTTTAGGCTTTTGTCCGCCTTGACCCAAGGTCTGAGTCTACGACAAATGGTCTAGGACTTACGAGCGATTTCGCATTTTTGTTTGCTGTAGCGCCTCCTATTGGCCGATTGGGCCGGGTCTTTGCGTCTGAGTAGCGAGCCAGACTACTACCATCTGACAAAGTTTCAGCTCTCTGGGCCTTACGGTTTGTTCTGCACGATCAGTTTTACCGGAGAAGAATAATAATAAAAATCCTTACAATGGCACTACGTGCTTGAACCTCTAATAAACAATTAAAAATGCCCACTTGCATTATTCTGTGTGCTTAAGAGGTGTTTGCAGCGCGGGGTTTAACAAACTCAAACACACTGGATAAAAGACATTTTGTCTAACCGATAGTCGTTGTCACTCTGTTGCACATGATAGATATGTTAAACACCAAACGTGTCAAAAGCGGAACGAAATAGCAGTACTCGTTTGAATTGTGCGCCAGTTCTCCAGTACAAATCACGTCTCTTTAATTTAAACTAGTTCAAAGCCAAATAAATCGGAGCTGTTATTCTCATCAACACTGATGCAGAAAGCAGCAGAAACAGTGCAACAACGATCCAGTTAGAAGACGTTTCAAATCACCCACATTTACCATAGTTTTATTGTAGTAACACTAACGGTAACAATGGTACGGTGGCAGAAAAGTAGGATATTCATATTGAGTATTATTATATTATTAATATTCTAAATATGTTAAAGGAGTAATGGAATATAATTACATTATTTTGTTAATTATTCTATCAGTTGATGTGGATTTGTAATTGACTGAATGTCTTTAGGCTACTGTTTTTCAATGCAAACATCATAGAAACCATATAGTTAGGCTACTTTTTTACCATGGTGATGAGATGCTGTACTTTTAGTTATGTATAAAAGATGAGGCTGTTACAGTTTTCACAATGGTACTGTCAAATGTACATCTGCATCCCAACTCAAGCTCCTGCTACTCTGAACTCAAGCTCCTGTTCTAATGTGCATTTCTAAGAGACTAAACTTGTAATATTACATGTTCAGTGCTACCAAATCAGGTGCTGGTGCCACTGCTCTCGAATGTTAGTCTGGAGCCCTGATATTATAAATTGTACTGTAAAATGGTACTGTAATTTGAAATTTCGTCTGTTTAATTGTAAATTAAATATATAGCTTTAGTAAACAATTTTTTTCTTTTTTTTTTTTCTTTTAGTTTTAGTATAACATTATTATACTATGCATAATTTTAACTTTTTTTGTTTAAAGAAGAAACCAAACCAATGTATAGTTGACATTTGAGGCTCAATGCTATAGAAAAGCAATAAAAGTTCAGGAAGAGTGTTTTCAGCCTTTTTTTTTTTTTTTTTTTAAATATATGTTTTATAAAAATACGGCATGCAGCTTCAAGCAATGGCATAAATCTGTTTAAAATAATCATTATTAATAATCACAATTACAATCTCAAGGGAATAATCGACAATTATGATGTCATAATCGTGCAGCCCTAACTCTGACTGATGTGTGTCTTCACCTGTCGCTGCTCTGATCTGTTGTAGCTGGATTCATACCTGTAATTTATTTCTGTGATCAAAGCTGAGTTTTCAGCATCATTACTCCAGTCTTCAGAGTCACATGATCCTTCAGAAATCATTCTAATATGCTGATTTGCTGCTCAAGAAACATTTATGATTATTATCAATGTTGAACACAGTTATGCTTCACAGTGTTTCTGTGAAAACCGTGATGCTTTTTATTTTCCAGGATTCACAGATGAATAGAAAGTTCAAAAGAACAGCATTTAATTGAAACAAATCTTTTGTTATATTAGAAATGTCTTTATCATCACTTTTGATCAATTTAAAACATCCTTGATGAATAAAAACATTAATGACATAGTGACCCCAAACATTTGAATGTTTTTGTGTGTGTGTTTAGTTTGAGCTCAGTAATTTCAAAACAGTATCTGAACTCAGATTTGCGTGTGTTTCAGGTGAATAAGATCCTGAAGGTGATTCCTCGCGACAGACGCACCTTTCTGTTTTCGGCCACCATGACTAAAAAGGTACAAACCCACAGACTGTTTTACAGTTTCTTTTTCAGTTGCTTCCACACATTTTCAAAACTTTGCCTCTTTTTTCTCAAAACTTTACACACAAATCCAAGAATTGCACACACAAAATGCAAAATGCCTTGCATCTCTTGCAAAATGAAGCACTGCATTCAAAATATCACAAACACATCTCAAAAGCAAACATTTGTCTTATGTTGCAAACACCTTTGACATATTATATTGTTGGATATAGAATACACACACAGTTATTCAAAACCTGAAGCTCTTTCATGAGCTCCTGTACATTTCTGTACAAGATTGAAAGTAATTGGTATAGAGATGTTGAAAAATTCACGGTAAACATGAAAACAAGATTGAAACATTTTTCCTGTAAGCATTTGTGGTTGTGAATACAGTGTTGCACAGTGCAGAAGAAAAGAAGCACATCAAGCATGTGTGTAGTTGTGTAGATGTGTGTTTATTGATTGGTTGGTGTTCAGTGAAGCACATGCGAGGAGTTAGTGATGCATTAGTGTGGCTTTTTGATTGGTTATGTTTGAAATCAAGATACTTCCTGTTAGATTTGTGTGTATTACATAGAGAATTGTGTGTTGTGTTTTATGAAATTGAAAACTGAGTCAAAAGCTGAGAATTAATGTACGCTTTTTCAGATTTGGTGTGTGCTTCTGCTGTTTGAGTGTCAGCTTTCAGAAATTGTTTTTTTTTTTTTTGTTTTTTGTTTTTTTCGTGACGTATTGTCAAGTATGGTGACCCATACTCGAAATTGGTGCTCTGCATTTAACCCATCCAAGTGCACACACACAGCAGTGAATAGTGAACAAACGCACACACACACACCGTGAACACACACCCGGAGCAGTGGGCAGCCATTGCTCCAGCGCCCGGGGAGCAATTGGGGGTTCGGTGCCTTGATCAAGGGCACCTCAGTCATGGTATCGAAGGCAGAGAGAGTGCTGTTCATTCACAATCCCCACCTTCAATTCCTGCTGGTGTGAGAATCGAACTCCCTAACCATTAGGCCACGACTTCCCAAGTAAGTGTGACAAGTAAAGTAGGGCTGCAACAACTAATCGATAAAATGGATTATTATCGATAATGAAAATCATCGACAACGATTCTCATTATCGATTAGTCGGGTCTGCCCACAGTGCACGTCCAACTCAGCCAGTCGAGTCAAATTAACGTTACAGCACTGAATAACGCATCTAGAAATAGTGGAGGAAACAGAATGAGATGCTGCAGAAGTACATGATCCAAGCTGCACAAAACATGAGAATTCTTTATTTTAAGCTTTACGTTAATGCATTAGCGTAATGGCTTGGCCTGTCAGGCGCTTTGACAGATGCGTGTGCATCCTCAGCGCAAACACTTTCAGTTTACGGTCATATCCTTATCTGTAATAGGGTTGTGACGGTGAGGAAATTTTCCCACCGGTTAATCGACGTGTGACAACACCGGTAATACCGGTATCACCGTGGTGGGGGGTCGTTTGAGTTTTCCCTCTTTTCCTCGCTTTCCTTCAGTTTTAAATAGCCTATAAGCGCCTTGTGCGCTTTACTTTCACTTTCAAATTAGCGGCAATTTGGCGTCAAGCAGTTGTTGGTTTTTAGTTCGTTTGAGTTTTCCCTCTTTCCCTCACTTTCCTTTGCTTAAATAGCTTTTAAAAGCACCGTGTGCATTTTACTTTCACTTTTAAATTAATACAACGGTTGAACATAGAACTTTTATTAACAAAACGAATAAAATTAGCCTACACCATGCTATGCCTAATATAAAATAACAAATAACTTATAAAAAGTTTAATGTAGGCCTATACAAAACTAAAAATCAGTAAAGAATGAGGAGCAAATAATTATGAAATGTAGAACGTTTATTAGCAAAACGAATAAGAAAGTTTGGAGCCATGGACGGCATACACCTTGATGTAAAATAATGGAAAAAAATACACAGTTTAAATAAAATAAAAATCGGCAAATACGGTGGAACCAAGTAAATGAGAAATGAATGTTTAAAAAAAACTATTACTTAGATTAATGGCAAAAGTCAACAGATTTTTCAAAATCCAAAATATTTTTTAAAACAGGCGCTTTTACATTTCGTTTTGAAACTCTTCCGCCATCATCTTGTCTGTCTCACCTCACTCTTCTTGTCAGTCAGCTCGACTCACTCTCCTCACGTTATAAATGAAATCTGATCTGTGATGCGCGACTGTCGTTTGTTCGGTGCGCTGCATTGAGCAGCCTCGTTCAGTTTTAATGGTAGTGTCCTCTAACTGAACTAAATGATTTTATTGCTATAAAAAAAAAATAAAAAAATTTAAATGACGGTGCCGCGGTGAGCAAGTGATGTAACCGGTGATGCGGCTTAACACCGGTATCACCGCCAACACCGTCTATCGCAGCAAGCCTAATCTGTAAATGTCACAAATTCACGCGAGCATTTCCATTCTTCCATGAAGTTCCGTCCTGAAAGTGTGCGTTAAGTTTAAATCTTACTGAATGAGCGCTAGCGCGATGGGCGCGTGAACGCACGTCAGAGAGGGATTAATATTCAGCGCAAAAACATACTTTAGGACGCAACCGCATTGTGCTGAAATATCTGTTGTTGAACGTTAAATTAAGTTTTAAAAGTCAACATGTAGTGCACGTATTTTATGAGAGTAGGAACTGTAAAGGGATAACCGCGTATAGTTGTCTGAATATAAATATCAGATGCTTCATAGCCGCCTTTTACAGGATAAAGAAATTACAGTAAACGTGACTGTGATCAAAAAGTTGGTTAACACTGAGTTTGTTTTTATTCGTCTTTATTTTTATCATCTTAATTTTTGATGAAGAGATTTAAACTATAGGCCTATATACAGTGCTTAAATTTATTAAAACAAATGCATTTAAGGTTTATAACAAATAATGTAAGCTTTGTGCCACTGCTGCTCTAAACTAACAGTATCTGTATTGGTTAGTCCTCCAATTATGCGTAATCTCTTTAGTAACAGTAGGCTATTTCTAATGCTATAATATAATTATTTCTGTTATCTATGAAAGAATGAAAGATCTATAAAAGATTTTTTTCAGATACCCAATTACAGTCAAAAAGTAGCTAAACAATGCCAGCAAGAATGCATGCTGTTATGAAAGGCAGGAGGCTATTTTTTTATTATGTGAATAAATATTTAGTTGTTTCAGTTTGTTATTTGCCCAATAAATGACAATAACATTTTTAGATTTAAACAATTCTTTGACAGATTTGTTTTCTCTTTATTATGACAGGTGGTCTAATAAATTGTTAAGCACAGTATGTTTTCGTAGCATTCAGTTGACACGTTTGTTTGAAGGACATTGGGCAGAATGTGGAGGTGTTTTTGTCAAAATAAAAAAGAAGAAAATGTAACTTTTTTTTATCCGATTAATTGATTAATCGAAAAAATAATCGACCAACTAATCGATTATCAAAATAATCGTTAGTCGCAGCCCTAAAGTAAAGACTATGTAAGCAGTTGAAAGTAACTGTAAGCATCAGTGCAGACCTGGTTAAAGCCGGCAGTTCTCTGTGTTACAGACACACATACTGTGTTTAAAGCGGCGGTTCTCTGTGTTACAGACACACAGACTGTGTTTAAAGCGGTGGTCCAGACCCGATTAAAGCCTGCGGTTCTCTGTGTTTCAGACACAAAGATTGTGTTTAAAGTGGCGGTCCAGACCTGATTAAAGCCGGCGGTTCTCTGTTACAGACACACAAACTGTGTTTAAAGCGGCAGTCCAGACCTGATTAAAGCCGGCGGTTCTTTGTGTTTCAGACACACAGACTGTGTTTAAAGCGGCGGTCCAGACCTGATTAAAGCCGGCGGTTCTCTGTGTTACAAACACACAGACTGTGTTTAAAGCGGCGGTCCAGACCTGATTAAAGCCGGCGGTTCTCTGTGTTACAGACACACAAACTGTGTTTAAAGCGGCGGTTCTCTGTGTTACAGACACACAGACTGTGTTTAAAGCGGCGGTCCAGACCTGATTAAAGCCGGTGGTTCTCTGTGTTACAGACACACAGACTGTGTTTAAAGTGGTCGGTTCTCTGTTACAGACACACAAACTGTGTTTAAAGCGGCGGTTCTCTGTGTTTCAGACACACAGACTGTGTTTAAAGTGGTCGGTTCTCTGTGTTACAGACACACAGAATGTGTTTAAAGCGGCGGTTGTCTGTTTCAGACACACAGACTGTGTTTAAAGTGGCGGTCCAGACCAGATTAAAGCCGGCAGTTCTCTTTGTTTCAGACACACAGACTGCAGGGCTCGCAAAATTTCAAAATCCCTGGTGACCCTTTGGGCAGGTACTCTTCAGATTTTGGCAGCCCGAAAATTAACAACTTAGCCCAAATAAAAAAATAAAAAAAAAAGATTTTTTTTCTTTTTTTTTTTTTTTAATATAGAAGTCTAAATGTCAATCAAAAATATTTTCACTACATAAATAAATATGAAGAAAGGAATTTTATTTCAGTATATACAGGGTATCTGCAGAATTTTTAAAAATAAATTTAAGGCAATTTATGACCCATTTTAAGAGCTGCACAAGTAAAATGAACAGTATGAGTGGGGTTGGACAATGTCTATGGTAACATACAGTATTAAGCCATAAAATGACATGATTATACAGTTCAGATACAGGTTTTCACAAAAACAAAAATCTTGTACAACAGCATTTCAGCCTTTAAACCATTTTTATGAAAAGGGATAAATCAAGCA
Source organism: Spinibarbus caldwelli (assembly GCA_039654775.1). Lineage (NCBI taxonomy): Eukaryota > Metazoa > Chordata > Actinopteri > Cypriniformes > Cyprinidae > Spinibarbus > Spinibarbus caldwelli. The sequence continues at coordinate 40,117,245 of CM077219.1, forward strand.
TTTAATGATTATATTAATTTAAAATGAATAAATATTACTGTCTTGATCGTTTAGATTTTTAGAAAGCACATTAACTTTTCTCATTTACAACTCTGTGTTTGCTGCGTAAAAACATTGGTCGATATTTGCATTGATCTGACCATAAACCGCAAGAAAGTCTTATTGGAAATACAAATTCATTCTCTGCCATGAGGTGGCGCTTTAGGAGCGGCTTAATATAGCGGTTTCTCTCAGAGAGACTCCCTGTTAGCGGCTGAACACAAAGCAGCAGCGTCCGCGCTCATAAACGCTGCTTTATCAGGCATTATAGGTAAGATGAAATAAAAATGCCAACGACACATTTCTGAGGACAGTCGGTTCCCTTCAGATACATTCACATAAAGACATCTGCGCCGCATTTTGACTTGAAACGTGCAGCGCTCATATTTATGCAGTTGCATCATTGCCTTTTGAAGTTTAATCCAGCTGTATCTTTAACTTATGCCTTTAACTGAAAATTGAGTGTTTAATCTTATTATTATACATTACTGACACTCTATCCTCCAATTTGATACTGTTAAGTGCTTTGACACAATCTGTATTGTTAAAAGCGCTATATAAATAAAGGTGACTTGTATCGCCATTCTTGTCTTTCCGTCCCCAGCTGTAAGACCTTTTGAAATTATAGTTAAGACATTTAACGTATTTAACTTTTTAAGGCCGTAAGTTTGATATAACTAAATTGAAGAGTATTTAAGGACCCGCGGGAGCCCTGTATTTAAGGTAGCCCGTCGGGGAGGGCAGTGATACATTTTGGTAGCCCGACTGGAAAACACAATAGCCCCGGGATGTCGGGCTAGCGATTTTGCGAGCCCTGGAATATGTTTAAAGCGGTGGAGCAGACCTGATTAAAGCGGCGGTTCTCTGTGTTTCAGACACACAGACTGTGTTTAAAGCGGCGGTCCAGACCCGATTAAAGCAGCGGTTCTCTATGTTACAGACACACAGACTGTGTTTAAAGCAGCGGTCCAGACCCGATTAAAGCGGCGGTTCTCTGTGTTACAGACGCACAGACTGTGTTTAAAGCGGCTGTTCTTTGTGTTACAGACACACAGACTGTTTAAAGCGGCGGTTCTCTGTGTTACAGACGCACAGACTGTGTTTAAAGCGGCGGAGCAGACCCGATTAAACCAGCGGTTCTCTGTGTTACAGACACACAGACTGTTTAAAGTGGCGGTGCAAACCCGATTAAAGCAGCGGTTCTCTATGTTTCAGACACACAGACTGTGTTTAAAGCGGCGGTTCTCTGTGTTACAGACGCACAGACTTTGTTTAAAGCGGGGGTCCAGACCTGATTAAAACGGCGGTTCTCTGTGTTACAGACACACAGACAGTGTTTAAAGCGGCGGTTCTCTGTGTTACAGACGCACAGACTGTGTTTAAAGCGGCGGTTCTCTGTGTTACAGATGCACAGACTGTGTTTAAAGCGGCGGAGCAGACCCGATTAAAGCAGCGGTTCTCTGTATTACAGACACACAGACTGTTTAAAGCGGCGGTTCTCTGTGTTACAGACACACAGACTGTGTTTAAAGCGGCGGTTCTCTGTGTTACAGATGCACAGACTGTGTTTAAAGCGGCGGTTCTCTGTGTTACAGATGCACAGACTGTGTTTAAAGCGGCGGAGCAGACCCGATTAAAGCAGCGGTTCTCTGTATTACAGACACACAGACTGTTTAAAGCGGCGGTTCTCTGTGTTACAGACACACAGACTGTGTTTAAAGCGGCGGTTCTCTGTGTTACAGATGCACAGACTGTGTTTAAAGCGGCGGTGCAGACCCAATTAAAGCAGCGGTTCTCTGTGTTACAGACGCACAGACTGTGTTTAAAGCAGCGGTTCTCTGTTTTACAGACACACAGACTGTTTAAAGCGGCGGAGCAGACCCAATTAAAGCAGCGGTTCTCTGTTACAGACACACAGACTGTTTAAAGCGGTGGTTCTCCAGACCCGATTAAAGCAGTGGTTCTCTGTGTTACAGACACACAGACTGTGTTTAAAGCGGCGGTCCAGACCCGATTAAAGCAGCGGTTCTCTCACATACTGTGTTTAAAGCGGCGGTCCAGACCCTATTAAAGCAGCGGTTCTCTCACATACTGTGTTTAAAGCGGCGGTCCAGACCCGATTAAAGCAGCGATTCTCTGTGTTACAGACACACAGACTGTTTAAAGCGGCGGAGCAGACCTGATTAAAGCAGCGATTCTCTGTGTTACAGACACACAGACTGTGTTTAAAGTGGCGGAGCAGACCTGATTAAAGCAGCGGTTCTCTGTGTTACAGACACACAGACTGTGTTTAAAGCGGCGGTTCTCTGTGTTACAGACGCACAGACTTTGTTTAAAGCGGTGGAGCAGACCTGATTAAAGCGGCGGTTCTCTGTGTTTCAGACACACAGACTGTGTTTAAAGCGGCGGTCCAGACCCGATTAAAGCAGCGGTTCTCTATGTTACAGACACACAGACTGTGTTTAAAGCAGCGGTCCAGACCCGATTAAAGCGGCGGTTCTCTGTGTTACAGACGCACAGACTGTGTTTAAAGCGGCTGTTCTTTGTGTTACAGACACACAGACTGTTTAAAGCGGCGGTTCTCTGTGTTACAGACGCACAGACTGTGTTTAAAGCGGCGGAGCAGACCCGATTAAACCAGCGGTTCTCTGTGTTACAGACACACAGACTGTTTAAAGTGGCGGTGCAAACCCGATTAAAGCAGCGGTTCTCTATGTTTCAGACACACAGACTGTGTTTAAAGCGGCGGTTCTCTGTGTTACAGACGCACAGACTTTGTTTAAAGCGGGGGTCCAGACCTGATTAAAACGGCGGTTCTCTGTGTTACAGACACACAGACAGTGTTTAAAGCGGCGGTTCTCTGTGTTACAGACGCACAGACTGTGTTTAAAGCGGCGGTTCTCTGTGTTACAGATGCACAGACTGTGTTTAAAGCGGCGGAGCAGACCCGATTAAAGCAGCGGTTCTCTGTATTACAGACACACAGACTGTTTAAAGCGGCGGTTCTCTGTGTTACAGACACACAGACTGTGTTTAAAGCGGCGGTTCTCTGTGTTACAGATGCACAGACTGTGTTTAAAGCGGCGGTTCTCTGTGTTACAGATGCACAGACTGTGTTTAAAGCGGCGGAGCAGACCCGATTAAAGCAGCGGTTCTCTGTATTACAGACACACAGACTGTTTAAAGCGGCGGTTCTCTGTGTTACAGACACACAGACTGTGTTTAAAGCGGCGGTTCTCTGTGTTACAGATGCACAGACTGTGTTTAAAGCGGCGGTGCAGACCCAATTAAAGCAGCGGTTCTCTGTGTTACAGACGCACAGACTGTGTTTAAAGCAGCGGTTCTCTGTTTTACAGACACACAGACTGTTTAAAGCGGCGGAGCAGACCCAATTAAAGCAGCGGTTCTCTGTTACAGACACACAGACTGTTTAAAGCGGTGGTTCTCCAGACCCGATTAAAGCAGTGGTTCTCTGTGTTACAGACACACAGACTGTGTTTAAAGCGGCGGTCCAGACCCGATTAAAGCAGCGGTTCTCTCACATACTGTGTTTAAAGCGGCGGTCCAGACCCTATTAAAGCAGCGGTTCTCTCACATACTGTGTTTAAAGCGGCGGTCCAGACCCGATTAAAGCAGCGATTCTCTGTGTTACAGACACACAGACTGTTTAAAGCGGCGGAGCAGACCTGATTAAAGCAGCGATTCTCTGTGTTACAGACACACAGACTGTGTTTAAAGTGGCGGAGCAGACCTGATTAAAGCAGCGGTTCTCTGTGTTACAGACACACAGACTGTGTTTAAAGCGGCGGTCCAGACCTGATTAAAGCGGCGGTTCTCTCACAGACTGTTTAAAGCGGCGGTGCAGACCCGATTAAAGCAGCGGTTCTCTGTGGTTCTCTTGTGTTACAGGTGCAGAAGCTGCAGCGTGCAGCTCTACAGGATCCTGTCAAATGTGCCGTTTCCTCAAAATACGCTACCGTCGACAAACTGCAGCAGTATTACATCTTCATCCCGTCCAAATACAAGGTTCTCTCTTCATTAAACGCTGACTCTGAGGAGAGTGCTGTCAGTGAATGTGTGTGATGTGAGCTTGTGTTTGTTTGCAGGACTGTTATCTGGTCTCTATCCTGAATGAACTGGCTGGGAACTCCTTCATGGTTTTCTGCGGCACGTGTAATAACGCCCAGCGGGTGGCACTCTTGCTCAGAAACCTGGGCATCACAGCCATCCCTCTCCACGGACAGATGACTCAGGTACACAATCAGACCATCTGATATCATGATGCGGTCCGATTGAGAACATGCAGTAAATAGTGATTGTGTAGCTTCACTCCTGAATCCATCGGTGATCTCTGTGAAGCTGCTTTGACTCAGTGCTGTAGAAGCACACGAGACTGTGGGTGATTTGATGTGGGTCTCTGTGTTCAGAACAAGCGTCTCGGAGCTCTTAACAAGTTCAAGTCCAAGTCTCGCTCGGTCCTGCTGGCCACAGACGTGGCGTCTCGCGGCCTGGACATCCCACATGTGGACTGCGTCATCAACTTCGACATCCCCACACACTCCAAGGTGAACACGCGCACACACACACATACACACACACACGCGCTTTACTTTGCTGTGATAAAATCAGCTGCGGGAACTCTAAACAGCCTAAACACTTATAGAGGAACATACAAATTAATGAAGACAGAGTTATATGAGAATGAAAAAAATTTGTGGAGCACAAAACCAGTCATAAGGGTAAAAAAGCTGAATAAATAAGCTTTCCATTGATGTGTGGTTTGTTAGGATAGGACAATATTTGGCTGAGATACAACTATTTGAAAATGTGGAATCTGAGGGTGCAAAAAAAATCTAAATACTGAGAAAATCACCTTTAAAGTTGTCCAAATGAAGTTCTTAGAAATGCATATAACTAATCAAAAATTAAGATTTGATATATTTACGGTAGGAAATTTACAAAATATCTTCATGGAACATGATCTTTACTTAAAATCCTAATGATTTTTGACATGAAAGAGAAATTGATAATTTTGACCCATACAATGTATTGTTGGCTATTGCTACAAATATACCTGTGCTACTTATGACTGCTTTTGTGCTCCAGGGCCACATTTGGGCTTTTGTAATTTCAGTTCAATAAAATTTTTTCTTGACATTTTTTTTTAAAGAGATTTTACTAAATTTTAATCTCTAAATTATGCACAATTTATCATCTGCAATACCATGGTGTAACCACTAGATGGCTGTATAGCCCTATATATAAATACATATAAACCGTTTGCTGCACAGTGAGAACATAAGACATAAAGCACATTACTTGTATTAGGTTTGTATATATTTTCAGACATTATTAAAGACTAGTTTTAGTAAAAGTTTATATTTAAATGTTGATTTGAAGTTAAAGTGTTATCAGTCACATGAAAGTCACCAGAATAAATATTGGCTCAGTGTGACCAGAGTGATATTTTGAAATATATGATTGTTTACATACCATGAACAGAGACAGTCTGTGGTCGAGTTGTGCATCTTCCTTCTGTTTAGGGCTGTCAAAAAAATAAAATTAGAATTTCGAATGTTTGTTGAATTTAAAATAAAAATCCACATTCTAATGCAAAAACACTGCATTTTAATTTTAGGTGTGCGTTTTGTGATGTTTTGTTGATGATGAATCTGTTTTCTCTCAGGACTACATCCATCGTGTGGGCCGCACCGCCAGAGCAGGGAGATCTGGGAAATCCATCACCTTCGTCACACAGTCAGTCTCAGTCTTTCTGTCTTGTTTATTAATTCTTCAGTGTCGGTGTGTTAGTAAAGCAGATGGTTACACACAGGCTCTTATTGTGTTCTCGTGCTCTGTTTGTGCAGGTATGATGTGGAGCTGTTCCAGCGAATCGAAGCGCTGATCGGGAAGAAACTGCCTGCCTTCCCCACACAGGAAGAGGAAGTGATGATGCTAGTGGAGCGAGTTAGCGAAGCGCAGAGATTCGCACGGATCGTGAGTCCTCTGTCTGTGTTTTGAGATCTCAGATGAATATGAATGTGTGTCTGATGAAAGCATGCGTGTCTGTTTCTGTCAGGAGATGAAGGAGAGCTCAGAGAAGAGGAAGCGGCCGAAAGCATACGAGGAAGAGGCTGATGACAGAGAACAGTCGAGCGGCGTGAGGAAGAAGATCAAGGGCGGATCCTTCAGAGGAAGAGCGAAACGAGGCCGCTGAGCCCTTTCTAAATCTAATAAATTTAGCATTTTTCCACATTATAACATCTTGTTTTTTATTTTGGCTTTTTGACCACAAACAGTGTCTGATACACTGCAAAAAATTATTTTCTTCCTTAGTATTTTTGTCTTGTTTTCTAGTATACATATCTAAAAACTCTTGAATCAAGATGCATTTACTTTACAAGGAAAATGGCTTAATTTGGCTTGTTTTCTGAAAAAAATACAATAGTCAACATTTGAAGTGGATCAAAACCTTTAATCAAAGTTGTCCTAAAACCTAAAACCAAAATGTGTTCTTTGTTTTAGGACAACTTTGAATTTTTTTGATCCACTTCAAATGTTGACTGCTGTATCACACTTTTGTTAGTTTTTGCTTAAAACAAGAGAAAATATCTGCCAATTGGGCAAGAAAAATAATGTTGTTTAGCCTTTGAATTAAGTTTTTTTAATTGGCAGATATTCTTGCTTGTTTTAAAACATTTGATTTTTTTTTTTCAGAAAACAAGACTTAACATCTTAAGTAATTTTACTTGTCAATTGAATGCATCTTGATTCAAAAATGTTTACATATTTATACTAGAAAATAAGACAAAAATACTAAAAATTATTTTTTTCAGTGTAGAACTGAAAGTGGTTCATAATTCATAAGCAAAATAATCAAATCTGTCCTGAGCTCATCCGGGGAAGACAGAAATCACTAGGACTGGGTTGAAAATATTGATTTCTGAATTTTAATCAATTCTCATTTTGATAAACCGACACCAATTCTTAAATCGGAGAATCAGTCTCTCCTGTTTTCAGTTGATTTGTGAATAAAACTTAGAGAAACTTAATTTGTAGCGCCTCCCATACAATAAGTGCAATAATCTTTAAATTCTAATTAAATTCTGTCAGTTTTGTTATGTAATCAATAAATGCATTTTTGTCACTCTTCAATGTGAAAGTGAAGTGACGTGTGGCCATGTATGGTTACCCATACTCGGAATTGGTGCTCTGCATTTAACCCATCCTAAGTGCACACGCACAGCAGTGAACACACACCGTGAACCTCTTTACTACTAGTTACAGCAGCATAAAAACATGAATGAACATCAGAAGAAACTCACTGAAATCAATCATGAAATCCATCAACTGAAATCCACAGAAATACTTCAATCAAACAACTTGAGATAAATAATGGCACATAACATCACATTTACTTCAGAAAAAAAACATTCAATAACCATAAACTCAAGAGTCAGCTAGCAAAATAACTCTAGGGGAGAGCATTATGATAAATATATGCAGGGCTTAAAGTTCTCCGGCACCGTGCCGGATCTCCGGCGTGCAGCGTTTGGCTGCGGAAAAAAATAATCCTACATTTAAAAAAAAACAAAAAAACTTGTTTATCACTTTCGAGTCCATGAGTTCGCCTACCAATGGTATGAGAGGAGCACAGCTTTCACTCTCAACCAAATTAACATTACTAGCCAATCAGAATGTTCTGCTCTTATAAACACGAGACGCGCATAATAGTATCCAATTGCAGAGTGGCAGCCCTGATGAATGGAGAAGCATGACACGTTAAAAAAGCTGCGAGGCGCAATGGTCAAAGATGTCCATCTAGCGCATATTTACATAGAAAAACTAATTAAAAAGCAGCGGAGCTTTGTAAACGGCTCAGAGTAATCATGTCTAGGGCTGTGTCAGTGGCAGATTTTTACCACCGCGGTGGTAATGGACCAACTACCGCCGGTGGCGCGGTGTATTAATATATATATATAAAATTTTGAAACGCAAAAAAAATAAATAAATGAGGCTCGATCATCTATTAACAAACGTGTTTATTTTAGCACTTCCATCAGTGAACATGTAGCCTGCAAATCACTAAAATAAATATCCAATAAATAATAGTTAAATAGGAAAGTAGCCTTAAATAAGAAGGCTAAATATACCCTGTCTACCGGACGCGAGCGGTGCGGCGCGACAAGATAAAATTCTATAGAACTCATTATAATCAGTGATGCAGTCTACACTGGATGCGACATGACAAATCCCACATAATAAACTGCCTCGTCCTATTTATTACATACTGACAAAGTTCAAATGTCCTGTGTAGACAGACTCAACCTGTCTGGTTGCGACGCGGCGTGACACCTGTCGTGTCCGGTTTAGACACGGTTCACTGTTCCGCCACCAAACAAGCGGGCGTGTTAAATCCGTTCTGCACGCGCTCTCTGTGGAATGGAAATCGCGGGATATGTTGCCGCATTTCATGTTAGCATCTACCGCTGTCTCGTTTGTATTTGACCAGTTTGGAGAAAGCCTCACCGATACCAACCTGACCAGTTTGCGATCACGTGAACTTGGAGACACTTGTACAAACGCGGATGGTTGACATGAATGGAGATGGCTCCAGATCGGCGATGCAGTATTTGGTTTCCCAACAAGGTCCATTGCTCAGCATGAAATAAATTTGCTGAATGCAGAATAAACTGTATTTTCCTGCGCTCAAATGTGCCAATCTAAAGGAAACGCCCTGTATGGCGTTTGAGGTAATTTGTGAATTAGCATAGACTTTTTCAATTGTTACTGTTATTACACTTGTATACAAACTTTGTATTATGCTTGTTATAGAGTCTGTGACGTCATGTGCATTACTGCTGGTGGCAGTAGACAACGTGACGTGGTTGTCACGGCGACCGTCACAGCCCTAATCATGTCATCTCCATAAGAACGATATGATTGCCAGAACAAATTTACCGGGATTTTTGAAAAGGTCCTGTTCACACATGATCTTTTAATGAGAACTTGCTGGTAATTTACCAGTAAAGACTGTATGTGTGAAAGGGGCTAAACTCTTCCTCTGCATATGCTGTGAATTTGAATTGCTTAATGTTCATTTGGGAAAACGGTGTGCATTCTCACTAGATTTGTAACGTAAATCATTTATAAACCTTTGCCAACACAGGAGAATACATCAACCTATCTCTAAATATGCTATTTATTGTACATCGTGATATTAAAATAAAAGTGTTTGAATTTGCATGTAGCCAAATATAAAAATTTAATGGATTTAAACGTCGTTTAATCACACTGTAAAGTGAAACAGGCCGTTGGTGCCCTCTGCATGTATTTGTTATAATACATAATGTACTTCAGTTGGTTATGTTCATATTATGTATAGGCATATTACATGATGTATTTTAACAGTGTTGTTCAATAAAACCATGTAATTACTTGGTTTTGATATTTTATTTGAGGCAATTATTATTGCCTCATCGTTAGTTTATATATAAATAGTTGTACTAAAGCCTGGTTTTCACTTAGGTTTGTTTGTGTTACTAAAACATATCAGATTACTCGATTGTCAAAATAATCAGTAGATTAATTGATTACCAAAATAATCATTAGTTACAGCCGTAGATTAGTTAAAATATTTTAAAATACAACTGCATTGTTTTACTTTTTGTAATTAAAAGACAAATATTTTGTCATTGAAAATTTCTTTAAAATAATATTAAAATATTGTCTCTTTATAGTGAACCAAGTATCTATATTTTGTCTCATCTTGTGAGCTAAGTGTATTGTCACTCCCCTAGTGTCAATAAGCGGTGATATAGCTCATAATTTTCCAAGTGTATGATACAGCTTTCATTCTTCAGGTCAACCATATATTCATGAAAAAAATCAGTTTGAATAAGGAAAGCAATAACTTTGCCATAGTATCCTTTCAAATGTTAAAGTTGTCACTCTTTAAATGTTTTCATTTCAACAATAAACTGGAGTAGAAACTAGGGATGCACCGATACCACTTTTTCCAGTACTCGCCCGATACTGATACTTTTATTTTTGGTACTTGCCGACATAGGTGCGGGAAGTGGGGGTGCTGAAGGTGCAACTGTTTAACTGTTGGGAATAATAAAAAAAGAAGTATATTATTATATACTGCAGCGGTTCCCAATCCCAGTCCTCGCGCCCCCCTGTATTTTTATCCAGGAGTATATCGTATAGGTCAGTGTGGCCTAAATGACTGTTGTGCTGCAACAAATAGATAGATAGATTGATAGATAGATAGAAGGAAGGACAGAGTCTGGTAAGTGTTAGGTATTCTGCTCAGAACTGACAGAAAAGTTTTATTAGATAGATAGATAGATAGATAGATAGATAGATATAGATGATATATAGATATAGATTTCAATCTTATAACTCTCCAGTTTTAGAAGGTGAACTTTTGAGTTTTGAGGGCTTGGGTTAGAGGGTTTAAGGGTTAGAGGTTATCTTGGGGTTAACTTGCAGCTAGGTATATAGATAAAAACGACTTTCACCCTCATTAGTATCCACCCTCATTAGAATATTGCATCTGATTGGCCAAAGCTTACCTGGGCACATCTGGAGAACCGTAGGCCCGAATTCCATGTAAGTGGTATCATCGGATCCGGGAAGCTGTCATCTTTCAGGTGGCGAAAGGCTCTAATGAAAGTATATAGATAAAAATGAGTTTAATCCTGATTAATTCCACTCTCATTAGCATTATCCATCTGATTGGCCAAAGCTTACTTGGGCGTATCTCGTGAAGCGCAGGTCTAAGGTGCATGTAAGTGGTATCGTTGGACACAGGAAGCTGTCATCTTTCAGGTGGCGATAGGTTCGGATGAATGGAGGAAGGTGTGTTGCGTTTAAATCCAGTGTGACCGTTATTATGTCCAGATAGACAGAGTCTGGTAAGTATTAGAAGTACAGGTCAGAGGTCACAGTCCACTTCAATCTAATGTTTAAAATGATTTGAATGATCTATAAGCATTTGTGAGATCATTTTATGAAATCATTTCATTAACTCATTCTACGTGCTTATTTTTCACAGATGGAGTGTGTTGTTAGCTATCCAGGTCAAAGGTCACAGTCCGCTTCAATCTAATGTTTAAAATGATTTGAATGATCTATAAGGATTTGTGAGATAATTATATGAAATTATTTCATTAACTCATTCTACGTACTTATTTTTCATAGACGGAGTGTGGTTTTAGATATCAAAGGTCACAGAACAGTTCGCTTCCAGCTTCCAGCATAGTGTGAATTTCTGTTAAATGTTTTGAATTCTTAGAACTTTTGAACACATGCTATTTACATTGTCATCCAGTATTATTAGGCCCTGTTTATTTCCTCGAGTAGATATATAGATAGAAGATAGATATAGAGTTTTCAATCTTAGAAGGATAAGGGACGACGAGCAGGATCATACATTTGTATTAGAGAGAGCGTCTTTTGAGTTCGTTTGATTCTGTCTGTGACCGACTGTTTATATATGTATAATGAATATAATAGTTACTTGTTTTAATAATGTATCATTGTATTTTTATCCAGGAGTACATCGTATAGGTCGTTGTGGCCTAAATGATTGTTGTGCTGCAACATATACGTCTTTCTATACATTCTATATGCATATCTTATGATGATGATGTTGATGATGATGAAAATGTGTATGATTTATCATTGTATTTTAATGCAGGGGTATATGACGTAGGTCTGTGTTGCCCAGGTGTGTGTGAGGTAGGTTTAGGTGGGTTTTTTTTTTTTTCCCGGATTAGTAATGGTTAAGTGTTTGGGTAAGAGATGAAAACCACGAAAGATGTTCTTTGCATAGTTTGTGTGTCTGGCTGGTTGTGTTTTGTGTAGCATCTTTTGAGTTTTTTTTTTTAAATTTTGTCTGTGCCCAACTGTTTATATTTTTTGTATTGCACACGTATGTACCTCTGTATGTATATATATATAAAAAGAATATGGTTGTTGCCCTTAAAATATTTAAAAATTTCTTGTCCTATGCCTCCATCTCGTGGACACATTTAGTATTATAGCTTTGGTAGATATATATATATATATATATATATATATATATATATATATATATATAAAATGAATATAATTGTTACTTGTTTTAATAATGTATCATTGTATTTTTATCCAGGAGTACTTCGTATAGGTCGTTGTGGCCTAAATGATTGTTGTGCTGCAAACATATACGTCTTTCTACACGTTATATATGTATATCTGATGATGATGATGATGAAAATGTGAATGATTTATGATTGTATTTTATGGTAAATGCAAAGGTAAAAGTCGACGACGAACGCTGATGGCATTAAGCCTTAAGTTTTAGGTCCAAATGAAAGTATAGATCTGTAGTTTCTTATATTTGCCCCTGTGAGGGCTAAGTTTAGGTGTAAATTCAGATATAGGGCCATAGTTTCTTATATTTGCCCCTGTGAGGGCTAAGTTTAGGTGTAAATTCAGATATAGGGCCATAGTTTCTAATATTTGCCCCTGTGAGGGCTAAGTTTAGGTGTAAATTCAGATATAGGGCCATAGTTTCTCTTATTTGCCCCTGTGAGGGCTAAGTTTAGGTGTAAATTCAGATATAGGGCCATAGTTTCTTATATTTGCCCCTGTGAGGGCTAAGTTTAGGTGTAAATTCAGATATAGGGCCATAGTTTCTAATATTTGCCCCTGTGAGGGCTAAGTTTAGGTGTAAATTCAGATATAGGGCCATAGTTTCTCTTATTTGCCCCTGTGAGGGCTAAGTTTAGGTGTAAATTCAGATATAGGGCCATAGTTTCTTATACTTGCCCCTGTGAGGGCTAAGTTTAGGTGTAAATTCAGATATAGGGTTAGGGTTAGGGGTTAGGGTTAGGGTTAGGGTTAGGGACTTTATACCCAAGAATTGGAACAGAGTCCAATTCTGGTTGCGCACAGTCCTTCGACTTCCTCTGACCACTTTTAGCCCTGCTTTGGTCCAGCCTGCCACCCAGAATCTTCCGCACTGAACTAATTAGTTTTTATGTTTTTTATTAATTTTTATGTTTTAACTTTTATATATTTTTTTATTTAATATTAGGTATAATATCAGCCATATTGTAGGGTAGGTTTCAGGGGCCTGGGGTTAGTTTGGGTAGGTGTTAGGTGTCTGGGGGTAGATTGGGTAGGTTTCAGGGGCCTGGGGTTAGTTTGGGTAGGTGTTAGGTTGCTGGGGGTAGATTGGGTAGGTTTCAGGGGCCTGGGGTTAGTTTGGGTAGGTGTTAGGTGTCTGGGGGTAGATTGGGTAGGTTTCAGGGGCCTGGGGTTAGTTTGGGTAGGTGTTAGGTTGCTGGGGGTAGATTGGGTAGGTTTCAGGGGCCTGGGGTTAGTTTGGGTAGGTGTTAGGTTGCTGGGGGTAGATTGGGTAGGTTTCAGGGGCCTGGGGTTAGTTTGGGTAGGTGTTAGGTGTCTGGGGGTAGATTGGGTAGGTTTCAGGGGCCTGGGGTTAGTTTGGGTAGGTGTTAGGTGTCTGGGGGTAGATTGGGTAGGTTTCAGGGGCCTGGGGTTAGTTTGGGTAGGTGTTAGGTGTCTGGGGGTAGATTGGGTAGGTTTCAGGGGCCTGGGGTTAGTTTGGGTAGGTGTTAGGTTTCTGGGGGTAGATTGGGTAGGTTTCAGGGGCCTGGGGTTAGTTTGGGTAGGTGTTAGGTTGCTGGGGGTAGAATTGGTAGGTTTTAGGTTTTTAGGAGTCCAGAGATTGGTAAGGGATTATATATCCAGAAGTCAGAACAATGTCCGGCTCCGGCTGTGCACTGTCCTCACTACTTCCCTGACCGCTCCCAGTCCTGTTTTTAGGGTTAGGGTTAGGGTTAGGGTTAGGGTTAGGAATTAAAAATCTCCAAAGGTCAGACTAGTCTGACCTTGGTTGTGCGCTGGCCTACATTTCCACTGCCCGCTTTAGCGTCCGCTTGAATTCAGCCCCTCATCCCAGTGTCCACCACAACTCATCATATTTTGTCTGTGTATTTCGGATGTTTCCTCTTTTAGTTTTAACTTGACAAATTAATTGATTAAAGGTATTTTGTTCTAGGGGTACTTAGTTTTAAATTTTTAAATTAATTATTTAGGGGTATTTTAGTCTAGGGGTAAAAACTTTTAGGGGTAAAGCATAGAAGGGGTATTTTCCTTAGGGATAGTGACCTTAGGTTTAGGGTCATGTGTGGGTCAAGTTTAGATAATTGTGCCCAGGTCACTCAGGGGTAGGTTTAGGTGTCAGTCAGATGTGTTTTAAATTAGTTTTAAATTTAAAAGGGTTAGGTTAGGGTTAGGGTTAGGGTTAGGGTTAGGGTTAGGTATATAGATAAAAACGACTTTCACCCTCATTAGTATCCACCCTCATTAGAATATTGCATCTGATTGGCCAAAGCTTACCTGGGCACATCTGGAGAACCGTAGGCCCGAATTCCATGTAAGTGGTATCATCGGATCCGGGAAGCTGTCATCTTTCAGGTGGCGAAAGGCTCTAATGAAAGTATATAGATAAAAATGAGTTTAATCCTGATTAATTCCACTCTCATTAGCATTATCCATCTGATTGGCCAAAGCTTACTTGGGCGTATCTCGTGAAGCGCAGGTCTAAGGTGCATGTAAGTGGTATCGTTGGACACAGGAAGCTGTCATCTTTCAGGTGGCGATAGGTTCGGATGAATGGAGGAAGGTGTGTTGCGTTTAAATCCAGTGTGACCGTTATTATGTCCAGATAGACAGAGTCTGGTAAGTATTAGAAGTACAGGTCAGAGGTCACAGTCCACTTCAATCTAATGTTTAAAATGATTTGAATGATCTATAAGCATTTGTGAGATCATTTTATGAAATCATTTCATTAACTCATTCTACGTGCTTATTTTTCACAGATGGAGTGTGTTGTTAGCTATCCAGGTCAAAGGTCACAGTCCGCTTCAATCTAATGTTTAAAATGATTTGAATGATCTATAAGGATTTGTGAGATAATTATATGAAATTATTTCATTAACTCATTCTACGTACTTATTTTTCATAGACGGAGTGTGGTTTTAGATATCAAAGGTCACAGAACAGTTCGCTTCCAGCTTCCAGCATAGTGTGAATTTCTGTTAAATGTTTTGAATTCTTAGAACTTTTGAACACATGCTATTTACATTGTCATCCAGTATTATTAGGCCCTGTTTATTTCCTCGAGTAGATATATAGATAGAAGATAGATATAGAGTTTTCAATCTTAGAAGGATAAGGGACGACGAGCAGGATCATACATTTGTATTAGAGAGAGCGTCTTTTGAGTTCGTTTGATTCTGTCTGTGACCGACTGTTTATATATGTATAATGAATATAATAGTTACTTGTTTTAATAATGTATCATTGTATTTTTATCCAGGAGTACATCGTATAGGTCGTTGTGGCCTAAATGATTGTTGTGCTGCAACATATACGTCTTTCTATACATTCTATATGCATATCTTATGATGATGATGTTGATGATGATGAAAATGTGTATGATTTATCATTGTATTTTAATGCAGGGGTATATGACGTAGGTCTGTGTTGCCCAGGTGTGTGTGAGGTAGGTTTAGGTGGGTTTTTTTTTTTTTCCCGGATTAGTAATGGTTAAGTGTTTGGGTAAGAGATGAAAACCACGAAAGATGTTCTTTGCATAGTTTGTGTGTCTGGCTGGTTGTGTTTTGTGTAGCATCTTTTGAGTTTTTTTTTTTAAATTTTGTCTGTGCCCAACTGTTTATATTTTTTGTATTGCACACGTATGTACCTCTGTATGTATATATATATAAAAAGAATATGGTTGTTGCCCTTAAAATATTTAAAAATTTCTTGTCCTATGCCTCCATCTCGTGGACACATTTAGTATTATAGCTTTGGTAGATATATATATATATATATATATATATATATATATATATATATATATATATATATATAAAATGAATATAATTGTTACTTGTTTTAATAATGTATCATTGTATTTTTATCCAGGAGTACTTCGTATAGGTCGTTGTGGCCTAAATGATTGTTGTGCTGCAAACATATACGTCTTTCTACACGTTATATATGTATATCTGATGATGATGATGATGAAAATGTGAATGATTTATGATTGTATTTTATGGTAAATGCAAAGGTAAAAGTCGACGACGAACGCTGATGGCATTAAGCCTTAAGTTTTAGGTCCAAATGAAAGTATAGATCTGTAGTTTCTTATATTTGCCCCTGTGAGGGCTAAGTTTAGGTGTAAATTCAGATATAGGGCCATAGTTTCTTATATTTGCCCCTGTGAGGGCTAAGTTTAGGTGTAAATTCAGATATAGGGCCATAGTTTCTAATATTTGCCCCTGTGAGGGCTAAGTTTAGGTGTAAATTCAGATATAGGGCCATAGTTTCTCTTATTTGCCCCTGTGAGGGCTAAGTTTAGGTGTAAATTCAGATATAGGGCCATAGTTTCTTATATTTGCCCCTGTGAGGGCTAAGTTTAGGTGTAAATTCAGATATAGGGCCATAGTTTCTAATATTTGCCCCTGTGAGGGCTAAGTTTAGGTGTAAATTCAGATATAGGGCCATAGTTTCTCTTATTTGCCCCTGTGAGGGCTAAGTTTAGGTGTAAATTCAGATATAGGGCCATAGTTTCTTATACTTGCCCCTGTGAGGGCTAAGTTTAGGTGTAAATTCAGATATAGGGTTAGGGTTAGGGGTTAGGGTTAGGTATATAGATAAAAACGACTTTCACCCTCATTAGTATCCACCCTCATTAGAATATTGCATCTGATTGGCCAAAGCTTACCTGGGCACATCTGGAGAACCGTAGGCCCGAATTCCATGTAAGTGGTATCATCGGATCCGGGAAGCTGTCATCTTTCAGGTGGCGAAAGGCTCTAATGAAAGTATATAGATAAAAATGAGTTTAATCCTGATTAATTCCACTCTCATTAGCATTATCCATCTGATTGGCCAAAGCTTACTTGGGCGTATCTCGTGAAGCGCAGGTCTAAGGTGCATGTAAGTGGTATCGTTGGACACAGGAAGCTGTCATCTTTCAGGTGGCGATAGGTTCGGATGAATGGAGGAAGGTGTGTTGCGTTTAAATCCAGTGTGACCGTTATTATGTCCAGATAGACAGAGTCTGGTAAGTATTAGAAGTACAGGTCAGAGGTCACAGTCCACTTCAATCTAATGTTTAAAATGATTTGAATGATCTATAAGCATTTGTGAGATCATTTTATGAAATCATTTCATTAACTCATTCTACGTGCTTATTTTTCACAGATGGAGTGTGTTGTTAGCTATCCAGGTCAAAGGTCACAGTCCGCTTCAATCTAATGTTTAAAATGATTTGAATGATCTATAAGGATTTGTGAGATAATTATATGAAATTATTTCATTAACTCATTCTACGTACTTATTTTTCATAGACGGAGTGTGGTTTTAGATATCAAAGGTCACAGAACAGTTCGCTTCCAGCTTCCAGCATAGTGTGAATTTCTGTTAAATGTTTTGAATTCTTAGAACTTTTGAACACATGCTATTTACATTGTCATCCAGTATTATTAGGCCCTGTTTATTTCCTCGAGTAGATATATAGATAGAAGATAGATATAGAGTTTTCAATCTTAGAAGGATAAGGGACGACGAGCAGGATCATACATTTGTATTAGAGAGAGCGTCTTTTGAGTTCGTTTGATTCTGTCTGTGACCGACTGTTTATATATGTATAATGAATATAATAGTTACTTGTTTTAATAATGTATCATTGTATTTTTATCCAGGAGTACATCGTATAGGTCGTTGTGGCCTAAATGATTGTTGTGCTGCAACATATACGTCTTTCTATACATTCTATATGCATATCTTATGATGATGATGTTGATGATGATGAAAATGTGTATGATTTATCATTGTATTTTAATGCAGGGGTATATGACGTAGGTCTGTGTTGCCCAGGTGTGTGTGAGGTAGGTTTAGGTGGGTTTTTTTTTTTTTCCCGGATTAGTAATGGTTAAGTGTTTGGGTAAGAGATGAAAACCACGAAAGATGTTCTTTGCATAGTTTGTGTGTCTGGCTGGTTGTGTTTTGTGTAGCATCTTTTGAGTTTTTTTTTTTAAATTTTGTCTGTGCCCAACTGTTTATATTTTTTGTATTGCACACGTATGTACCTCTGTATGTATATATATATAAAAAGAATATGGTTGTTGCCCTTAAAATATTTAAAAATTTCTTGTCCTATGCCTCCATCTCGTGGACACATTTAGTATTATAGCTTTGGTAGATATATATATATATATATATATATATATATATATATATATATATATAAAATGAATATAATTGTTACTTGTTTTAATAATGTATCATTGTATTTTTATCCAGGAGTACTTCGTATAGGTCGTTGTGGCCTAAATGATTGTTGTGCTGCAAACATATACGTCTTTCTACACGTTATATATGTATATCTGATGATGATGATGATGAAAATGTGAATGATTTATGATTGTATTTTATGGTAAATGCAAAGGTAAAAGTCGACGACGAACGCTGATGGCATTAAGCCTTAAGTTTTAGGTCCAAATGAAAGTATAGATCTGTAGTTTCTTATATTTGCCCCTGTGAGGGCTAAGTTTAGGTGTAAATTCAGATATAGGGCCATAGTTTCTTATATTTGCCCCTGTGAGGGCTAAGTTTAGGTGTAAATTCAGATATAGGGCCATAGTTTCTAATATTTGCCCCTGTGAGGGCTAAGTTTAGGTGTAAATTCAGATATAGGGCCATAGTTTCTCTTATTTGCCCCTGTGAGGGCTAAGTTTAGGTGTAAATTCAGATATAGGGCCATAGTTTCTTATATTTGCCCCTGTGAGGGCTAAGTTTAGGTGTAAATTCAGATATAGGGCCATAGTTTCTAATATTTGCCCCTGTGAGGGCTAAGTTTAGGTGTAAATTCAGATATAGGGCCATAGTTTCTCTTATTTGCCCCTGTGAGGGCTAAGTTTAGGTGTAAATTCAGATATAGGGCCATAGTTTCTTATACTTGCCCCTGTGAGGGCTAAGTTTAGGTGTAAATTCAGATATAGGGTTAGGGTTAGGGGTTAGGGTTAGGGTTAGGGTTAGGGACTTTATACCCAAGAATTGGAACAGAGTCCAATTCTGGTTGCGCACAGTCCTTCGACTTCCTCTGACCACTTTTAGCCCTGCTTTGGTCCAGCCTGCCACCCAGAATCTTCCGCACTGAACTAATTAGTTTTTATGTTTTTTATTAATTTTTATGTTTTAACTTTTATATATTTTTTTATTTAATATTAGGTATAATATCAGCCATATTGTAGGGTAGGTTTCAGGGGCCTGGGGTTAGTTTGGGTAGGTGTTAGGTGTCTGGGGGTAGATTGGGTAGGTTTCAGGGGCCTGGGGTTAGTTTGGGTAGGTGTTAGGTTGCTGGGGGTAGATTGGGTAGGTTTCAGGGGCCTGGGGTTAGTTTGGGTAGGTGTTAGGTGTCTGGGGGTAGATTGGGTAGGTTTCAGGGGCCTGGGGTTAGTTTGGGTAGGTGTTAGGTTGCTGGGGGTAGATTGGGTAGGTTTCAGGGGCCTGGGGTTAGTTTGGGTAGGTGTTAGGTTGCTGGGGGTAGATTGGGTAGGTTTCAGGGGCCTGGGGTTAGTTTGGGTAGGTGTTAGGTGTCTGGGGGTAGATTGGGTAGGTTTCAGGGGCCTGGGGTTAGTTTGGGTAGGTGTTAGGTGTCTGGGGGTAGATTGGGTAGGTTTCAGGGGCCTGGGGTTAGTTTGGGTAGGTGTTAGGTGTCTGGGGGTAGATTGGGTAGGTTTCAGGGGCCTGGGGTTAGTTTGGGTAGGTGTTAGGTTTCTGGGGGTAGATTGGGTAGGTTTCAGGGGCCTGGGGTTAGTTTGGGTAGGTGTTAGGTTGCTGGGGGTAGAATTGGTAGGTTTTAGGTTTTTAGGAGTCCAGAGATTGGTAAGGGATTATATATCCAGAAGTCAGAACAATGTCCGGCTCCGGCTGTGCACTGTCCTCACTACTTCCCTGACCGCTCCCAGTCCTGTTTTTAGGGTTAGGGTTAGGGTTAGGGTTAGGGTTAGGAATTAAAAATCTCCAAAGGTCAGACTAGTCTGACCTTGGTTGTGCGCTGGCCTACATTTCCACTGCCCGCTTTAGCGTCCGCTTGAATTCAGCCCCTCATCCCAGTGTCCACCACAACTCATCATATTTTGTCTGTGTATTTCGGATGTTTCCTCTTTTAGTTTTAACTTGACAAATTAATTGATTAAAGGTATTTTGTTCTAGGGGTACTTAGTTTTAAATTTTTAAATTAATTATTTAGGGGTATTTTAGTCTAGGGGTAAAAACTTTTAGGGGTAAAGCATAGAAGGGGTATTTTCCTTAGGGATAGTGACCTTAGGTTTAGGGTCATGTGTGGGTCAAGTTTAGATAATTGTGCCCAGGTCACTCAGGGGTAGGTTTAGGTGTCAGTCAGATGTGTTTTAAATTAGTTTTAAATTTAAAAGGGTTAGGTTAGGGTTAGGGTTAGGGTTAGGGTTAGGGTTAGGTATATAGATAAAAACGACTTTCACCCTCATTAGTATCCACCCTCATTAGAATATTGCATCTGATTGGCCAAAGCTTACCTGGGCACATCTGGAGAACCGTAGGCCCGAATTCCATGTAAGTGGTATCATCGGATCCGGGAAGCTGTCATCTTTCAGGTGGCGAAAGGCTCTAATGAAAGTATATAGATAAAAATGAGTTTAATCCTGATTAATTCCACTCTCATTAGCATTATCCATCTGATTGGCCAAAGCTTACTTGGGCGTATCTCGTGAAGCGCAGGTCTAAGGTGCATGTAAGTGGTATCGTTGGACACAGGAAGCTGTCATCTTTCAGGTGGCGATAGGTTCGGATGAATGGAGGAAGGTGTGTTGCGTTTAAATCCAGTGTGACCGTTATTATGTCCAGATAGACAGAGTCTGGTAAGTATTAGAAGTACAGGTCAGAGGTCACAGTCCACTTCAATCTAATGTTTAAAATGATTTGAATGATCTATAAGCATTTGTGAGATCATTTTATGAAATCATTTCATTAACTCATTCTACGTGCTTATTTTTCACAGATGGAGTGTGTTGTTAGCTATCCAGGTCAAAGGTCACAGTCCGCTTCAATCTAATGTTTAAAATGATTTGAATGATCTATAAGGATTTGTGAGATAATTATATGAAATTATTTCATTAACTCATTCTACGTACTTATTTTTCATAGACGGAGTGTGGTTTTAGATATCAAAGGTCACAGAACAGTTCGCTTCCAGCTTCCAGCATAGTGTGAATTTCTGTTAAATGTTTTGAATTCTTAGAACTTTTGAACACATGCTATTTACATTGTCATCCAGTATTATTAGGCCCTGTTTATTTCCTCGAGTAGATATATAGATAGAAGATAGATATAGAGTTTTCAATCTTAGAAGGATAAGGGACGACGAGCAGGATCATACATTTGTATTAGAGAGAGCGTCTTTTGAGTTCGTTTGATTCTGTCTGTGACCGACTGTTTATATATGTATAATGAATATAATAGTTACTTGTTTTAATAATGTATCATTGTATTTTTATCCAGGAGTACATCGTATAGGTCGTTGTGGCCTAAATGATTGTTGTGCTGCAACATATACGTCTTTCTATACATTCTATATGCATATCTTATGATGATGATGTTGATGATGATGAAAATGTGTATGATTTATCATTGTATTTTAATGCAGGGGTATATGACGTAGGTCTGTGTTGCCCAGGTGTGTGTGAGGTAGGTTTAGGTGGGTTTTTTTTTTTTTCCCGGATTAGTAATGGTTAAGTGTTTGGGTAAGAGATGAAAACCACGAAAGATGTTCTTTGCATAGTTTGTGTGTCTGGCTGGTTGTGTTTTGTGTAGCATCTTTTGAGTTTTTTTTTTTAAATTTTGTCTGTGCCCAACTGTTTATATTTTTTGTATTGCACACGTATGTACCTCTGTATGTATATATATATAAAAAGAATATGGTTGTTGCCCTTAAAATATTTAAAAATTTCTTGTCCTATGCCTCCATCTCGTGGACACATTTAGTATTATAGCTTTGGTAGATATATATATATATATATATATATATATATATATATATATATATATAAAATGAATATAATTGTTACTTGTTTTAATAATGTATCATTGTATTTTTATCCAGGAGTACTTCGTATAGGTCGTTGTGGCCTAAATGATTGTTGTGCTGCAAACATATACGTCTTTCTACACGTTATATATGTATATCTGATGATGATGATGATGAAAATGTGAATGATTTATGATTGTATTTTATGGTAAATGCAAAGGTAAAAGTCGACGACGAACGCTGATGGCATTAAGCCTTAAGTTTTAGGTCCAAATGAAAGTATAGATCTGTAGTTTCTTATATTTGCCCCTGTGAGGGCTAAGTTTAGGTGTAAATTCAGATATAGGGCCATAGTTTCTTATATTTGCCCCTGTGAGGGCTAAGTTTAGGTGTAAATTCAGATATAGGGCCATAGTTTCTAATATTTGCCCCTGTGAGGGCTAAGTTTAGGTGTAAATTCAGATATAGGGCCATAGTTTCTCTTATTTGCCCCTGTGAGGGCTAAGTTTAGGTGTAAATTCAGATATAGGGCCATAGTTTCTTATATTTGCCCCTGTGAGGGCTAAGTTTAGGTGTAAATTCAGATATAGGGCCATAGTTTCTAATATTTGCCCCTGTGAGGGCTAAGTTTAGGTGTAAATTCAGATATAGGGCCATAGTTTCTCTTATTTGCCCCTGTGAGGGCTAAGTTTAGGTGTAAATTCAGATATAGGGCCATAGTTTCTTATACTTGCCCCTGTGAGGGCTAAGTTTAGGTGTAAATTCAGATATAGGGTTAGGGTTAGGGGTTAGGGTTAGGGTTAGGTATATAGATAAAAACGACTTTCACCCTCATTAGTATCCACCCTCATTAGAATATTGCATCTGATTGGCCAAAGCTTACCTGGGCACATCTGGAGAACCGTAGGCCCGAATTCCATGTAAGTGGTATCATCGGATCCGGGAAGCTGTCATCTTTCAGGTGGCGAAAGGCTCTAATGAAAGTATATAGATAAAAATGAGTTTAATCCTGATTAATTCCACTCTCATTAGCATTATCCATCTGATTGGCCAAAGCTTACTTGGGCGTATCTCGTGAAGCGCAGGTCTAAGGTGCATGTAAGTGGTATCGTTGGACACAGGAAGCTGTCATCTTTCAGGTGGCGATAGGTTCGGATGAATGGAGGAAGGTGTGTTGCGTTTAAATCCAGTGTGACCGTTATTATGTCCAGATAGACAGAGTCTGGTAAGTATTAGAAGTACAGGTCAGAGGTCACAGTCCACTTCAATCTAATGTTTAAAATGATTTGAATGATCTATAAGCATTTGTGAGATCATTTTATGAAATCATTTCATTAACTCATTCTACGTGCTTATTTTTCACAGATGGAGTGTGTTGTTAGCTATCCAGGTCAAAGGTCACAGTCCGCTTCAATCTAATGTTTAAAATGATTTGAATGATCTATAAGGATTTGTGAGATAATTATATGAAATTATTTCATTAACTCATTCTACGTACTTATTTTTCATAGACGGAGTGTGGTTTTAGATATCAAAGGTCACAGAACAGTTCGCTTCCAGCTTCCAGCATAGTGTGAATTTCTGTTAAATGTTTTGAATTCTTAGAACTTTTGAACACATGCTATTTACATTGTCATCCAGTATTATTAGGCCCTGTTTATTTCCTCGAGTAGATATATAGATAGAAGATAGATATAGAGTTTTCAATCTTAGAAGGATAAGGGACGACGAGCAGGATCATACATTTGTATTAGAGAGAGCGTCTTTTGAGTTCGTTTGATTCTGTCTGTGACCGACTGTTTATATATGTATAATGAATATAATAGTTACTTGTTTTAATAATGTATCATTGTATTTTTATCCAGGAGTACATCGTATAGGTCGTTGTGGCCTAAATGATTGTTGTGCTGCAACATATACGTCTTTCTATACATTCTATATGCATATCTTATGATGATGATGTTGATGATGATGAAAATGTGTATGATTTATCATTGTATTTTAATGCAGGGGTATATGACGTAGGTCTGTGTTGCCCAGGTGTGTGTGAGGTAGGTTTAGGTGGGTTTTTTTTTTTTTTTCCCAGATTAGTAATGGTTAAGTGTTTGGGTAAGAGATGAAAACCACGAAAGATGTTCTTTGCATAGTTTGTGTGTCTGGCTGGTTGTGTTTTGTGTTTTGTGTAGCATCTTTTGAGTTTTTTTTTTAATTTTTGTCTGTGCCCAACTGTTTATATTTTTTGTATTGCACACGTATGTACCTCTGTATGTATATATATATATAAAAAGAATATGGTTGTTGCCCTTAAAATATTTAAAAATTTCTTGTCCTATGCCTCCATCTCGTGGACACATTTAGTATTATAGCTTTGGTAGATATATATATATATATATATATATATATATATATATATAAAATGAATATAATTGTTACTTGTTTTAATAATGTATCATTGTATTTTTATCCAGGAGTACTTCGTATAGGTCGTTGTGGCCTAAATGATTGTTGTGCTGCAAACATATACGTCTTTCTACACGTTATATATGTATATCTGATGATGATGATGATGAAAATGTGAATGATTTATGATTGTATTTTATGGTAAATGCAAAGGTAAAAGTCGACGACGAACGCTGATGGCATTAAGCCTTAAGTTTTAGGTCCAAATGAAAGTATAGATCTGTAGTTTCTTATATTTGCCCCTGTGAGGGCTAAGTTTAGGTGTAAATTCAGATATAGGGCCATAGTTTCTTATATTTGCCCCTGTGAGGGCAAAGTTTAGGTGTAAATTCAGATATAGGGCCATAGTTTCTAATATTTGCCCCTGTGAGGGCTAAGTTTAGGTGTAAATTCAGATATAGGGCCATAGTTTCTCTTATTTGCCCCTGTGAGGGCTAAGTTTAGGTGTAAATTCAGATATAGGGCCATAGTTTCTTATATTTGCCCCTGTGAGGGCTAAGTTTAGGTGTAAATTCAGATATAGGGCCATAGTTTCTAATATTTGCCCCTGTGAGGGCTAAGTTTAGGTGTAAATTCAGATATAGGGCCATAGTTTCTCTTATTTGCCCCTGTGAGGGCTAAGTTTAGGTGTAAATTCAGATATAGGGCCATAGTTTCTTATACTTGCCCCTGTGAAGGCTAAGTTTAGGTGTAAATTCAGATATAGGGCCATAGTTTCTTATATTTGCCCCTGTGAGGGCTAAGTTTAGGTGTAAATTCAGATATAGGGCCATAGTTTCTAATATTTGCCCCTGTGAGGGCTAAGTTTAGGTGTAAATTCAGATATAGGGCCATAGTTTCTCTTATTTGCCCCTGTGAGGGCTAAGTTTAGGTGTAAATTCAGATATAGGGCCATAGTTTCTTATATTTGCCCCTGTGAGGGCTAAGTTTAGGTGTAAATTCAGATATAGGGCCATAGTTTCTAATATTTGCCCCTGTGAGGGCTAAGTTTAGGTGTAAATTCAGATATAGGGCCATAGTTTCTCTTATTTGCCCCTGTGAGGGCTAAGTTTAGGTGTAAATTCAGATATAGGGCCATAGTTTCTTATACTTGCCCCTGTGAGGGCTAAGTTTAGGTGTAAATTCAGATATAGGGCCATAGTTTCTTATATTTGCCCCTGTGAGGGCTAAGTTTAGGTGTAAATTCAGATATAGGGCCATAGTTTCTTATACTTGCCCCTGTGAGGGCTAAGTTTAGGTGTAAATTCAGATATAGGGCCATAGTTTAGGGTTAGGGTTAGGGTTAGGTTAGGTATATAGATAAAAACGACTTTCACCCTCATTAGTATCCACCCTCATTAGAATATTGCATCTGATTGGCCAAAGCTTACCTGGGCACATCTGGAGAACCGTAGGCCCGAATTCCATGTAAGTGGTATCATCGGATCCGGGAAGCTGTCATCTTTCAGGTGGCGAAAGGCTCTAATGAAAGTATATAGATAAAAATGAGTTTAATCCTGATTAATTCCACTCTCATTAGCATTATCCATCTGATTGGCCAAAGCTTACTTGGGCGTATCTCGTGAAGCGCAGGTCTAAGGTGCATGTAAGTGGTATCGTTGGACACAGGAAGCTGTCATCTTTCAGGTGGCGATAGGTTCGGATGAATGGAGGAAGGTGTGTTGCGTTTAAATCCAGTGTGACCGTTATTATGTCCAGATAGACAGAGTCTGGTAAGTATTAGAAGTACAGGTCAGAGGTCACAGTCCACTTCAATCTAATGTTTAAAATGATTTGAATGATCTATAAGCATTTGTGAGATCATTTTATGAAATCATTTCATTAACTCATTCTACGTGCTTATTTTTCACAGATGGAGTGTGTTGTTAGCTATCCAGGTCAAAGGTCACAGTCCGCTTCAATCTAATGTTTAAAATGATTTGAATGATCTATAAGGATTTGTGAGATAATTATATGAAATTATTTCATTAACTCATTCTACGTACTTATTTTTCATAGACGGAGTGTGGTTTTAGATATCAAAGGTCACAGAACAGTTCGCTTCCAGCTTCCAGCATAGTGTGAATTTCTGTTAAATGTTTTGAATTCTTAGAACTTTTGAACACATGCTATTTACATTGTCATCCAGTATTATTAGGCCCTGTTTATTTCCTCGAGTAGATATATAGATAGAAGATAGATATAGAGTTTTCAATCTTAGAAGGATAAGGGACGACGAGCAGGATCATACATTTGTATTAGAGAGAGCGTCTTTTGAGTTCGCTTGATTCTGTCTGTGACCGACTGTTTATATATGTATAATGAATATAATAGTTACTTGTTTTAATAATGTATCATTGTATTTTTATCCAGGAGTACATCGTATAGGTCGTTGTGGCCTAAATGATTGTTGTGCTGCAACATATACGTCTTTCTATACATTCTATATGCATATCTTATGATGATGATGTTGATGATGATGAAAATGTGTATGATTTATCATTGTATTTTAATGCAGGGGTATATGACGTAGGTCTGTGTTGCCCAGGTGTGTGTGAGGTAGGTTTAGGTGGGTTTTTTTTTTTTTTTCCCAGATTAGTAATGGTTAAGTGTTTGGGTAAGAGATGAAAACCACGAAAGATGTTCTTTGCATAGTTTGTGTGTCTGGCTGGTTGTGTTTTGTGTTTTGTGTAGCATCTTTTGAGTTTTTTTTTTAATTTTTGTCTGTGCCCAACTGTTTATATTTTTTGTATTGCACACGTATGTACCTCTGTATGTATATATATATATAAAAAGAATATGGTTGTTGCCCTTAAAATATTTAAAAATTTCTTGTCCTATGCCTCCATCTCGTGGACACATTTAGTATTATAGCTTTGGTAGATATATATATATATATATATATATATATATATAAAATGAATATAATTGTTACTTGTTTTAATAATGTATCATTGTATTTTTATCCAGGAGTACTTCGTATAGGTCGTTGTGGCCTAAATGATTGTTGTGCTGCAAACATATACGTCTTTCTACACGTTATATATGTATATCTGATGATGATGATGATGAAAATGTGAATGATTTATGATTGTATTTTATGGTAAATGCAAAGGTAAAAGTCGACGACGAACGCTGATGGCATTAAGCCTTAAGTTTTAGGTCCAAATGAAAGTATAGATCTGTAGTTTCTTATATTTGCCCCTGTGAGGGCTAAGTTTAGGTGTAAATTCAGATATAGGGCCATAGTTTCTTATATTTGCCCCTGTGAGGGCAAAGTTTAGGTGTAAATTCAGATATAGGGCCATAGTTTCTAATATTTGCCCCTGTGAGGGCTAAGTTTAGGTGTAAATTCAGATATAGGGCCATAGTTTCTCTTATTTGCCCCTGTGAGGGCTAAGTTTAGGTGTAAATTCAGATATAGGGCCATAGTTTCTTATATTTGCCCCTGTGAGGGCTAAGTTTAGGTGTAAATTCAGATATAGGGCCATAGTTTCTAATATTTGCCCCTGTGAGGGCTAAGTTTAGGTGTAAATTCAGATATAGGGCCATAGTTTCTCTTATTTGCCCCTGTGAGGGCTAAGTTTAGGTGTAAATTCAGATATAGGGCCATAGTTTCTTATACTTGCCCCTGTGAAGGCTAAGTTTAGGTGTAAATTCAGATATAGGGCCATAGTTTCTTATATTTGCCCCTGTGAGGGCTAAGTTTAGGTGTAAATTCAGATATAGGGCCATAGTTTCTAATATTTGCCCCTGTGAGGGCTAAGTTTAGGTGTAAATTCAGATATAGGGCCATAGTTTCTCTTATTTGCCCCTGTGAGGGCTAAGTTTAGGTGTAAATTCAGATATAGGGCCATAGTTTCTTATATTTGCCCCTGTGAGGGCTAAGTTTAGGTGTAAATTCAGATATAGGGCCATAGTTTCTTATATTTGCCCCTGTGAGGGCTAAGTTTAGGTGTAAATTCAGATATAGGGCCATAGTTTCTAATATTTGCCCCTGTGAGGGCTAAGTTTAGGTGTAAATTCAGATATAGGGCCATAGTTTCTTATATTTGCCCCTGTGAGGGCTAAGTTTAGGTGTAAATTCAGATATAGGGCCATAGTTTCTAATATTTGCCCCTGTGAGGGCTAAGTTTAGGTGTAAATTCAGATATAGGGCCATAGTTTCTTATATTTGCCCCTGTGAGGGCTAAGTTTAGGTGTAAATTCAGATATAGGGCCATAGTTTCTTATACTTGCCCCTGTGAGGGCTAAGTTTAGGTGTAAATTCAGATATAGGGCCATAGTTTCTCTTATTTGCCCCTGTGAGGGCTAAGTTTAGGTGTAAATTCAGATATAGGGCCATAGTTTCTTATACTTGCCCCTGTGAGGGCTAAGTTTAGGTGTAAATTCAGATATAGGGCCATAGTTTCTTATACTTGCCCCTGTGAGGGCTAAGTTTAGGTGTAAATTCAGATATAGGGCCATAGTTTCTCATACTTGCCCCTGTGAGGGCTAAGTTTAGGTGCAAATTCAGATATAGGGCCATAGTTTGTTATACTTGCCCCTGTGAGGGCTAAGTTTAGGTGCAAATTCAGATATAGGGCCATAGTTTCTCATACTTGCCCCTGTGAGGGCTAAGTTTAGGTGCAAATTCAGATATAGGGCCATAGTTTGTTATACTTGCCCCTGTGAGGGCTAAGTTTAGGTGTAAATTCAGATATAGGGCCATAGTTTGTTATACTTGCCCCTGTGAGGGCTAAGTTTAGGTGCAAATTCAGATATAGGGCCATAGTTTCTCATATTTGCCCCTGTGAGGGACTTTACACTCAAGAATCGAAACAGGGTCCAATTCCGGTTGTGCGCAGTCCTTCTACTTCCACTGACCACTTTCAGCTCTGCTTTGGTCCAGCCTGCCACACAGAATTTTTTGCACCGAACTCCTTGGTTTTTATGTCTTACTTTTATACGTTTCACAAAATATAAGGTATAATATCCACTATATTTTATATGTTTATTTTTTTATGGTACATATAATTAAAATACATATATTTTTCTCTCACGTATGTCACCACGGACCACGTCAAGGGTTAAACTGGGTAGGTTTCAGGGGCCTGGGGTTAGTTTGGGTAGGTGTCAGGTTTCCAGGGTTAGATTAGGATTGGAAAGAATCCAAGAGCTGAAGCAGCGTATCGTTGGACACAGGAAGCTGTCATCTTTCAGGTGGCGATAGGTTCGGATGAATGGAGGAAGGTGTGTTGCGTTTAAATGCAGTGTGACCATTATTATGTCCAGATAGACAGAGTCTGGTAAGTATTAGAAGTACAGGTCAGAGGTCACAATCTAATGTTTAAAATGATTTGAATGATCTATAAGCATTTGTGAGATCATTTTATGAAATCATTTCATTAACTCATTCTACGTGCTTATTTTTCACAGATGGAGTGTGTTGTTAGCTATCCAGGTCAAAGGTCACAGTCCGCTTCAATCTAATGTTTAAAATGATTTGAATGATCTATAAGGATTTGTGAGATAATTATATGAAATTATTTCATTAACTCATTCTACGTACTTATTTTTCATCGACGGAGTGTGGTTTTAGATATCAAAGGTCACAGAACACTTCGCTTCCAGCTTCCAGCATCCAGCATAGAGTGAATTTCTGCTAAATGTTTTGAATCCTTAGCACTTTTGAACACATGCTATTTACATTGTCATCCAGTAGAGGGCGAACTATTAGCCCCTGTTTATTTCCTCGAGTAGATATATAGATAGAAGATAGATATAGAGTTTTCAATCTTAGAAGGATAAGGGACGACGAGCAGGATCATACATTTGTATTAGAGAGAGCGTCTTTTGAGTTCGTTTGATTCTGTCTGTGACCGACTGTTTATATATGTATAATGAATATAATTGTTACTTGTTTTAATAATGTATCATTGTATTTTTATCCAGGAGTACTTTGTATAGGTCGTTGTGGCCTAAATGATTTTTGTGCTGCAACATATACGTCTTTCTATACATTCTATATGCATATCTTATGATGATGATGATGAAAATGTGTATGATTTATCATTGTATTTTAATGCAGGGGTATATGACGTAGGTCTGTGTTGCCCAGGTGTGTGTGAGGTAGGTTTAGGTGGGTTTTTTTTTTTTTCCCGGATTAGTAATGGTTAAGTGTTTGGGTAAGAGATGAAAACCACGAAAGATGTTCTTTGCATAGTTTGTGTGTCTGGCTGGTTGTGTTTTGTGTTTTGTGTAGCATCTTTTGAGTTTTTTTTTTAAATTTTGTCTGTGCCCAACTGTTTATATTTTTTGTATTGCACACGTATGTACCTCTGTATGTATATATATATAAAAAGAATATGGTTGTTGCCCTTAAAATATTTAAAAATTTCTTGTCCTATGCCTCCATCTCGTGGACACATTTAGTATTATAGCTTTGGTAGATATATATATATATATAATGAATATAATTGTTACTTGTTTTAATAATGTATCATTGTATTTTTATCCAGGAGTATATAGTATAGGTCAGTGTGGCCTAAATGACTGTTGTGCTGCAACAAATAAATAGATAGATTGATAGATAGATAGAAGGAAGGACAGAGTCTGGTAAGTGTTAGGTATTCTGCTCAGAAGTGACAGAAAAGTTTTATTAGATAGATAGATAGATAGATAGATAGATAGATAGATAGATAGATAGATAGATAGATATAGATGATATGTAGATATAGATTTCAATCTTATAACTCTCCAGTTTTAGAAGGTGAACTTTTGAGTTTTGAGGGCTTGGGTTAGAGGGTTTAAGGGTTAGAGGTTATCTTGGGGTTAACTTGCAGCTAGGTATATAGATAAAAACGACTTTCACCCTCATTAGTATCCACCCTCATTAGAATATTGCATCTGATTGGCCAAAGCTTACCTGGGCACATCTGGAGAACCGTAGGCCCGAATTCCATGTAAGTGGTATCATCGGATCCGGGAAGCTGTCATCTTTCAGGTGGCGAAAGGCTCTAATGAAAGTATATAGATAAAAATGAGTTTAATCCTGATTAATTCCACTCTCATTAGCATTATCCATCTGATTGGCCAAAGCTTACTTGGGCGTATCTCGTGAAGCGCAGGTCTAAGGTGCATGTAAGTGGTATCGTTGGACACAGGAAGCTGTCATCTTTCAGGTGGCGATAGGTTCGGATGAATGGAGGAAGGTGTGTTGCGTTTAAATCCAGTGTGACCGTTATTATGTCCAGATAGACAGAGTCTGGTAAGTATTAGAAGTACAGGTCAGAGGTCACAGTCCACTTCAATCTAATGTTTAAAATGATTTGAATGATCTATAAGCATTTGTGAGATCATTTTATGAAATCATTTCATTAACTCATTCTACGTGCTTATTTTTCACAGATGGAGTGTGTTGTTAGCTATCCAGGTCAAAGGTCACAGTCCGCTTCAATCTAATGTTTAAAATGATTTGAATGATCTATAAGGATTTGTGAGATAATTATATGAAATTATTTCATTAACTCATTCTACGTACTTATTTTTCATAGACGGAGTGTGGTTTTAGATATCAAAGGTCACAGAACAGTTCGCTTCCAGCTTCCAGCATAGTGTGAATTTCTGTTAAATGTTTTGAATTCTTAGAACTTTTGAACACATGCTATTTACATTGTCATCCAGTATTATTAGGCCCTGTTTATTTCCTCGAGTAGATATATAGATAGAAGATAGATATAGAGTTTTCAATCTTAGAAGGATAAGGGACGACGAGCAGGATCATACATTTGTATTAGAGAGAGCGTCTTTTGAGTTCGTTTGATTCTGTCTGTGACCGACTGTTTATATATGTATAATGAATATAATAGTTACTTGTTTTAATAATGTATCATTGTATTTTTATCCAGGAGTACATCGTATAGGTCGTTGTGGCCTAAATGATTGTTGTGCTGCAACATATACGTCTTTCTATACATTCTATATGCATATCTTATGATGATGATGTTGATGATGATGAAAATGTGTATGATTTATCATTGTATTTTAATGCAGGGGTATATGACGTAGGTCTGTGTTGCCCAGGTGTGTGTGAGGTAGGTTTAGGTGGGTTTTTTTTTTTTTTCCCGGATTAGTAATGGTTAAGTGTTTGGGTAAGAGATGAAAACCACGAAAGATGTTCTTTGCATAGTTTGTGTGTCTGGCTGGTTGTGTTTTGTGTTTTGTGTAGCATCTTTTGAGTTTTTTTTTTAAATTTTGTCTGTGCCCAACTGTTTATATTTTTTGTATTGCACACGTATGTACCTCTGTATGTATATATATATAAAAAGAATATGGTTGTTGCCCTTAAAATATTTAAAAATTTCTTGTCCTATGCCTCCATCTCGTGGACACATTTAGTATTATAGCTTTGGTAGATATATATATATATAAAATGAATATAATTGTTACTTGTTTTAATAATGTATCATTGTATTTTTATCCAGGAGTACTTCGTATAGGTCGTTGTGGCCTAAATGATTGTTGTGCTGCAAACATATACGTCTTTCTACACGTTATATATGTATATCTGATGATGATGATGATGAAAATGTGAATGATTTATGATGGTATTTTATGGTAAATGCAAAGGTAAAAGTCGACGACGAACGCTGATGGCATTAAGCCTTAAGTTTTAGGTCCAAATGAAAGTATAGATCTGTAGTTTCTTATATTTGCCCCTGTGAGGGCTAAGTTTAGGTGTAAATTCAGATATAGGGCCATAGTTTCTTATATTTGCCCCTGTGAGGGCTAAGTTTAGGTGTAAATTCAGATATAGGGCCATAGTTTCTTATATTTGCCCCTGTGAGGGCTAAGTTTAGGTGTAAATTCAGATATAGGGCCATAGTTTCTAATATTTGCCCCTGTGAGGGCTAAGTTTAGGTGTAAATTCAGATATAGGGCCATAGTTTCTCTTATTTGCCCCTGTGAGGGCTAAGTTTAGGTGTAAATTCAGATATAGGGCCATAGTTTCTTATATTTGCCCCTGTGAGGGCTAAGTTTAGGTGTAAATTCAGATATAGGGCCATAGTTTCTAATATTTGCCCCTGTGAGGGCTAAGTTTAGGTGTAAATTCAGATATAGGGCCATAGTTTCTCTTATTTGCCCCTGTGAGGGCTAAGTTTAGGTGTAAATTCAGATATAGGGCCATAGTTTCTTATACTTGCCCCTGTGAGGGCTAAGTTTAGGTGTAAATTCAGATATAGGGCCATAGTTTCTTATACTTGCCCATGTGAGGGCTAAGTTTAGGTGTAAATTCAGATATAGGGCCATAGTTTCGGGTTAGGGTTAGGGTTAGGGTTAGTTAGGGTTAGGGTTAGGGTTAGGGTTAGGGTTAGAGTTAGAGTTAGGGTTAGGGTTAGGATCAGAAAGAATCCAAGAGCTGAA
Organism: Spinibarbus caldwelli; assembly: GCA_039654775.1. Lineage (NCBI taxonomy): Eukaryota > Metazoa > Chordata > Actinopteri > Cypriniformes > Cyprinidae > Spinibarbus > Spinibarbus caldwelli. Next base: position 40,151,287 of record CM077219.1, read on the forward strand.
GCAGCGTCCAGCTCTGGTGATGCACAGTCCTTCAATACTCCTTCTGGCCGCTCTCTCGCCCCAGCCGGGGCCCGCCCCCACGGCCTAGGCCCATCACTCCACCACCAATATATTTGGTCTTTTTATTGAACCACAGATAGTGAGATTTTTAAATGTATAAACGAGTATTATTGTTAATTATAAGTGTTATTTATAGGTATTATTTATTAATCCCTCCTTTCTACTGAGGGTTAGTTTTTAGATATTTATTAATACTTATGTATAATACTTCTTAATGTAATTTATTAGGGGTAGAATGAGTAGGGTTAGGATGGATGGGGGTAAAAATGTGTGTCTGGGGGTAGAAGAGGTAGGGTTAGGGATGGTGGGGTTGTGTCCATAAGGGGTAGAATGGGTAGGGTTAGGTATGGTGGGGTTGTGTCCATAAGGGGTAGAATAGGTAGGGTTAGGTATGGTGGGGTTGTGTCCATAAGGGGTAGAATGGGTAGGTTTTAGGTGTGGTGGGGTTGTGTTCATAAGGGGTAAAATGGGTAGGTTTTAGGTATGGTAGGGTTGTGTCCATAAGGGGTAAAATGGGTAGGTTTTAGGTATGGTGGGGTTGTGTCCATAAGGGGTAGAATGGGTAGGGTTAGGTATGGTGGGGTTGTGTCCATAAGGGGTAGAATGGGTAGGGTTAGGGATGGTGGGGTTGTGTCCATAAGGGGTAGAATGGGTAGGGTTAGGGATGGTGGGGTTGTGTCCATAAGGGGTAGAATGGGTAGGGTTAGGTATGGTGGGGTTGTGTCCATAAGGGGTAGAATGGGTAGGTTTTAGGTGTGGTGGGGTTGTGTTCATAAGGGGTAAAATGGGTAGGTTTTAGGTATGGTAGGGTTGTGTCCATACGGGGTAAACTGGGTAGGTTTTAGGTGTGGTGGGGTTGTGTTCATAAGGGGTAAAATGGGTAGGTTTTAGGTATGGTGGGGTTGTGTCCATAAGGGGTAGAATGGGTAGGTTTTAGGTGTGGTGGGGTTGTGTTCATAAGGGGTAAAATGGGTAGGTTTTAGGTATGGTGGGGTTGTGTCCATAAGGGGTAAAATGGGTAGGTTTTAGGTGTGGTGGGGTTGTGTTCATAAGGGGTAAAATGGGTAGGTTTTAGGTATGGTGGGGTTGTGTCCATAAGGGTTAAAATGGGTAGGTTTTAGGTGTGGTGGGGTTGTGTTCATAAGGGGTAAAATGGGTAGGTTTTAGGTATGGTAGGGGTATATATGTATAATATATATAATATGTAATGTAGGTATATAAATTATATTATGTATGTGTGTATATATATGAATAATCTCACTATCAGAAAGGACAGGAATACAATTCTCCTCAATGGCTCTCACCCCTCTCTTAGGCCTCATTCAATCCTCTTGGATACAGAGTGTCGAGTCTGTTTATCCAAAGTCTTTCTGCTCTTAGTCTGTCCTTTAGACTCCACAAAGGGTTGGTTTGTAGTATAGTTGCTCTAAGAGAGGGGAGGCCATGTACTAGAAAATGTTGGATCAAGAACCTGCGTTTGTGGATTTTATGGATGATGTTATGAGTGTGCTGGTATATTCTTGTTCTCACCTCATTTTTAGTCTGTCCGACATACTGTTTTTTGCACTTTGTGCAGAAAATTAAGTAGACACAATTCGGGGTGTCTGGAGAAAGAGTTCTGTCGACTTGATAAATTTGCTTCGTGGTTACATTTTTTATCCATTTCAGAGCAAGATAGTACTTGCACGGTCTTTGTTTCCCGATTGTTCTTTTACTTTTAACCTTACTTTGTACTAGAATATCTAATAAGTTTTTGTTCCTTTTGTAGGCTGCAATTGGTTTATGTTTTTGTAAAATCTCTGTGTCCTTTAAAAATTTGGAGAAATTTTGTTTGATAGTCGAATTGAGTTGTTTGCTCTGAAGTGAATAAAAAGCCACTAAGGGGACTATTTGTGTTTCACCAGTTTGAATTGGCAGTTTGGGGTCCTTTATGGATCTAAGGAAGTTTCTGAGGACTGATCTTAAAAATCCTCTACCGTATCCTCTATCTTTCAGTGCTCTAAAGAGTACTTTTGTGGCTTTTATGAACTCCTTCTCTTCCGAGCAGATTCGATGGAATCTTAAGAGCTGGGATTTAAGTATCCCTTTAAAAGTATGCCCGGGATGAAAACTGTTTTTATGTAAAAGACAATGAGTGTCTGTCTCTTTAAAGTAAACGCGGTAGTCTAGTTTATTGTTTTCCTCAAATTTAGTGCCTTTATAAGTGACCACATCCAAAAAGTTAACTTCTCTACTGTTCAACTCATACTTCACTGTAATTGATGTCTGATGTGTGTTTAGATGCTCAATAAATTTAATAAACTCTTCTCTCGAATGCTCCCAGACACCCCAAATGTCGTCTAAAAATCTGTAATAAGCGAACGGTTTCAAAGTGGCCGTCGCCAGCGCGGTCTCTTCCCAGTGCGCCATGAAGATGTTGGCGTACGAGGGTGCGAATTTCTTTCCCATGGCAGTACCCTTGGTTTGAAGGAAAAATTTGGAATCGAACTCGAAATCATTTTTGGTCAAATTAATCTCTAAAAGCTTCAGGATGTACTCATCGGGTCTACTGCCATGGGGAAATTTATTCATGCACCCTCGTACAGCCAACAATCCTGCCTCTGTCTCGATGTTCGTGTAGAGACTATCAACATCGATTGTGAAGAGCAGGGCGCCAGTGGGAATCCTCAGGTCTTTTGTCTTTTCAATGAAATCGTACGTGTCTCTCAAATAGCTCGGATGCTTTTGTGAAATAGGGTTCAAATGGTACTCGATGAATTCTGCGGTATTGTACGTTTCGCTATCACAATCCGATACTATGGGCCTACCGGGTGGCACTTTCCCTGGTAGGCTCCATTTTTTTCTTTCTTTATGTATCTTTGGTAAAAGATAAAACCTGCGTGCCCTTGGCACGGCAGGGCCTGAAAGGTATTCCCACTGCTTTCTGTTAATGATCTTTCTATCGTACATCTCCTCAAGTATCTCTTCCACCTCAACCTTAGTTTGTGGGTAGATAGGTTTATCGAGAGGAATATAATGATCCGTGTTCTCTAATTGCTTCATTCCCTCCCACAAATAATCTTTTCTATCTAAAAGTACTACAGCGTTGCCTTTATCGGCTGGCTTGATGACGATATCCGTATTGTTTTTGAGGAGATTGAGGGCTCTTTCTTCCCCTCGGGTCAGGTTGGGTTCCCCTCTCCAGTTCCAGTGCAGATGTCGAAACGCATGAAGGTCAGCCTCAATGATCTTATGGATCTGTGTAGGGAGTCTGGAGAGAGGAGGTGTCCAGTCTGATCCGAGGGTGAAGGGGGTCTTTTCTTTTGTCCTTTTCTTTTTCTCAAAGAAAGCCTCTAATTTTATCCCCCTGTGGTATTTTTGTAAATCTTTTAGTAGCTCAATGTTTAACGTTTTCCGATTTCTAGGTTCTGGTACGAATGACAGACCTTTCAGTAAAAGTGATTCTTGTGATTTTGTGAGATGGAATGAAGCAGTCAGATTAACTATGAGTTTCTCGGTGCTATTTATTTGCCTGATGGACCTGGCCAGTTTAACTGGTGCGCCCAGTGTTCCAGGATGGCCTCGGCGGTCTCTGTGGTCCAGTGGAGTAAATCCTGCTCCACTTTGAACCTGTCGTGTGGAAGTTTTTCTATGTACATTAATGTTTCTCTTATGTACTCGTTTACTCCATCCAAATGCGTTCTTTCTTCCCACACTAGTAGTTGAGAGTAATTGATGACAGGGAAATACAGCCGAGCGTTAGGCAATCTGTTTCTCGCCATCTTATACGTTCGCTGTATTTCCTTGGTGGTATTCTGTACACACCTTTGTGTTCTGTTGTTTATACCGAAGGAGAATATGACCATCTCAGGCTGTACTGTTATAGTGGCCTTTTCGATCAGGTTTCCCGCATGCTGAAACTTAGCTCCTGGGAAACTGTCTATTTGTAGGTTTACATGGCTGAAATTTCTCATTTTAGAAACATTGGAGTCCCCTATTATTACGTACTTCTTGTTAAGGGTTAGACTCCAGTCTTGGTTTTTCCTAGTTGTATTTATGTGTCTATTCGTTGTGTTCACAGGCCCAGATCTCTCCCGTTCCTCAGGGAGGGCTTGATTCAGCATGCGGGTAACCTGATTTTCTCCCTCTGAGTCGGTCTCACTCCTTTCCTCTATCCCTCTCTGTGCTTCTTTTAAAAACCGCGAGAGTGCTGAGCAAGGGACCGGGGTCCCCTCAGACTCCTCTGAGTCTTCAGAAAAGAGGAAAGGTGAAGCCGTGAGCCTGGTGAGAGACAGCTTTGAGATCAGTGGTCTGCTATCTGTATTCTTTCTCTTCTCAGTATGTTTCTGGGGGGTTACATTGTCATCTATCCCGATCGCATCTTCTTTCTGATTTAAGACTCTTTCTAGTTTCCCTGCATTAGGGTTAACTGCCACCATCTGAGCCCTGTTCTCAACAACTGTCTCTCGTTCCGGCTCATTCAATGTCTCTAATTCCACCAAGACCTCAGTGGCACCCCTTCTGAGAGTTCTCTGCTCCAGGGGCTCTTGGTGTCTGGCGGGTGTGGATGTAGGTGTAAGTGGTCGAGGCTCTTCAGGAGGGTTCTCTTCCTCATCGAACGACCATTCACCCCTCCTGGTAGGGGTGCGTGTGGGGTCTGGTGCGTTCAACGGTGAGGTCTGTGCGTCCACAGTGGTCCTCTCCTGTCTTGTTGTCTGTTGTACCACCGTCTCTGTTTGTCTATTAGTGTCTGTATGTGTTTGTGCTTCAGTGTTCATTTGTACAACGTAGAGGGCCTCCACTTTTTCAAGCACCTCTTCATTCAGTCTCTCACGGAAGTTTTTTCTCGCCCAGTTTGAAGCCACCTCAAATGCTTGTCTCCAATCCGCTTGATTGGTTCTTTCTTCTAATTCTGATAGGACCTCATGTATGTGGGCCTCATAGTGTTCCTCCAAAATTAGCTGGGTATTATGTAGCCAGTTTCTGGCGTTACCTTCCAACAGCTCCTCCGTTTTTTTGGAGGGGGCAGCTGGTTTAATGGTATCTATCAGGAACTGCGTCATTTTTCGAAACCCAGTAGGTGTGTTATCTTTGATTTTGGTCGTTACATTCTGCAGATGGTGCACTGCACGTATTAGCTCATACATTAGTTTCATGGTGAGCTTTAACCTGGGCGAGGGAGGTGTGTAATCA
>CM077220.1:5000-17500 GCA_039654775.1 Spinibarbus caldwelli
AAGATCGAGCAGTCTTTCCAATGTGGTCTTTTAAGGTCAGCTGATCATCAAAGATTACACCAAGATTTCTGACCGAACTTGAATGGGTAATTGTAGAAGAACCAAGCTGGATGGTGAAATCATGCTGTAGAGCTGGAGTGGCAGGGAAGACAAGAAGCTCAGTCTTTGCCAGGTTGAGCTGTAGGTGATGTTCTTTCATCCATGCCGAGATGTCTGCCAGGCAGCCTGAGATCCGTGCAGCTACTGTTGGATCATCTGTTTGAAAAGAGAGATAGAGCTGTGTGTCATCAGCGTGGCAATGGTAGGAGAAGCCATGTGCCTGTATGATGGGACCCTGTGATGTAGTGTATGTGGAGAAGAGGAGGGGTCCAAGAACCGATCCCTGAGGAACCCCAGTGACCAGTTGATGTGCTTTGGATACCTCCCCTCCCCAGGCCACCCTGAAAGACCTACCAGTGAGATAGGATTCAAACCAGCGAAGTGGAATCCCAGTGATGCCCAGAGATGAGAGGGTAGACAGGAGGATCTGATGATTACAATACAAACTGTAGTAAGCCTGGGAACATTGTCTCCCCTGTGAAGGGTCCCTGGCCCCAAAACATTTGAAGTGTGTGTGTGTGTGTGTGTGTGTGTGTGTGTGTGTCCAGCCTGTCTCTCTCTCTCTCTGTCTCAGTCTGTCTGTAATTGTCCGGTCATGTTGAACACACATCTCTCTCTGTCTCTCTTTCTCCAGGCAACTTTCAGCATCACTGAGGAGTTTGATTAGCTCAATCTCTGCTCAAATTGCTGTCCGTATGCAAGCGGCTGCATTATAACCAGCAGAGCGAATGATTAGATCTGTATTTCAGCGCATTAATAACGGCCCTCAAATTAGATGCTCAGGCAACATCCGCAGAAATCAGCTTTCCTCCAAGCGGCCTGATATCTGCGGCACAAACAATCACCAGAATGAAAATCAGGACAGAGATGCAGACAACTCTGAATCTTATTACTGTAGTTATGTAGGATTATTCAAAACTAAAACAACAACAAAAAAAAAAAAAAAAAAAAAAAAAAAAAAATAATAATAATAATAATAATAAATAAAAATTATGGTAACACTTTCTATGAAGCCCATACTTATAATACATTATAAGGGTATTTTTAAGGCATTATAATGAGTGCATAATGCATTATAAAAAAACCTTATAATATGTTATATCGTCTTATGAACATTCATAAGAACAGTTTTAACGTATTTTAATATTTACTTATTAGTGGTTATAGCTTTTAAGAGTATGATGATTTATAACACACAGTGAACATGTTGCATCCACTTAAGTTACAATGAATTAAATTTATCATAGTTATAATGTATTATAAGTCTCATATCTTGCCATTTTTCTTATGCTACTTTACTTAAAGCCATCAATGACCACTTATAAGTATAGTAATAATATTAGTAATATTTTTTTTCTCTCATATTTTTTTTCTCTCAAACAGCCATAAGATCAGATATCAGATCAGATGAATGTGTAATATGACATTTGCTTTGAACTATTTTTATTTTAATATCAGTTTGATTATTTTGATGGTACCCTATAGACCGCTGTTGATAAGTAACTCTGCAACTACATGTCAACTTTCTAGGGGTACCAATAATTGTGTCCAACATATATGAGAGAAAAAAACAAAAACAAAAAAAAAAACATTTATTTCATAATGATATTTCCCCCCATTTTAAATTCTTATTATCCAATGAAAGGTTAGTTTTTTTTTTTTTTTTTTTAATAAAATATCAAAAGGATTAACAATGCAGATTAATTTTCACAGCCTTCTTTGTTCATATTTACCAAGGGTGCCAATAATTCTGACCACTACTATACTACTAATACTCTTTAGTAGTATACTTTAGTAGTATACTATACTACTAATACTCTTTTTACTAATACTCTACTGACTGCTAGTTGACATGTAGTTGCAGAGTTACTTATCAACAGCTGTCTAAAGGGTACCATCAACATAATCAAACTGATATTAAAATAAAAATAGTTCAAGGCAAATGTATGGGATCAGATTCCTGTCTAAAGTATTGCAGTCACGTATAAAAAAATAACAAGGGTAAAAACAAAATTTAAAAATTCAAGTAAAAATATATTGCACAAGATTTAAAAATGAAAGCAAAGTTTTCAGTATAGCAAACAATGGTCACGGATAGAAAAATAATAAGCATAAATCAAAAAATTAATAATGCATTTTTAAAAAATAATAAGCACGAATCAAAACTTTAAACACATTTAAAATCATATTGCACAAAATTTAAATATTCACACAAAATTATCTGACTCGCGCACAAAATCATGTTTTCTTTGTTTATATTTTTCTGTTTTTCTGCTCTCAGACATTTTCTGCTCATATTTTTATTTTCTGTATGCTTATGCTGTTTTTCCCTTCGCTCTTGTTTCCACGATCTGCGCTTGCTTTTCCAAAAGTTGCGGTTAGAGTTTCATGTAAATCAGGGCGGGTTTAAGCATCATCATTGGTCCACAAGTTCTTGATTGACAGCTCCTCCTCAGCCAATCAGTCGAAGAGGGGGCGTTAACGTCACTCCGACGCGCCTCATTCATTAGCTTCTGATGCTCAGTGTTCACTTGTACAGGTGAAAATGGATAACTGTCAGCTGGGAAACATCTTTCCATACAGGACACCGTTATATGTGTGTGTCTGTCACTGCTGTACGCCCGCATTATGCATTCATTATAATGCCTTAAAAATACCCTTATAATGTATTATAAATATGGGCTTCATAGAAAGTGTTACCAAAATTGTTACTTTAAATAAAATGTAAACAACCTTTATTTCAGCTAGTGGCCAAAACTAAAACTGAAATAAAAAATTATAACAACTATATATTTAAAAACAACAAATAAAAACAAGAGAAAGACACAACAAAAATACTAAAACCTTAATAAAATTAAAAATATCCCAGAAAATATCAAAATAAACAATAAAACAAACTCTACAGCAGTGTCAGTGAGATGCGTGACAGAAGCAGTAGATGAGTGAATGTCTGTGATTGAGACGCAGCTGAAACGCGAGCCGTGACTCCGTGTGTGTTTCTGCACCCGTGTGTGAACCGGTTCCTGTCTGTCGGTGCTGGTTTTTGAGGCCTTTAGCATCTGACAGACGGACCGGTCTGATAATTACAGTCTGACATGACGGCCTGCTGCAGCTGACACCCGCCTCCATTTTCTCCAGCGCAAATTGCTTTCTGATCTAAAATTGAAAAGCATTTTCTCACATCGGCATGGAAAGCGACACGTTTAATGAAACGGCGACCAGAGATTCAGCCGCTGACAGAAAATAGTGTGTGTTCTCTGTGAGAGAGACGCGTGACATTTATCTGCTCGCGCTCTGACACTTGACCAGAAATATAAAATAGTCTGTAAACAACCTGTCCATCCTTCGGGAAAAACCACTCCCATCCCAGAAATGCCCCTGAAAATAATGAGACATCGTTGTGAGACGGATGGATGGACAGGTGTCCGGTGCTGAGATGAGTGCCAGCAGATGCCTGGAGTGTGTGTTGTTGTGTTCAGGGGATTATGAGAATTAAGTGTCGACACTCTCAGCATCCAGAGGTGGGATTAACACCCGGAGCGGATCAGAAAAAGCAGGAACACATGCGGTCAGTCACACATTAAAGGCCATCAGGGTCAGTCTCTCACACACACACAGACACAGGGCCGTAGCAGAGGTTTGCGGGGCCCGGTACAGGTTCCCATGGGCCCTGTTTGAAATTGTGTAAATAGCACACATAAATAAATAGAACAAAGATACACATTAAACAATGTTTAAGCTTTTTTTTCAAGTTTGTATGTGTTCAGGTACAGAAACTGAATAATCAAATGTAAAATAGCATTGCATAGTCTTCACTGTATACATTAAATATAGATCAATTCTTGTAAAAACTACAGAGTAATTTAGTAAAGAGCAGTAAGTGATTTTCCCTCTATTATTTTCTTGGATTAACATTAAGGACACTGACAGCAGCTAGTAAATTAGGTGTGGTCACTTTAAGAGGCAATCCAGTATAATCTAATATTTGTTTTTCAATTGTTTACATAAACTAAGGTCTTTTTCTCAGGAGGATGTGAAGGGGGGGGGGCTCTCATGCTTGTCATGTGACACACAGTAGCCACAATGCCACTGTATAACTGATACAGGCTTATGTCGCTACTGAAAAAAAGAGAAGAAACAATAAAACCATCACAGAAAATTTTAATGGTTTCCACTACAAATACCATTACAAACATTACAAAACATCAACTTTTAACCATTAAAAAATGGTTTTCTGTAGTGTGTTTTGGGACATATTCCATTAGGATTTATTGGTTTTAACAAGCCATCAATAGAAGGCAACCAATTACCAGTAGAGACCAACACGGTCCATTACAGTTTCCAGTAAAACCAATACAAGTCCCATTATAACCAGTAAAACCATTACTAATTTTGTAATGGTGTCTATTGTTTTTTTCAGCAGGGGTTTTATTAAATTGTTTTAATTTTTTATTCGATATATCCCCAAAATATATCATGAAATATCTCGATTCTCAAATGTGTAAGTAAATGCATTTAGCACCTTTATAGATTATCTTATCTGGTCTATAATGGGCGATGGACAAAGTAGCCTAATACTGTAATCTATTAACTACACATAAAAGCCCGTCTTTTTACTTAAGTACCAGATATGGGTGTCAAACCATAAAATACTTTTAATACAACTGACTTTGTATTTAATGTGAATTTAATAAAAATATTGTAAGTTACTAATTAGCTTATAACACTTTCATTGAACAAAAAGAGAGCAAAGAACATTTACAATATCAAAGAACATTTTCACTTCAGTCCAGCGAGTTCAAGCACTCTCAGAAACTGTCATAATAATCTCTAAAGCTGTTTACACTGTGAAATTAATATCTTACTTACATTCGTACTTCTTCACTTTGTTGTTTCTGTTGAGAGAATTAGTCAGACAATTCAATCAGCCAGAGCGTGTGGTGACGAAACAGCATGTTTTAGCGATGACTCATCTGAACACTTCTGATTGGTTATTGCATTCATAAGCTCAACAGAATCGTATGTGATTGGTTATAATGCACAGTGCTTTAAAAATGTGTGTGTGGCTCTGTGCCAGCCAGCGAATGCAGATTTGAATTTTGCAGCTGGTGATGTATGTGTATATGTATGTGTATGTGTATATATATATATATATATTAGGGCTGTCAATCGATTTTTATCACATTTTTATCTGTTCTAAATGTAAGAGACAGAATTATGCTCTCTCTCTCTCTCTCTCTCTCTCTCTCTCTCTCTCTCTCTCTCTCTCTGCTGTAAGGTACATCTTTTCTTTCTCAGTGTTGCCATGGTGATGGTAACCGTGCCATCATTCCTCTAGCTTGCCTGTCACGGTTACCAGGCAACAGGCTCCTCTCCCAGCAACAGCTGTAGAGTTATGCTGAAGGTACTGCAACTCAGCTGATGCATTTTGGGAAATGAAGTGTTTTCCACCTTGATTCACAAAAGTTTATTTATTAAATTTGATATAATGTAGAAACATTAAAAAAAAAAAATCATGACTTTAAGTCTCAATGAACACCACTCTTTCTAATTAAAAATAAATCAATATATCAATGAATTTCAATTCATCCTTATTCAACTTCCTTACACTCAAGTCCAGATCGCAGTTATCCTGTTAGCCGTCCTCTGAGTGAATGCATTGCTCAGGTGATGATGATGATGATGATGATGATGAAGGTGAAGCATCTGCATGTGTTCAGATCGGAGTCTGTGTTTGTCTCAGGGCTTTGATGGCGTGGATTCAGAGCGCTGACCTGCTGCAGAGACTCTGCATGTTTAATGAGTGTTTCTCTTCCGCTCAACCTTTGACAGATGATGCAGATGTCCAGTGCGCTTTATTCCAGAGTACAGAAATAATATAGTAATGTGTGTGCGCTGATGCCAATGAACAGACCAGAATCAACAATGTGTCAGTGTCATGCTGATATTTTGTCATAAAACTGACATTGCGATATTTTGTAACATACAAAATACAGTAATTTTCACCAGCTGACTTGAAGAGCTTTATTTGGAAACAATGAATCTTTTGAGTGCTGGTGGGGTGGTTTTGCTGATGAGTGCATCTGCATAGAAAATAAATAAATAAATAAATAATCAAAAAGCTAAAAGAGTTGAAAGATGGGCAGAACAATTCATCTAAATAAATAAATAAATACATACATAAAAACTTGGAATAGTCATACTTGGGTTTACTTTTTATAAGAACCACCTCAAACCTAAAAATGACCTAAAAATAATTATCATGCTTTTATTTAAATTATTATTAAATACAAAATAAACTAAGTATGTAGAATTAAAAATTAGTGACATAAAAAAAATAAAAAATAAAAACATTAATATCTTAATTTTCACACAGTAAACACAAACTTTTATTTTGACGAGCTGCCTCTGCGGTTCTGAGAGTGAAGTTTGGCTCTGTGTTCATTTACACACGTGAAGCTCGTGATCTCAGATTCACAGGAAATTAACCAGGAGAAAAACTGAAGAAGAAAAAATATTAGGAACTTCATGTTTTTCTTCAAACGTTGATGGTGATATAGGTTTAATTGTGTTGTTTCATTTAGCCTTAATTTAGCGTTCCCATCTCAGAGACTGCTGTAGGATCCTAATGCTTCGTGTTTGATGCTGTTTGACTGCATTCATTGTGCTTCAACAGGAACATCTGTAGAACTGAGACATCAGGTGAACCATCAGACGACACACTGATTACTGCAGTAAATGAGCAAATGATGTGTTGTTTTTGGAGGATGAGCTGGTCTGTGTGATGAGTTTGTTCTGAAACAGTTTGACTGGACTCATGATCTTCAGTAACCAGAGGAAATAACGGTCTGTATGAACCAGTGCAGATCTGTAGTCAGTAATGAACAATATCCATCTGTGCTGTCTGTGTAATATCACCCATCAGTCATCCTCTAACCTGTTGAACACTCCATCTGATATTAGATAGTGTTGTAGTGAACGTTATTTATAGTGTTTGTGTCTAATTAAAATCACAGCAGGTTGAGAGCGTGTCAAATCTCTCCTGTGACATTCTGGCACTCTTTCTTTAGCTGTGAAGAAACTGAATAACACTCAGACATGAGAGAGGCTGCGTCTCCATTCTTCTGATGCACATTAAACCTGTGCACATTACTGATGTTGATGATGATGATGATGGGAAACACGTTTAAAGGAATAGTTCAGCCAAAAATGTGGCCATCCAAGATTAGGATGTGTTTGTTTCTTCATCAGATTTGGAGAAATGTGTCTCAGCAATGGTCCAGCGGGCACCTTGAAATCAATCTGATATCAAATATTAGTCAAGACTTGATCAAGATGCTGTAACATCATTTTAAATTCAATTTGGAGGGCAGTTTCTTCCAGGGGTAACTGGGTGAAAATAGTAAATTAATCCAAATTGGTTTAATGTATATGAGGGCCAATATGTTTGAAGTTCATTTTACATAAAATAAAAATCATGTCAAGTTTTTGACATCAGTTTGATTTGCATATTTGACCTGTCTTTTCAACATCAATTGCTCACTGCAATCTTTGAAGTGAATGGGTGCCGTCAGAATGAGAGTCCAAACAGCTGATAAAAACATCACAATAATCCAGACCACTCCAGTCCATCAGTTAACATCTTGAGAAGACAGTGTTAAAGTTTAGAGCTGTTTTGGACTGTTTTGGCTTGTAAACACTGCTTGATCTGTGCAGATTTCTCTCCTGATTCAGACCAGAACACTTTTTCACTGGATGAAGCGTGATTATGGATTATGGACTCATATTTTAGTTAAAAACATCTTAATGCTGGATTTGTTTCAGCTTTTGTCTTCTCAAGATGTTAACTGATGGACTGGAGGGGTGTGGATTACTTGTGGATTATTCTGACGGCACCCATTCACTGCAGAGCATCCATTGCTGAGACACTGATGCAGTGACACATTTCTACAAACCTGATGAAGAAACAAACTCATCCTGATCTCAAGTGTCCTGAGGGTGAGCACATTTCCAGCACATGCTCATTTTTGACTGGACTATTCCTGTAAGTGTTCAGTAAGTATGTTAGTGTCGCGTGATAAAGTGGCCTGTTGGAAGCGCAGAGGCTTCTTCACATACGGTTGGATCGTCATCTCATCAGTTTGTGAGTATAAACTCATAGTTTTTTTTAGATTTCAGTAGCTGTGCTGTTTGCTGTGTCAGTGAATATGTTTCCGCAGTAATGGATTCCTCTGCATTAATTCTTATCGTTACATTCCCCTGCTAGTGAATGTTAATGAAATGGTGTTAATTATTAAGCATGTTCTTCTTCAGGTCACATTTAGCAGTGTTAATATGTTTCTGGTCTGCCCTCACAACAGTAGCGGTCTGATGCTGGCTTGTATTGGCCGTCTCTGGCGATCTGTCTGTTTCTCTCATGGTTTGGTTCAGAGAGGGAATTTCCAGACGCTCCTCTCATCTTGCTGCCGTCAGATCCGGTCTCTGCTGACGGATTCCCTCATGTGTGTCGAGGGAGAGAAACACTGAGATAAATGAAGCTCCTGTGATTTGGTGTCTGTTTAAAAGGCCAGCGATGTTATTATAGGTTTATTTTCAGGGCTCTGTTTTTTTTCTTTCTGTTTTTCTATCTTTCTGGCAGGGCACTGCGAATGAAATAAAAGAGATGGACATTTATATAATTGGCTGCAGATTCTCTTCAGCTCTTCATTTCTTTCTTTCATTGCTCATGTAATGGTTCAGAATGAGTCTGTGCCATGTCCCTTCATCATGTTTTCATCGTTTGTTGCGCCGCCCTGCTGGATGCCATGAGAGGATGCTATATAATCATTATTATTATTATTATTATTATTATTATTATTATTATTATTATTTAAATGTATGCTAGCGTTCAAAAGTCTGGGCTCAGTAAATATATTTACTGTCATTTTTCATCAATGTAATGCATCCTTGATGAATAAAGGCTTTTGAAATAAGTAAGTAAATAAATAAATAGCTTTCTCCCAGAAGACTGTTGAATGCTAGAGTAATTTCATATAAATGCCCAGTGAAGAAACACCACTGAAATACAATAGCACAATATTCTGAATATTCATAATAGTTCAACTGGTATGATTTTTTATAAAATGGTGCATTTGCCAGTCTTGAACTTTAATCACATATTTGTGTGTCTGTATTTAAACTATTATATGTATGTATTCACCTGACATTTACATTTAGTCATATTGCAGATGCTTTTATCCAAAGTGACTTACAATTGGGAAATACATAAAGCGATTGATCATAAAGAGGCAACAGACAGAGTAAGTGCTCGTAATACCATTTTTTTTTTTAAGCCTCTCTGTGATGGTACCACGAGGCGTCGCTCACTAGCGGATCTCAGATTTCTGGAGGGGGTGTAGATTCCTAATAGTGAGTGGAAGTAGGAGGGTGCTGAGCCTGTGGCTGTTCTATATGCAAGCCTCAATGTCTTGAACTTGACGCGAGCCGCAACTGGTAGCCAGTGCAATGAGATAAAGAGAGGTGTAACATGAGCCCTTTTGGGCTCATTGAAGACCAGTCGTGCCGCTGCATTCTGAATAATTTGTAGAGGTTTGATTGTGCTTGAAGGAAGTCCAGCCGGAAGAGCATTGCAGTAGTCCAGCCTAGAAATGACAAGGGCCTGGACAAGAAGTTGTGCAGCATGCTCTGTTAGAAAGGGCCTGATCTTTCTGATGTTGTATAATGCAAACCTGCAAGATAGAGCAGTCTTTGCAATGTGGTCTTTGAAGGTCAGCTGGTCATCAAAGATTACACCAAGATTTCTGACCGAAGTTGATGGGGTAATTGTAGAAGAACCAAACTGGATGGTGAGATCATGCTGTAGAGCTGGAGTGGCAGGGAAGACAAGAAGCTCAGTCTTTGCCAGGTTGAGCTGTAGGTGATGTTCTTTCATCCATGCCGAGATGTCCGCCAGGCACCCTGAGATCCGTGCAGCTACCGTTGGATCATCTGGTTGAAAAGAGAGATAGAGCTTTGTGTCATCAGCGTAGCAATGGTAGGAGAAGCCATGTGCCTGAATGATGGGACCCAGTGATGTAGTGTATGTGTAGAAGAGGAGGGGTCCAAGAACCGATCCCTGAGGAACCCCAGTGACCAGTTGATGTGCTTTGGATACCTCCCCTCCCCAGGCCACCCTGAAAGACCTACCAGTGAGATAGGATTCAAACCAGCGAAGTGGAATCCCAGTGATGCCCAGAGATGAGAGGGTAGACAGGAGGATCTGATGATTAACAGTGTCAAAAGCGGCAGATAGATCCAGCAGAATGAGAACTGATGATTTGGAATCAGCTTTTGCAATCCGCAAAGCTTCAGTGACTGAGAGTAGCACAGTCTCAGTTGAATGGCCACTCCTGAAACCTGACTGTTTAGCATCCAGTTTGTTGTTCTGTGAAAGAAACAATGATACCTGGTTGAAGACAACTCGTTCGAGTGTTTTGGCTATGAATGGAAGGAGAGAGACAGGTCTGTAGTTTTCTATCAGAGAAGTGTTTAATGTAGGTTTTTTGAGCAGTGGGGTTACCCGAGTCTGCTTGAATGCAGTGGGGAAAGTGCCTGTGAGGAGAGATGTGTTGATGATGTGTGTGAGTGCTGGTAAGAGTGTGGGAGAGATTGCTTAGAGAAGGTGTGAGTGGATTGGGTCTAGAGGACATGTTGTAGGAGGGCTGGAGAGGAGAAGTTTGGATACTTCCCCCTCAGTGAGGGGACAGAAGGAGAAGATGGGAGTTTTAGCAGTGGATGTGGTTGGTTGGAGGTCCTGTGTGTGTGGAGCTGAGAACTGACTACTGATTGTTCTAGTTTTGTCTGTGAAGAATGTGGCAAAGTCATCAGCTGTTATAGAAGTGGTGGGAGGTGGTGGAGGGGGACAGAGGAGAGAATTAAATGTTCTGAAGAGATTACGTGTGTCTGGAGCACTGTTAATCTTGTTGTGGAAATATGAGGATTTGGCAGTGTGGACTTCAGCAGAGAAAGAGGAAAACAAAGACTGATACCTACTCAGGTCTGATGGATCTTTTGATTTGTGCCATTTTCTCTCTGCCGCTCTCTGAGTTTGGCCCGATGCTCACGAAGAACATCAGCTAACCAGGGGTTAGAAGAGTCAGCCCGTGGTGGCCTGGAGGAGAGAGGACAAATGTCATCTAGACAAGAGGTTTCAAGTAGAGCACAAAGTGTCAGTAGCTGCATTCACATCCAGAGATGAGAAATGGGTAGGTGAGGGAAGAGAGGAGGATACTACAGAGGAAAGATGGGAGGGAGAAAGGGAGTGTAGGTTTTGTCTAAAAGTAACTGGTATAGGGGTTGGTGGCCCACAGGTAGCAAAATGTAGTTTAAATGTAATGAACAAATGGTCGGAGATATGTAGTGGTTGTACCAAAATGTTGTCTGCAGTACAATTGCGTGTTTAAATTAAATCAAGTTGGTTGTCTGATTTGTGCATGCTTGTAGTGGTAAGGCTTCTGAGATCAAATGAAGCATGGAGTGAATGGAAGTCTGTAGCATAAGGCTTGTCTAGATGAATGTTGAAGTCACCAAAGACTAAGAGTGGAGTGCCATCCTCCATGAAAGAGGACAGCAGCCCATCCAGCTCCTCTAGGAAGGTGCCTAGAATTTGCCCAGGGGGGCGGTAAATTACCACAATCTGGAGTTTTATAGGAGCTGTTACAATAATCGCATGAGATTCAAATGAATTGTAATTGCATAGGGAATAGTGGGTGGAGTATTTCCAATTGTTTGAAATGAGCAGACCAGTACCCCCACCCCTGCCAACTTGACGTGGGGTGTGAGAGACAGAAAAATTGATAGCCAGAGTGGCTCGGATTGCTGAGTCTTCTGGACGAATCCAGGTCTCAGTCAAGCCCAAGATGCTGAGTGTGGATTGTAAAGAAAAAGCATAAATGAAGTCAGCTTTGTTGACAGCTGACTGACAATTCCAGAGACCCACAGAGAAAGAAAAATGTGCAGTAGAAGATGTAGAGATAGGGCACAGGTTAGCAGGATTGTGTTGCCGTCTGCGTGTGATGGTAGAGCGTGGTTGAGAGACAACCGGAATGGTTTGGAAACACATGATAGAGGTGGAAAGAAAGAGGACAGAAAAGGAGAGTGTGTGAAGAGAAGATAAAAATGATACTTAAGTGCGTTGCTGGTGTCATTGCTCGGTTAAAGTCACGTAGGAAAAAGTCGCAGGTCTTTACCCTCGTCGGTCTTCACACGAGGAAGCTGAAGATGAGGGCTGAACGCTTCCAGCACTCACACATCAAATAAATACACAGTCTAAGAGACTACAGTGAAAACAGCTGTGGCTGCCTTCTAATTAGCACAGCCAATAGCCTATAGCAGGGCAAATAGCTCAAATCAAAACTAACACT
>CM077220.1:22500-28471 GCA_039654775.1 Spinibarbus caldwelli
CCGCCTGTTTAGCCCCACCCACCGATTCTACATCAACGCCTGTTTAGCCCCACCCACCGATTCTACATCACCGTCTGTTTAGCCCCGCCCACCGATTCTACATCACTATCTGTTTAGCCCCACTCTCCGATTCTACATCACCGCCTGTTTAGCCCCACCCACCGATTCTACATCAACGCCTGTTTAGCCCCACCCACCGATTCTACATCAACGCCTGTTTAGCCCCGCCCACCGATTCTACATCACTATCTGTTTAGCCCCACCCACCGATTCTACATCACCGCCTGTTTAGGCCCACCCACCGATTCTATTTCACCGCCTGTTTAGTTTATGATAAAAATTGGGGTTACACAATTTTTGAAGCATCTGAAGTTTGATGGCTCTTTTCTCAATGTGGATTAATAGAGGGTGTTGGCCTAATTCTGCCATGCATGCATTATCAGATGTGTTTCTGTGTACTCTAAAGGTGCTTTTACAAAATTCTGTATGCAGGGCTTCAGTTGGATTTAGTGCATATAGTGATGTATAGTGTAGGCATATAGTGCAAGTGACTGTAATCTCTCTCTCTCTCTCTCTCTCTATTCATAATGGTGGCTGTTTGAGACTGTATTGGTTTCAATCAATCATACTCTGCTTAGAGCTGAATGTGTTGACAGCTGCACTTCTGTTGCCTTTCACTGAAGACATACGAGACAGAAAAATGAAATGACTGGAGACTTTTGACTTTCACATTGTGTTATTGACCACGTTCAGCTAAATATCGTCACACACACACACACACACACACACACACACACACACGGCTGATGTTTTTATTAGAGTCTTGGCAGATCAAGGAGGTGTTTTTAAAGCAGTGATTCTTAAAGACATCATAAAATCAGAATTGAGTCTCTTTGCTGTCTCAGGTTCTTTATGTCACATTATGTTTGAAGATCTGCTAAAACATGCACTGCATTCACATGCTAGCAGTGTTGGGAAGGTTACTTTGGGTTACAGTAATGTAATAGGTTACAGAACACAAGTTACCCTTTTTAAAATGTAATAAGTAGTGTAACTATTTCAATTACTTTATTAATGTAACTGATTACATTTTGATTACTTTTCCAAATTTCTCATTATTCATTTTCAAACATGTAAAGCAGGCAGGGTTAACCTTACAGTAGCACTCAACACTGATTACTATCAGACTTTCTAAACCCTTCATCATTAATTAAGATTATAATAATTTAATTTAAAGCACGGCCACCATAAAATCAGACTTTAGCACCTCTTTTACTCTGACATCATTCTGAGGTTAAATACAGATTTAAAATCATAACAAGAAATAGTTTCATAGCTATGATACTGTTTTTGAAATCAAATCTTTGCACAGCTATGACAGGAAACACTGGCATCTAACAATGCCTTGGAAAAACGGTTACTTTAAAAAATAAAGCATACATAAACCCAAATAGGAAATAAATCAGTTATCAAATAATCATGTCCTGTTCTGTGTCCTAAACTCCTGAAACATTGGTGTCTCATATTTTAGAGCAGTCTATTTTGGATGCCATCTATGATGCCTCTTAAAAATGTGACTTAAAAACTCTTAGCAGGGATAATTTATAAGGGAAAGGGACTGAAGCGGAGCGCCGAAACACCAAGCAGCCATCACCGTCCGCCGTGCATGCGCATCTTGTCAACGCAATTTTGGAAAGAAACCAATAATATCTGTATGCGTGTGAAAATATTCAGATGTAACCCCCATAATCAAGGTTTCCACTGATTTTTGTATGATTGCACGTTTATCTTGATTTCATAATAAAAGTCTGAATGGCTCTTACGATTTTGCTACATACTCGTTACAAATTAATGGATAACTTCCTTCTTTTGAAAGAGTTTCTGAATATAAAAACTTTCTAATGATAAGTAGTTTGTCAAGATTAATTTAGATGAATTGACTTTCATCACCTTTTTTTTTTTAATAATACATTTTAGCGAACGAGCATGTAAAAACACGCGACTGCTGGCGTGAGTGCTATAAAAGGCTTTGGTCTGCGGAGGGTCTCGCCGCTGAGCTGCTGGTTATGTGGAGGAAAATCCAGTGCAATGAGAAAAGATGGAGGCTTGTTGAGCAAATCCTCGCCGCCGCCGTCTCCTCCTCGTGTGGGATTTCAGAGGCACTCCAGAGGAATTATGGGAGATGTAGTCCATGGAAGTAAAGCAGCTTATCCGCCATACTCCTGACCAAACGTGCTAAGCCTGAGAGATAAAGAGGCGCAGAGACGCATGCAGATGTTATCTGGAAAAGAGGGGCCTGGGAATACGCTGAAATACTGCAGTCCTGTCAGAAAGAGTGTGAAATGACGTGTCTTTATCTGTAGTATGGAGCAGGAGGCGGTCACATTAATACTGGACGGCTAGTTCCTCTTCTGAAGCTCAGAGCCCTACCTGGACAGCATTCTGAGTGGCAGACTCATTTTAATCAGACTCTGCATGAGCAGCGCTGATGTGAACACATCCAGTGTTTACAGTCTCTCTGTGACTGCAGATATTGTGTGTTGACAGTGACAGAATGACGTATGTCCTTCATCATCTGCGTCTGAACTCATCAAGAGTGTCTGATTCACCATATGATTCAGAATCAAGCCGTCATTAAAACAGCCCCTGCGGTGTGTGTGTGTGTGTGTGTGTGTGTGTGTTTTTATGGTTTGTGAACTGATTTGTCCTTAGAAATAAGCTAAATCTAACAAAAAAGTTCCCTAAATGATAGGGATGTGACGAGATCCGACTGGTCTCGCGAGAACGTGACAATATCTCGCAAAACATTTTGCAGTGTTTACATTAGAGCTGTATTAAAAAATTGCGATCTTGATTTAAACACCCACGCGATCTTATTCTTGAATGACAACAATTCAGCTAACATCAGTTTAACATCGCGAGTGTCAGTGGATCGTGAAGCACGTTTTGTCGCTGCCCAGGGTCGGCCATCATCACGCTTCCGATGTGAATGCTGTCATTCACTGATATGGGTGGCGACAAAACATGCGCTGCTGACACTAACAACTCCACTAACACCTGTTTCACATCGTAAGCGTCTTAAAGACATTCATATCTGTATTTATGCTGCTGCTGATCCAGAAAGAGCAACACAAACAGTCTTTTCAACCACACATCATTATTTCTGTGTTACAGACATTTAAATAACAGAAGTAGGCCTACTGGGATAAAAGTTTATAGTTTGGGTATAAACACTGTTTATCTACAGTAGCGATCAAAACGAAAGTATCTTAACACTTGTATTGTAACACTTATCTTCCGCCAGGAGGTGACGACAACCCCTTTAAAAAATGTATTTGACATTGAATCATTCATTCAGGAGATTCCAATAGTGAAACAAGTCTTTATGAACTGAGACACTGGCTCCTTCATTGATTTTTTAAAATTTTTTTATTGATTTTTATTTTGTTCAAATGAATGTATATTTTTAAAAGACTTAAGCAATGAACATTTTCTCAGAACCACTAGTTAATTACGTTATTTTGTTTAGTTTTCTATTTTAAAAAAAAAAAAAATCTCATCTCGTCTCGTTCTTGTGAACCCAGTCTCGTGTCTCGTCTCGTCTCGTGGGATAAGTGTCTCGTCACACCCCTACTAAATGACATATGTAGTAGTTACAGTAGAAGTGTGTGATATGTCCGTGTGTGTGTGTTGGTGGCCAATTGCAGGTTAGCTGGCTAGTAATAGCCTAGTCATGAGTTTTACCAACAGGCAAACAGCTTAGAAACACACACAGGATCACAGTGAGTGTGTGTGTATTCCTGGCAGCTTTGCCTTCAGAAATCCTCCCTCACAGAATCTAATTAAAATGAGAGAGAGTTGCAGTGAAATACGGCAAGGACACACACACACACACACACACACACACACACACACTGATGTTCACCCAGTAAACCTGAGTGGGAAATTCTAACTATGTTGAGCAAATTAAATGTGTCCGCAGTCACTCTGGGTGTTTAGCAGCTTGTAAACGTGTGTTGAATTGTGAGACAAGCTGAATCGCCTGCCATTGTGTCCTCACATTAATCTCTTTTTTTTTCTCATTTTATGTGTCCTCATTGGTTAAAAAAGGCTCATAAATCTGCCAAATCATGTTTATGTTTCAGTCTAGTGATGTCTGTGATGGTTTGGTTTAGGGGTCACAGGTCGAGTTAAAAGTTAATATCCTTAACCTTGACTCACTGATATAGCCAAACAAACATGATTGTGTTGTGTGTGTGATGATGTTCTCCACTGACGTGGGTTTAATCATAAAGCTATAGAATCTGTTCATTGAACAATGAGTGACGAGGCTGAGCTGGAAGATATTTGATTAAAGTCTTTGATCAACAGTTTTAACCCTGTAAAGTGTAAAATATGAAATAATAGTCAGAAAAAATCAAAACTGTTGAAATCAAACCATTTATTGAACTATATGAGAAAATATTTTTAAAAATGCACATGTGTTTGATGTTTTGTATCTTATTTGTTCCATCAGCCTTTTATGGCTCATATAATGAATGAATGAATGAATGAATGAGTCAATGATGCATTTATATAGCACTTTATTGTGTATTGTCGTACACCCAAAGCGCTTTACAATCATGTGGAGGGGTCTCTCCTCAACCACCACCATCCACCTGATGATGCGACGGCAGCCACAGGACAACGACACCAGTGCACTCACCACACACCAGCTACAGGAGGAGAGGAGAGAGAGAGATAGAGTCAATCAAGTGGATGGGGATTATTAGGAGGCCATGATTGACAAGGGCCAGTGGAGGGAATCTGGCCAGAACACCGGGGTTGCACCCCTACTCTTTACGAGAAGTGCCATGGGATTTTTAATGACCACAGAGAGTCAGGACCTCGGTTTAACGTCTCATCTGAAGGACGGTGCTTTTTACAGTATAGTGTTCCCGTCACTATAATACTGGGGTGTTAGGACCCACACAGACCACAGGGTGAGCACCCCCTGCTGGCCTCACTAACACCTCTTCCAGCAGTGACCTAGTTCCCTTTCAAGGGAACTTCGAACTGCGTCCTCTAGGGGTCGCTATGGGGAACGCCATCAGCGTGACCGGTGTCTGAAGCATATATCTAAACACGACAATAACATTGGCCGGTGACAGCCTATGATGTCATTACCTGGCGCCGCCACAGTATAAAGGGGCGCCGGGAAAATACGTCATTCTCTTCTTCGTCTTCACTGACCGTTTGTTTATGCTAGCAGAAGCTAAGCACGACTAGGAGTCCTGAGGGAGTTGAATGCGCTCGTCGCATCCATTGCTTATTTTCTTGTGAGGGATAAGCACACTCTGATACCCGCAGTTTCACGCGGCTTGCGTGTTGTGTGTGTGGTGAAGAGCAAGCGCGTTCGGCTCTCGAGGGAGTTGAATGTACTCTTTGCATTCGTTGCTTATTTCTCGTGAGAAATAGGCATGAATTCAACATGCTACACTCACGAGAAGACTGCTTGTGCTCATCGTGATGCATTCGCGGGACTACTGAGAGGGGAGGTGAGTGCTTCACTTTTACCCGAGTTGTATACCTGTGTCTGCATGAGTGTGTTCGCCTCTCGCGGGAATAGCGATGCATTCGCGGCATTCTGTGGGAGCCTCTTTGGCCTTCAGGTCCCCAGTATAGCGCTGCAACTCCATCAGTCCTCGCAGTCCTCCATTCAGGCTGAGCCTTTTTCGAAGTGTAATGCTTTGTGATGTGCTCCCTGACGTCCTGGCTGAGTGTTTGCTTCGATAAGCTGCCCCAGCCAGGACGTACTACTCATGTCTCGCCTCGAGAGGCTTCCTGAGATTTGAGTCATCCACTTAACAAAGCATTATTTTACGGCGAATCAGTGAATACGCCCCTCTGTGGAGTGGGCTTGAGTACACTGCTTTCCCGGAGGTACGAGAGTGAGAGGTGTTTCTGCGGAAACCCTTCCTGAGTGCTTGGC
>CM077220.1:28571-411071 GCA_039654775.1 Spinibarbus caldwelli
TGGAAACCTGACACCTACCCAAACTAACCCCAGGCCCCTGAAACCTACCCAGTTTAACCCTTGACGTGGTCCGTGGTGACATACGTGAGAGAAAAATATATGTATTTTAATTATATGTACCATAAAAAAATAAACATATAAAATATAGTGGATATTATACCTTATATTTTGTGAAACGTATAAAAGTAAGACATAAAAACCAAGGAGTTCGGTGCAAAAAATTCTGTGTGGCAGGCTGGACCAAAGCAGAGCTGAAAGTGGTCAGTGGAAGTAGAAGGACTGCGCACAACCGGAATTGGACCCTGTTTCGATTCTTGAGTGTAAAGTCCCTAACAGGGGCAAATATGAGAAACTATGGCCCTATATCTGAATTTACACCTAAACTTAGCCCTCACAGGGGCAAATATGAGAAACTATGGCCCTATATCTGAATTTACACCTAAACTTAGCCCTCACAGGGGCAAGTATAACAAACTATGGCCCTATATCTGAATTTACACCTAAACTTAGCCCTCACAGGGGCAAGTATAACAAACTATGGCCCTATATCTGAATTTGCACCTAAACTTAGCCCTCACAGGGGCAAATATAAGAAACTATGGCCCTATATCTGAATTTACACCTAAACTTAGCCCTCACAGGGGCAAATATAAGAAGCTATGGCCCTATATCTGAATTTACACCTAAACTTAGCCCTCACAGGGGCAAGTATAAGAAACTATGGCCCTATATCTGAATTTACACCTAAACTTAGCCCTCACAGGGGCAAATAAGAGAAACTATGGCCCTATATCTGAATTTACACCTAAACTTAGCCCTCACAGGGGCAAGTATGAGAAACTATGGCCCTATATCTGAATTTACACCTAAACTTAGCCCTCACAGGGGCAAGTATGAGAAACTATGGCCCTATATCTGAATTTACACCTAAACTTAGCCCTCACAGGGGCAAATAAGAGAAACTATGGCCCTATATCTGAATTTACACCTAAACTTAGCCCTCACAGGGGCAAATATTAGAAACTATGGCCCTATATCTGAATTTACACCTAAACTTAGCCCTCACAGGGGCAAATATAAGAGAAACTATGGCCCTATATCTGAATTTACACCTAAACTTAGCCCTCACAGGGGCAAATAAGAGAAACTATGGCCCTATATCTGAATTTACACCTAAACTTAGCCCTCACAGGGGCAAATATTAGAAACTATGGCCCTATATCTGAATTTACACCTAAACTTAGCCCTCACAGGGGCAAATATAAGAAACTACAGATCTATACTTTCATTTGGACCTAAAACTTAAGGCTTAATGCCATCAGCGTTCGTTGTCGACTTTTACCTTTGCATTTACCATAAAATACAATCATAAATCATTCACATTTTCATCATCATCATCATCAGATATACATATATAACGTGTAGAAAGACGTATATGTTTGCAGCACAACAATCATTTAGGCCACAACGACCTATACGAAGTACTCCTGGATAAAAATACAATGATACATTATTAAAACAAGTAACAATTATATTCATTTTATTTATATATATATATATATATATATATATATATATATATATATATATATATCTACCAAAGCTATAATACTAAATGTGTCCACGAGATGGAGGCATAGGACAAGAAATTTTTAAATATTTTAAGGGCAACAACCATATTCTTTTTATATATATATACATACAGAGGTACATACGTGTGCAATACAAAAAATATAAACAGTTGGGCACAGACAAAATTTAAAAAAAAAACTCAAAAGATGCTACACAAAACACAAAACACAACCAGCCAGACACACAAACTATGCAAAGAACATCTTTCGTGGTTTTCATCTCTTACCCAAACACTTAACCATTACTAATCCGGGAAAAAAAAAAAAAACCCACCTAAACCTACCTCACACACACCTGGGCAACACAGACCTACGTCATATACCCCTGCATTAAAATACAATGATAAATCATACACATTTTCATCATCATCAACATCATCATCATAAGATATGCATATAGAATGTATAGAAAGACGTATATGTTGCAGCACAACAATCATTTAGGCCACAACGACCTATACGATGTACTCCTGGATAAAAATACAATGATACATTATTAAAACAAGTAACTATTATATTCATTATACATATATAAACAGTCGGTCACAGACAGAATCAAACGAACTCAAAAGACGCTCTCTCTAATACAAATGTATGATCCTGCTCGTCGTCCCTTATCCTTCTAAGATTGAAAACTCTATATCTATCTTCTATCTATATATCTACTCGAGGAAATAAACAGGGCCTAATAATACTGGATGACAATGTAAATAGCATGTGTTCAAAAGTTCTAAGAATTCAAAACATTTAACAGAAATTCACACTATGCTGGAAGCTGGAAGCGAACTGTTCTGTGACCTTTGATATCTAAAACCACACTCCGTCGATGAAAAATAAGTACGTAGAATGAGTTAATGAAATAATTTCATATAATTATCTCACAAATCCTTATAGATCATTCAAATCATTTTAAACATTAGATTGAAGCGGACTGTGACCTTTGACCTGGATAGCTAACAACACACTCCATCTGTGAAAAATAAGCACGTAGAATGAGTTAATGAAATGATTTCATAAAATGATCTCACAAATGCTTATAGATCATTCAAATCATTTTAAACATTAGATTGAAGTGGACTGTGACCTCTGACCTGTACTTCTAATACTTACCAGACTCTGTCTATCTGGACATAATAACGGTCACACTGGATTTAAACGCAACACACCTTCCTCCATTCATCCGAACCTATCGCCACCTGAAAGATGACAGCTTCCTGTGTCCAACGATACCACTTACATGCACCTTAGACCTGCGCTTCACGAGATACGCCCAAGTAAGCTTTGGCCAATCAGATGGATAATGCTAATGAGAGTGGAATTAATCAGGATTAAACTCATTTTTATCTATATACTTTCATTAGAGCCTTTCGCCACCTGAAAGATGACAGCTTCCCGGATCCGATGATACCACTTACATGGAATTCGGGCCTACGGTTCTCCAGATGTGCCCAGGTAAGCTTTGGCCAATCAGATGCAATATTCTAATGAGGGTGGATACTAATGAGGGTGAAAGTCGTTTTTATCTATATACCTAACCCTAACCCTAACCCTATATCTGAATTTACACCTAAACTTAGCCCTCACAGGGGCAAGTATAACAAACTATGGCCCTATATCTGAATTTGCACCTAAACTTAGCCCTCACAGGGGCAAATATAAGAAACTATGGCCCTATATCTGAATTTACACCTAAACTTAGCCCTCACATGGGCAAGTATAAGAAACTATGGCCCTATATCTGAATTTACACCTAAACTTAGCCCTCACAGGGGCAAGTATAAGAAACTATGGCCCTATATCTGAATTTACACCTAAACTTAGCCCTCACAGGGGCAAATAAGAGAAACTATGGCCCTATATCTGAATTTACACCTAAACTTAGCCCTCACAGGGGCAAGTATGAGAAACTATGGCCCTATATCTGAATTTACACCTAAACTTAGCCCTCACAGGGGCAAGTATGAGAAACTATGGCCCTATATCTGAATTTACACCTAAACTTAGCCCTCACAGGGGCAAATAAGAGAAACTATGGCCCTATATCTGAATTTACACCTAAACTTAGCCCTCACAGGGGCAAATATTAGAAACTATGGCCCTATATCTGAATTTACACCTAAACTTAGCCCTCACAGGGGCAAATATAAGAAACTATGGCCCTATATCTGAATTTACACCTAAACTTAGCCCTCACAGGGGCAAATAAGAGAAACTATGGCCCTATATCTGAATTTACACCTAAACTTAGCCCTCACAGGGGCAAATATAAGAAACTATGGCCCTATATCTGAATTTACACCTAAACTTAGCCCTCACAGGGGCAAATAAGAGAAACTATGGCCCTATATCTGAATTTACACCTAAACTTAGCCCTCACAGGGGCAAATATAAGAAACTATGGCCCTATATCTGAATTTACACCTAAACTTAGCCCTCACAGGGGCAAATATAAGAAACTACAGATCTATACTTTCATTTGGACCTAAAACTTAAGGCTTAATGCCATCAGCGTTCGTTGTCGACTTTTACCTTTGCATTTACCATAAAATACAATCATAAATCATTCACATTTTCATCATCATCATCATCAGATATACATATATAACGTGTAGAAAGACGTATATGTTTGCAGCACAACAATCATTTAGGCCACAACGACCTATACGAAGTACTCCTGGATAAAAATACAATGATACATTATTAAAACAAGTAACAATTATATTCATTTTATATATATATATATATATATATATATATATATATATATATATATATATATCTACCAAAGCTATAATACTAAATGTGTCCACGAGATGGAGGCATAGGACAAGAAATTTTTAAATATTTTAAGGGCAACAACCATATTCTTTTTATATATATATACATACAGAGGTACATACGTGTGCAATACAAAAAATATAAACAGTTGGGCACAGACAAAATTTAAAAAAAAAACTCAAAAGATGCTACACAAAACACAAAACACAACCAGCCAGACACACAAACTATGCAAAGAACATCTTTCGTGGTTTTCATCTCTTACCCAAACACTTAACCATTACTAATCCGGGAAAAAAAAAAAAAACCCACCTAAACCTACCTCACACACACCTGGGCAACACAGACCTACGTCATATACCCCTGCATTAAAATACAATGATAAATCATAAACATTTTCATCATCATCAACATCATCATCATAAGATATGCATATAGAATGTATAGAAAGACGTATATGTTGCAGCACAACAATCATTTAGGCCACAACGACCTATACGATGTACTCCTGGATAAAAATACAATGATACATTATTAAAACAAGTAACTATTATATTCATTATACATATATAAACAGTCGGTCACAGACAGAATCAAACGAACTCAAAAGACGCTCTCTCTAATACAAATGTATGATCCTGCTCGTCGTCCCTTATCCTTCTAAGATTGAAAACTCTATATCTATCTTCTATCTATATATCTACTCGAGGAAATAAACAGGGCCTAATAATACTGGATGACAATGTAAATAGCATGTGTTCAAAAGTTCTAAGAATTCAAAACATTTAACAGAAATTCACACTATGCTGGAAGCTGGAAGCGAACTGTTCTGTGACCTTTGATATCTAAAACCACACTCCGTCTATGAAAAATAAGTACGTAGAATGAGTTAATGAAATAATTTCATATAATTATCTCACAAATCCTTATAGATCATTCAAATCATTTTAAACATTAGATTGAAGCGGACTGTGACCTTTGACCTGGATAGCTAACAACACACTCCATCTGTGAAAAATAAGCACCTAGAATGAGTTAATGAAATGATTTCATAAAATGATCTCACAAATGCTTATAGATCATTCAAATCATTTTAAACATTAGATTGAAGTGGACTGTGACCTCTGACCTGTACTTCTAATACTTACCAGACTCTGTCTATCTGGACATAATAACGGTCACACTGGATTTAAACGCAACACACCTTCCTCCATTCATCCGAACCTATCGCCACCTGAAAGATGACAGCTTCCTGTGTCCAACGATACCACTTACATGCACCTTAGACCTGCGCTTCACGAGATACGCCCAAGTAAGCTTTGGCCAATCAGATGGATAATGCTAATGAGAGTGGAATTAATCAGGATTAAACTCATTTTTATCTATATACTTTCATTAGAGCCTTTCGCCACCTGAAAGATGACAGCTTCCCGGATCCGATGATACCACTTACATGGAATTCGGGCCTACGGTTCTCCAGATGTGCCCAGGTAAGCTTTGGCCAATCAGATGCAATATTCTAATGAGGGTGGATACTAATGAGGGTGAAAGTCGTTTTTATCTATATACCTAGCTGCAAGTTAACCCCAAGATAACCTCTAACCCTTAAACCCTCTAACCCAAGCCCTCAAAACTCAAAAGTTCACCTTCTAAAACTGGAGAGTTATAAGATTGAAATCTATATCTACATATCATCTATATCTATCTATCTATCTATCTATCTATCTATCTATCTAATAAAACTTTTCTGTCACTTCTGAGCAGAATACCTAACACTTACCAGACTCTGTTCTTCCTTCTATCTATCTATCAATCTATCTATTTATTTGTTGCAGCACAACAGTCATTTAGGCCACACTGACCTATACGAAGTACTCCTGGATAAAAATACAATGATACATTATTAAAACAAGTAACAATTATATTCATTATATATATATATATATATATATATCTACCAAATACTATAATACTAAAGGTGTCCACGAGATGGAGGCATAGGATAAGAAATTTTTAAATATTTTAAGGGCAACAACCATATTCTTTTTATATATATATACATACAGAGGTACATACGTGTGCAATACAAAAAATATAAACAGTTGGGCACAGACAAAATTTAAAAAAAAAACTCAAAAGATGCTACACAAAACACAAAACACAACCAGCCAGACACACAAACTATGCAAAGAACATCTTTCGTGGTTTTCATCTCTTACCCAAACACTTAACCATTACTAATCCGGGAAAAAAAAAAAAAAACCCACCTAAACCTACCTCACACACACCTGGGCAACACAGACCTACGTCATATACCCCTGCATTAAAATACAATGATAAATCATACACATTTTCATCATCATCATCATAAGATATGCATATAGAATATATAGAAAGACGTATATGTTGCAGCACAACAATCATTTAGGCCACAACGACCTATACGAAGTACTCCTGGATAAAAATACAATGATACATTATTAAAACAAGTAACAATTATATTCATTATACATATATAAACAGTTGGTCACAGACAGAATCAAACGAACTCAAAAGACGCTCTCTCTAATACAAATGTATGATCCTGCTCGTCGTCCCTTATCCTTCTAAGATTGAAAACTCTATATCTATCTTCTATCTATATATCTACTCGAGGAAATAAACAGGGGCTAATAGTTCGCCCTCTACTGGATGACAATGTAAATAGCATGTGTTCAAAAGTGCTAAGGATTCAAAACATTTAGCAGAAATTCACTCTATGCTGGATGCTGGAAGCTGGAAGCGAAGTGTTCTGTGACCTTTGATATCTAAAACCAC
Source organism: Spinibarbus caldwelli (assembly GCA_039654775.1). NCBI lineage: Eukaryota > Metazoa > Chordata > Actinopteri > Cypriniformes > Cyprinidae > Spinibarbus > Spinibarbus caldwelli. Next base: position 35,798 of record CM077220.1, read on the forward strand.
ACTCCGTCGATGAAAAATAAGTACGTAGAATGAGTTAATGAAATAATTTCATATAATTATCTCACAAATCCTTATAGATCATTCAAATCATTTTAAACATTAGATTGAAGCGGACTGTGACCTTTGACCTGGATAGCTAACAACACACTCCATCTGTGAAAAATAAGCACGTAGAATGAGTTAATGAAATGATTTCATAAAATGATCTCACAAATGCTTATAGATCATTCAAATCATTTTAAACATTAGATTGTGACCTCTGACCTGTACTTCTAATACTTACCAGACTCTGTCTATCTGGACATAATAATGGTCACACTGCATTTAAACGCAACACACCTTCCTCCATTCATCCGAACCTATCGCCACCTGAAAGATGACAGCTTCCTGTGTCCAACGATACGCTGCTTCAGCTCTTGGATTCTTTCCAATCCTAATCTAACCCTGGAAACCTGACACCTACCCAAACTAACCCCAGGCCCCTGAAACCTACCCAGTTTAACCCTTGACGTGGTCCGTGGTGACATACGTGAGAGAAAAATATATGTATTTTAATTATATGTACCATAAAAAAATAAACATATAAAATATAGTGGATATTATACCTTATATTTTGTGAAACGTATAAAAGTAAGACATAAAAACCAAGGAGTTCGGTGCAAAAAATTCTGTGTGGCAGGCTGGACCAAAGCAGAGCTGAAAGTGGTCAGTGGAAGTAGAAGGACTGCGCACAACCGGAATTGGACCCTGTTTCGATTCTTGAGTGTAAAGTCCCTAACAGGGGCAAATATGAGAAACTATGGCCCTATATCTGAATTTACACCTAAACTTAGCCCTCACAGGGGCAAATATGAGAAACTATGGCCCTATATCTGAATTTACACCTAACCTTAGCCCTCACAGGGGCAAGTATAACAAACTATGGCCCTATATCTGAATTTACACCTAAACTTAGCCCTCACAGGGGCAAGTATAACAAACTATGGCCCTATATCTGAATTTGCACCTAAACTTAGCCCTCACAGGGGCAAATATAAGAAACTATGGCCCTATATCTGAATTTACACCTAAACTTAGCCCTCACATGGGCAAGTATAAGAAACTATGGCCCTATATCTGAATTTACACCTAAACTTAGCCCTCACAGGGGCAAGTATAAGAAACTATGGCCCTATATCTGAATTTACACCTAAACTTAGCCCTCACAGGGGCAAATAAGAGAAACTATGGCCCTATATCTGAATTTACACCTAAACTTAGCCCTCACAGGGGCAAGTATGAGAAACTATGGCCCTATATCTGAATTTACACCTAAACTTAGCCCTCACAGGGGCAAGTATGAGAAACTATGGCCCTATATCTGAATTTACACCTAAACTTAGCCCTCACAGGGGCAAATAAGAGAAACTATGGCCCTATATCTGAATTTACACCTAAACTTAGCCCTCACAGGGGCAAATATTAGAAACTATGGCCCTATATCTGAATTTACACCTAAACTTAGCCCTCACAGGGGCAAATATAAGAAACTATGGCCCTATATCTGAATTTACACCTAAACTTAGCCCTCACAGGGGCAAATAAGAGAAACTATGGCCCTATATCTGAATTTACACCTAAACTTAGCCCTCACAGGGGCAAATATAAGAAACTATGGCCCTATATCTGAATTTACACCTAAACTTAGCCCTCACAGGGGCAAATAAGAGAAACTATGGCCCTATATCTGAATTTACACCTAAACTTAGCCCTCACAGGGGCAAATATAAGAAACTATGGCCCTATATCTGAATTTACACCTAAACTTAGCCCTCACAGGGGCAAATATAAGAAACTACAGATCTATACTTTCATTTGGACCTAAAACTTAAGGCTTAATGCCATCAGCGTTCGTTGTCGACTTTTACCTTTGCATTTACCATAAAATACAATCATAAATCATTCACATTTTCATCATCATCATCATCAGATATACATATATAACGTGTAGAAAGACGTATATGTTTGCAGCACAACAATCATTTAGGCCACAACGACCTATACGAAGTACTCCTGGATAAAAATACAATGATACATTATTAAAACAAGTAACAATTATATTCATTTTATATATATATATATATATATATATATATATATATATATATCTACCAAAGCTATAATACTAAATGTGTCCACGAGATGGAGGCATAGGACAAGAAATTTTTAAATATTTTAAGGGCAACAACCATATTCTTTTTATATATATATACATACAGAGGTACATACGTGTGCAATACAAAAAATATAAACAGTTGGGCACAGACAAAATTTAAAAAAAAAACTCAAAAGATGCTACACAAAACACAAAACACAACCAGCCAGACACACAAACTATGCAAAGAACATCTTTCGTGGTTTTCATCTCTTACCCAAACACTTAACCATTACTAATCCGGGAAAAAAAAAAAAAACCCACCTAAACCTACCTCACACACACCTGGGCAACACAGACCTACGTCATATACCCCTGCATTAAAATACAATGATAAATCATACACATTTTCATCATCATCAACATCATCATCATAAGATATGCATATAGAATGTATAGAAAGACGTATATGTTGCAGCACAACAATCATTTAGGCCACAACGACCTATACGATGTACTCCTGGATAAAAATACAATGATACATTATTAAAACAAGTAACTATTATATTCATTATACATATATAAACAGTCGGTCACAGACAGAATCAAACGAACTCAAAAGACGCTCTCTCTAATACAAATGTATGATCCTGCTCGTCGTCCCTTATCCTTCTAAGATTGAAAACTCTATATCTATCTTCTATCTATATATCTACTCGAGGAAATAAACAGGGCCTAATAATACTGGATGACAATGTAAATAGCATGTGTTCAAAAGTTCTAAGAATTCAAAACATTTAACAGAAATTCACACTATGCTGGAAGCTGGAAGCGAACTGTTCTGTGACCTTTGATATCTAAAACCACACTCCGTCTATGAAAAATAAGTACGTAGAATGAGTTAATGAAATAATTTCATATAATTATCTCACAAATCCTTATAGATCATTCAAATCATTTTAAACATTAGATTGAAGCGGACTGTGACCTTTGACCTGGATAGCTAACAACACACTCCATCTGTGAAAAATAAGCACGTAGAATGAGTTAATGAAATGATTTCATAAAATGATCTCACAAATGCTTATAGATCATTCAAATCATTTTAAACATTAGATTGAAGTGGACTGTGACCTCTGACCTGTACTTCTAATACTTACCAGACTCTGTCTATCTGGACATAATAACGGTCACACTGGATTTAAACGCAACACACCTTCCTCCATTCATCCGAACCTATCGCCACCTGAAAGATGACAGCTTCCTGTGTCCAACGATACCACTTACATGCACCTTAGACCTGCGCTTCAGGAGATACGCCCAAGTAAGCTTTGGCCAATCAGATGGATAATGCTAATGAGAGTGGAATTAATCAGGATTAAACTCATTTTTATCTATATACTTTCATTAGAGCCTTTCGCCACCTGAAAGATGACAGCTTCCCGGATCCGATGATACCACTTACATGGAATTCGGGCCTACGGTTCTCCAGATGTGCCCAGGTAAGCTTTGGCCAATCAGATGCAATATTCTAATGAGGGTGGATACTAATGAGGGTGAAAGTCGTTTTTATCTATATACCTAGCTGCAAGTTAACCCCAAGATAACCTCTAACCCTTAAACCCTCTAACCCAAGCCCTCAAAACTCAAAAGTTCACCTTCTAAAACTGGAGAGTTATAAGATTGAAATCTATATCTACATATCATCTATATCTATCTATCTATCTATCTATCTATCTATCTATCTATCTATCTATCTAATAAAACTTTTCTGTCACTTCTGAGCAGAATACCTAACACTTACCAGACTCTGTCCTTCCTTCTATCTATCTATCAATCTATCTATTTATTTGTTGCAGCACAACAGTCATTTAGGCCACACTGACCTATACGATATACTCCTGGATAAAAATACAATGACACATTATTAAAACAAGTAACAATTATATTCATTATATATATATATATATATATATATCTACCAAATACTATAATACTAAAGGTGTCCACGAGATGGAGGCATAGGATAAGAAATTTTTAAATATTTTAAGGGCAACAACCATATTCTTTTTATATATATATACATACAGAGGTACATACGTGTGCAATACAAAAAATATAAACAGTTGGGCACAGACAAAATTTAAAAAAAAAACTCAAAAGATGCTACACAAAACACAAAACACAACCAGCCAGACACACAAACTATGCAAAGAACATCTTTCGTGGTTTTCATCTCTTACCCAAACACTTAACCATTACTAATCCGGGAAAAAAAAAAAAAACCCACCTAAACCTACCTCACACACACCTGGGCAACACAGACCTACGTCATATACCCCTGCATTAAAATACAATGATAAATCATACACATTTTCATCATCATCATCATAAGATATGCATATAGAATATATAGAAAGACGTATATGTTGCAGCACAACAATCATTTAGGCCACAACGACCTATACGAAGTACTCCTGGATAAAAATACAATGATACATTATTAAAACAAGTAACAATTATATTCATTTTATATATATATATATATATATATATATATCTACCAAAGCTATAATACTAAATGTGTCCACGAGATGGAGGCATAGGACAAGAAATTTTTAAATATTTTAAGGGCAACAACCATATTCTTTTTATATATATATACATACAGAGGTACATACGTGTGCAATACAAAAAATATAAACAGTTGGGCACAGACAAAATTTAAAAAAAAAACTCAAAAGATGCTACACAAAACACAAAACACAACCAGCCAGACACACAAACTATGCAAAGAACATCTTTCGTGGTTTTCATCTCTTACCCAAACACTTAACCATTACTAATCCGGGAAAAAAAAAAAAAACCCACCTAAACCTACCTCACACACACCTGGGCAACACAGACCTACGTCATATACCCCTGCATTAAAATACAATGATAAATCATACACATTTTCATCATCATCAACATCATCATCATAAGATATGCATATAGAATGTATAGAAAGACGTATATGTTGCAGCACAACAATCATTTAGGCCACAACGACCTATACGATGTACTCCTGGATAAAAATACAATGATACATTATTAAAACAAGTAACTATTATATTCATTATACATATATAAACAGTCGGTCACAGACAGAATCAAACGAACTCAAAAGACGCTCTCTCTAATACAAATGTATGATCCTGCTCGTCGTCCCTTATCCTTCTAAGATTGAAAACTCTATATCTATCTTCTATCTATATATCTACTCGAGGAAATAAACAGGGCCTAATAATACTGGATGACAATGTAAATAGCATGTGTTCAAAAGTTCTAAGAATTCAAAACATTTAACAGAAATTCACACTATGCTGGAAGCTGGAAGCGAACTGTTCTGTGACCTTTGATATCTAAAACCACACTCCGTCTATGAAAAATAAGTACGTAGAATGAGTTAATGAAATAATTTCATATAATTATCTCACAAATCCTTATAGATCATTCAAATCATTTTAAACATTAGATTGAAGCGGACTGTGACCTTTGACCTGGATAGCTAACAACACACTCCATCTGTGAAAAATAAGCACGTAGAATGAGTTAATGAAATGATTTCATAAAATGATCTCACAAATGCTTATAGATCATTCAAATCATTTTAAACATTAGATTGAAGTGGACTGTGACCTCTGACCTGTACTTCTAATACTTACCAGACTCTGTCTATCTGGACATAATAACGGTCACACTGGATTTAAACGCAACACACCTTCCTCCATTCATCCGAACCTATCGCCACCTGAAAGATGACAGCTTCCTGTGTCCAACGATACCACTTACATGCACCTTAGACCTGCGCTTCACGAGATACGCCCAAGTAAGCTTTGGCCAATCAGATGGATAATGCTAATGAGAGTGGAATTAATCAGGATTAAACTCATTTTTATCTATATACTTTCATTAGAGCCTTTCGCCACCTGAAAGATGACAGCTTCCCGGATCCGATGATACCACTTACATGGAATTCGGGCCTACGGTTCTCCAGATGTGCCCAGGTAAGCTTTGGCCAATCAGATGCAATATTCTAATGAGGGTGGATACTAATGAGGGTGAAAGTCGTTTTTATCTATATACCTAGCTGCAAGTTAACCCCAAGATAACCTCTAACCCTTAAACCCTCTAACCCAAGCCCTCAAAACTCAAAAGTTCACCTTCTAAAACTGGAGAGTTATAAGATTGAAATCTATATCTACATATCATCTATCTATCTATCTATCTATCTAATAAAACTTTTCTGTCACTTCTGAGCAGAATACCTAACACTTACCAGACTCTGTTCTTCCTTCTATCTATCTATCAATCTATCTATTTATTTGTTGCAGCACAACAGTCATTTAGGCCACACTGACCTATACGATATACTCCTGGATAAAAATACAATGATACATTATTAAAACAAGTAACAATTATATTCATTATATATATATATATATATATATATATATCTACCAAATACTATAATACTAAAGGTGTCCACGAGATGGAGGCATAGGATAAGAAATTTTTAAATATTTTAAGGGCAACAACCATATTCTTTTTATATATATATACATACAGAGGTACATACGTGTGCAATACAAAAAATATAAACAGTTGGGCACAGACAAAATTTAAAAAAAAAACTCAAAAGATGCTACACAAAACACAAAACACAACCAGCCAGACACACAAACTATGCAAAGAACATCTTTCGTGGTTTTCATCTCTTACCCAAACACTTAACCATTACTAATCCGGGAAAAAAAAAAAAAAAAACCCACCTAAACCTACCTCACACACACCTGGGCAACACAGACCTACGTCATATACCCCTGCATTAAAATACAATGATAAATCATACACATTTTCATCATCAACATCATCATCATAAGATATGCATATAGAATGTATAGAAAGACGTATATGTTGCAGCACAACAATCATTTAGGCCACAACGACCTATACGAAGTACTCCTGGATAAAAATACAATGATACATTATTAAAACAAGTAACAATTATATTCATTATACATATATAAACAGTCAGTCACAGACAGAATCAAACGAACTCAAAAGACGCTCTCTCTAATACAAATGTATGATCCTGCTCGTCGTCCCTTATCCTTCTAAGATTGAAAACTCTATATCTATCTTCTATCTATATATCTACTCGAGGAAATAAACAGGGGCTAATAGTTCGCCCTCTACTGGATGACAATGTAAATAGCATGTGTTCAAAAGTGCTAAGGATTCAAAACATTTAGCAGAAATTCACTCTATGCTGGTTGCTGGAAGCTGGAAGCGAAGTGTTCTGTGACCTTTGATATCTAAAACCACACTCCGTCGATGAAAAATAAGTACGTAGAATGAGTTAATGAAATAATTTCATATAATTATCTCACAAATCCTTATAGATCATTCAAATCATTTTAAACATTAGATTGAAGCGGACTGTGACCTTTGACCTGGATAGCTAACAACACACTCCATCTGTGAAAAATAAGCACGTAGAATGAGTTAATGAAATGATTTCATAAAATGATCTCACAAATGCTTATAGATCATTCAAATCATTTTAAACATTAGATTGTGACCTCTGACCTGTACTTCTAATACTTACCAGACTCTGTCTATCTGGACATAATAATGGTCACACTGCATTTAAACGCAACACACCTTCCTCCATTCATCCGAACCTATCGCCACCTGAAAGATGACAGCTTCCTGTGTCCAACGATACGCTGCTTCAGCTCTTGGATTCTTTCCAATCCTAATCTAACCCTGGAAACCTGACACCTACCCAAACTAACCCCAGGCCCCTGAAACCTACCCAGTTTAACCCTTGACGTGGTCCGTGGTGACATACGTGAGAGAAAAATATATGTATTTTAATTATATGTACCATAAAAAAATAAACATATAAAATATAGTGGATATTATACCTTATATTTTGTGAAACGTATAAAAGTAAGACATAAAAACCAAGGAGTTCGGTGCAAAAAATTCTGTGTGGCAGGCTGGACCAAAGCAGAGCTGAAAGTGGTCAGTGGAAGTAGAAGGACTGCGCACAACCGGAATTGGACCCTGTTTCGATTCTTGAGTGTAAAGTCCCTAACAGGGGCAAATATGAGAAACTATGGCCCTATATCTGAATTTACACCTAAACTTAGCCCTCACAGGGGCAAATATGAGAAACTATGGCCCTATATCTGAATTTACACCTAAACTTAGCCCTCACAGGGGCAAGTATAACAAACTATGGCCCTATATCTGAATTTACACCTAAACTTAGCCCTCACAGGGGCAAGTATAACAAACTATGGCCCTATATCTGAATTTGCACCTAAACTTAGCCCTCACAGGGGCAAATATAAGAAACTATGGCCCTATATCTGAATTTACACCTAAACTTAGCCCTCACAGGGGCAAGTATAAGAAACTATGGCCCTATATCTGAATTTACACCTAAACTTAGCCCTCACAGGGGCAAGTATAAGAAACTATGGCCCTATATCTGAATTTACACCTAAACTTAGCCCTCACAGGGGCAAATAAGAGAAACTATGGCCCTATATCTGAATTTACACCTAAACTTAGCCCTCACAGGGGCAAGTATAAGAAACTATGGCCCTATATCTGAATTTACACCTAAACTTAGCCCTCACAGGGGCAAGTATGAGAAACTATGGCCCTATATCTGAATTTACACCTAAACTTAGCCCTCACAGGGGCAAATAAGAGAAACTATGGCCCTATATCTGAATTTACACCTAAACTTAGCCCTCACAGGGGCAAATATGAGAAACTATGGCCCTATATCTGAATTTACACCTAAACTTAGCCCTCACAGGGGCAAATAAGAGAAACTATGGCCCTATATCTGAATTTACACCTAAACTTAGCCCTCACAGGGGCAAATAAGAGAAACTATGGCCCTATATCTGAATTTACACCTAAACTTAGCCCTCACAGGGGCAAATATGAGAAACTATGGCCCTATATCTGAATTTACACCTAAACTTAGCCCTCACAGGGGCAAATAAGAGAAACTATGGCCCTATATCTGAATTTACACCTAAACTTAGCCCTCACAGGGGCAAATATTAGAAACTATGGCCCTATATCTGAATTTACACCTAAACTTAGCCCTCACAGGGGCAAATATGAGAAACTATGGCCCTATATCTGAATTTACACCTAAACTTAGCCCTCACAGGGGCAAATAAGAGAAACTATGGCCCTATATCTGAATTTACACCTAAACTTAGCCCTCACAGGGGCAAATATTAGAAACTATGGCCCTATATCTGAATTTACACCTAAACTTAGCCCTCACAGGGGCAAATATAAGAAACTATGGCCCTATATCTGAATTTACACCTAAACTTAGCCCTCACAGGGGCAAATATAAGAAACTACAGATCTATACTTTCATTTGGACCTAAAACTTAAGGCTTAATGCCATCAGCGTTCGTTGTCGACTTTTACCTTTGCATTTACCATAAAATACAATCATAAATCATTCACATTTTCATCATCATCATCATCAGATATACATATATAACGTGTAGAAAGACGTATATGTTTGCAGCACAACAATCATTTAGGCCACAACGACCTATACGAAGTACTCCTGGATAAAAATACAATGATACATTATTAAAACAAGTAACAATTATATTCATTTTATATATATATATATATATATATATATATATATATATCTACCAAAGCTATAATACTAAATGTGTCCACGAGATGGAGGCATAGGAAGAGAAATTTTTAAATATTTTAAGGGCAACAACCATATTCTTTTTATATATATATACATACAGAGGTACATACGTGTGCAATACAAAAAATATAAACAGTTGGGCACAGACAAAATTTAAAAAAAAAACTCAAAAGATGCTACACAAAACACAAAACACAACCAGCCAGACACACAAACTATGCAAAGAACATCTTTCGTGGTTTTCATCTCTTACCCAAACACTTAACCATTACTAATCCGGGGAAAAAAAAAAAAACCCACCTAAACCTACCTCACACACACCTGGGCAACACAGACCTACGTCATATACCCCTGCATTAAAATACAATGATAAATCATACACATTTTCATCATCATCAACATCATCATCATAAGATATGCATATAGAATGTATAGAAAGACGTATATGTTGCAGCACAACAATCATTTAGGCCACAACGACCTATACGATGTACTCCTGGATAAAAATACAATGATACATTATTAAAACAAGTAACTATTATATTCATTATACATATATAAACAGTCGGTCACAGACAGAATCAAACGAACTCAAAAGACGCTCTCTCTAATACAAATGTATGATCCTGCTCGTCGTCCCTTATCCTTCTAAGATTGAAAACTCTATATCTATCTTCTATCTATATATCTACTCGAGGAAATAAACAGGGCCTAATAATACTGGATGACAATGTAAATAGCATGTGTTCAAAAGTTCTAAGAATTCAAAACATTTAACAGAAATTCACACTATGCTGGAAGCTGGAAGCGAACTGTTCTGTGACCTTTGATATCTAAAACCACACTCCGTCTATGAAAAATAAGTACGTAGAATGAGTTAATGAAATAATTTCATATAATTATCTCACAAATCCTTATAGATCATTCAAATCATTTTAAACATTAGATTGAAGCGGACTGTGACCTTTGACCTGGATAGCTAACAACACACTCCATCTGTGAAAAATAAGCACGTAGAATGAGTTAATGAAATGATTTCATAAAATGATCTCACAAATGCTTATAGATCATTCAAATCATTTTAAACATTAGATTCAAGTGGACTGTGACCTCTGACCTGTACTTCTAATACTTACCAGACTCTGTCTATCTGGACATAATAACGGTCACACTGGATTTAAACGCAACACACCTTCCTCCATTCATCCGAACCTATCGCCACCTGAAAGATGACAGCTTCCTGTGTCCAACGATACCACTTACATGCACCTTAGACCTGCGCTTCACGAGATACGCCCAAGTAAGCTTTGGCCAATCAGATGGATAATGCTAATGAGAGTGGAATTAATCAGGATTAAACTCATTTTTATCTATATACTTTCATTAGAGCCTTTCGCCACCTGAAAGATGACAGCTTCCCGGATCCGATGATACCACTTACATGGAATTCGGGCCTACGGTTCTCCAGATGTGCCCAGGTAAGCTTTGGCCAATCAGATGCAATATTCTAATGAGGGTGGATACTAATGAGGGTGAAAGTCGTTTTTATCTATATACCTAGCTGCAAGTTAACCCCAAGATAACCTCTAACCCTTAAACCCTCTAACCCAAGCCCTCAAAACTCAAAAGTTCACCTTCTAAAACTGGAGAGTTATAAGATTGAAATCTATATCTACATATCATCTATATCTATCTATCTATCTATCTATCTATCTATCTATCTATCTATCTATCTATCTATCTATCTATCTATCTATCTAATAAAACTTTTCTGTCACTTCTGAGCAGAATACCTAACACTTACCAGACTCTGTTCTTCCTTCTATCTATCTATCAATCTATCTATTTATTTGTTGCAGCACAACAGTCATTTAGGCCACACTGACCTATACGATATACTCCTGGATAAAAATACAATGATACATTATTAAAACAAGTAACAATTATATTCATTATATATATATATATATATATATATATATATATATATATATATATATCTACCAAATACTATAATACTAAAGGTGTCCACGAGATGGAGGCATAGGATAAGAAATTTTTAAATATTTTAAGGGCAACAACCATATTCTTTATATATATATATATATATATATATATATATATATATATATATATATATATATATATATATATATATATATTGTAACAGCCCATAGCTTTGTTACTATAGATTTTGGTAGAGTGTAATTCCATTACCAAAGTGTAGTTTCACTACCATCCTCCGGGGGCTCTAAATTGCGTACTCTATCTAACTTAAGCCAGGTGAAACAGTAGAGGAAGTTAGTTGTTTGGTTAGGAGAAAGCATGGTCACCTGCTTTTTTTTCTTTTCCTTCAACACTGTAGAGTCCGGATTGATAAACATTTGTGTTTCAAGCTCAATCAATGTAAGTGTTTTTCTTTGTTTAGTTTGTTTTTGTATCCTTTTCAATTGAGGTTATGTATGAATTGTAATTTGTTTCGTATGTTTGTTTTGTTGTATGTTTTTGTTAGCAAGCTAATCCTTAGTTTGTATATTTTATTTTAGAAGGACTTTTTTTGGTAGTTTATTTGCCACTAATATACCCACTGGATGAAAGGTGTTGTGTTGCTGTGCTGAGATCTTCGTTTCACCTCCTATTGTGGATATTTCGGGATCAATTGCTCAAGCACTGAAGTGTTTTGGGAGCATGCGGTGGAAGGTGTTTGCTGTATAAAGCCATTTAACATTGGGTGGATTGAGTATCATCGTCGTCGTCGTCATCAGCAATAAGTACAATAGACTTTCATGAAAAGACAATTTGTTTTTTTTATTTGACAATTAACAGTTTTTGCCATGTTGTTTACTGTTTTGCCTATCCTCATACAAATTTGTTAGCCTGCTGAATTCCTTTGCTTTGTTCTTCTATCATCTTTTGTGTTTGTTCATGACGTGTTTCACACTTCAATATAACCTTTTTGACTGCATCAGATTGTCTATGTGGACTTTGTGCTTACTCTTTAAAGTTTCAATCTTGTTGATATATTATTTGAGGTATACAAAGTTGGTTGGTGGGTTCCCTCCCTCAATATATTTTGTAGCGGCCCCTACTTTGAGAAAGTGAGGACAGTTACAATATACATACATACAGATGTACATACGTGTGCAATACAAAAAATATAAACAGTTGGGCACAGACAAAATTTAAAAAAAAAACTCAAAAGATGCTACACAAAACACAACCAGCCAGACACACAAACTATGCAAAGAACATCTTTCGTGGTTTTCATCTCTTACCCAAACACTTAACCATTACTAATCCGGGAAAAAAAAAAAAAAACACCTAAACCTACCTCACACACACCTGGGCAACACAGACCTACGTCATATACCCCTGCATTAAAATACAATGATAAATCATACACATTTTCATCATCATCAACATCATCATCATAAGATATGCATATAGAATGTATAGAAAGACGTATATGTTGCAGCACAACAATCATTTAGGCCACAACGACCTATACGATGTACTCCTGGATAAAAATACAATGATACATTATTAAAACAAGTAACTATTATATTCATTATACATATATAAACAGTCGGTCACAGACAGAATCAAACGAACTCAAAAGACGCTCTCTCTAATACAAATGTATGATCCTGCTCGTCGTCCCTTATCCTTCTAAGATTGAAAACTCTATATCTATCTTCTATCTATATATCTACTCGAGGAAATAAACAGGGCCTAATAATACTGGATGACAATGTAAATAGCATGTGTTCAAAAGTTCTAAGAATTCAAAACATTTAACAGAAATTCACACTATGCTGGAAGCTGGAAGCGAACTGTTCTGTGACCTTTGATATCTAAAACCACACTCCGTCTATGAAAAATAAGTACGTAGAATGAGTTAATGAAATAATTTCATATAATTATCTCACAAATCCTTATAGATCATTCAAATCATTTTAAACATTAGATTGAAGCGGACTGTGACCTTTGACCTGGATAGCTAACAACACACTCCATCTGTGAAAAATAAGCACGTAGAATGAGTTAATGAAATGATTTCATAAAATGATCTCACAAATGCTTATAGATCATTCAAATCATTTTAAACATTAGATTGTGACCTCTGACCTGTACTTCTAATACTTACCAGACTCTGTCTATCTGGACATAATAACGGTCACACTGGATTTAAACGCAACACACCTTCCTCCATTCATCCGAACCTATCGCCACCTGAAAGATGACAGCTTCCTGTGTCCAACGATACCACTTACATGCACCTTAGACCTGCGCTTCACGAGATACGCCCAAGTAAGCTTTGGCCAATCAGATGGATAATGCTAATGAGAGTGGAATTAATCAGGATTAAACTCATTTTTATCTATATACTTTCATAAGAGCCTTTCGCCACCTGAAAGATGACAGCTTCCCGGATCCGATGATACCACTTACATGGAATTCGGGCCTACGGTTCTCCAGATGTGCCCAGGTAAGCTTTGGCCAATCAGATGCAATATTCTAATGAGGGTGGATACTAATGAGGGTGAAAGTCGTTTTTATCTATATACCTAACCCTAACCCTAAAACCCACCTAAACCTACCTCACACACACCTGGGCAACACAGACCTACGTCATATACCCCTGCATTAAAATACAATGATAAATCATACACATTTTCATCATCATCAACATCATCATCATAAGATATGCATATAGAATGTATAGAAAGACGTATATGTTGCAGCACAACAATCATTTAGGCCACAACGACCTATACGATGTACTCCTGGATAAAAATACAATGATACATTATTAAAACAAGTAACTATTATATTCATTATACATATATAAACAGTCGGTCACAGACAGAATCAAACGAACTCAAAAGACGCTCTCTCTAATACAAATGTATGATCCTGCTCGTCGTCCCTTATCCTTCTAAGATTGAAAACTCTATATCTATCTTCTATCTATATATCTACTCGAGGAAATAAACAGGGCCTAATAATACTGGATGACAATGTAAATAGCATGTGTTCAAAAGTTCTAAGAATTCAAAACATTTAACAGAAATTCACACTATGCTGGAAGCTGGAAGCGAACTGTTCTGTGACCTTTGATATCTAAAACCACACTCCGTCTATGAAAAATAAGTACGTAGAATGAGTTAATGAAATAATTTCATATAATTATCTCACAAATCCTTATAGATCATTCAAATCATTTTAAACATTAGATTGAAGCGGACTGTGACCTTTGACCTGGATAGCTAACAACACACTCCATCTGTGAAAAATAAGCACGTAGAATGAGTTAATGAAATGATTTCATAAAATGATCTCACAAATGCTTATAGATCATTCAAATCATTTTAAACATTAGATTGTGACCTCTGACCTGTACTTCTAATACTTACCAGACTCTGTCTATCTGGACATAATAACGGTCACACTGCATTTAAACGCAACACACCTTCCTCCATTCATCCGAACCTATCGCCACCTGAAAGATGACAGCTTCCTGTGTCCAACGATACGCTGCTTCAGCTCTTGGATTCTTTCCAATCCTAATCTAACCCTGGAAACCTGACACCTACCCAAACTAACCCCAGGCCCCTGAAACCTACCCAGTTTAACCCTTGACGTGGTCCGTGGTGACATACGTGAGAGAAAAATATATGTATTTTAATTATATGTACCATAAAAAAATAAACATATAAAATATAGTGGATATTATACCTTATATTTTGTGAAACGTATAAAAGTAAGACATAAAAACCAAGGAGTTCGGTGCAAAAAATTCTGTGTGGCAGGCTGGACCAAAGCAGAGCTGAAAGTGGTCAGTGGAAGTAGAAGGACTGCGCACAACCGGAATTGGACCCTGTTTCGATTCTTGAGTGTAAAGTCCCTAACAGGGGCAAATATGAGAAACTATGGCCCTATATCTGAATTTACACCTAAACTTAGCCCTCACAGGGGCAAATATGAGAAACTATGGCCCTATATCTGAATTTACACCTAAACTTAGCCCTCACAGGGGCAAGTATAACAAACTATGGCCCTATATCTGAATTTACACCTAAACTTAGCCCTCACAGGGGCAAGTATAACAAACTATGGCCCTATATCTGAATTTACACCTAAACTTAGCCCTCACAGGGGCAAGTATAACAAACTATGGCCCTATATCTGAATTTACACCTAAACTTAGCCCTCACAGGGGCAAGTATAACAAACTATGGCCCTATATCTGAATTTGCACCTAAACTTAGCCCTCACAGGGGCAAATATTAGAAACTATGGCCCTATATCTGAATTTACACCTAAACTTAGCCCTCACAGGGGCAAATATAAGAAACTATGGCCCTATATCTGAATTTACACCTAAACTTAGCCCTCACAGGGGCAAATATGAGAAACTATGGCCCTATATCTGAATTTACACCTAAACTTAGCCCTCACAGGGGCAAATAAGAGAAACTATGGCCCTATATCTGAATTTACACCTAAACTTAGCCCTCACAGGGGCAAATATTAGAAACTATGGCCCTATATCTGAATTTACACCTAAACTTAGCCCTCACAGGGGCAAATATAAGAAACTACAGATCTATACTTTCATTTGGACCTAAAACTTAAGGCTTAATGCCATCAGCGTTTGTTGTCGACTTTTACCTTTGCATTTACCATAAAATACAATCATAAATCATTCACATTTTCATCATCATCATCATCAGATATACATATATAACGTGTAGAAAGACGTATATGTTTGCAGCACAACAATCATTTAGGCCACAACGACCTATACGAAGTACTCCTGGATAAAAATACAATGATACATTATTAAAACAAGTAACAATTATATTCATTTTATATATCTACCAAAGCTATAATACTAAATGTGTCCACGAGATGGAGGCATAGGACAAGAAATTTTTAAATATTTTAAGGGCAACAACCATATTCTTTTTATATATATATACATACAGAGGTACATACGTGTGCAATACAAAAAATATAAACAGTTGGGCACAGACAAAATTTAAAAAAAAAACTCAAAAGATGCTACACAAAACACAAAACACAACCAGCCAGACACACAAACTATGCAAAGAACATCTTTCGTGGTTTTCATCTCTTACCCAAACACTTAACCATTACTAATCCGGGAAAAAAAAAAAAAAAACCCACCTAAACCTACCTCACACACACCTGGGCAACACAGACCTACGTCATATACCCCTGCATTAAAATACAATGATAAATCATACACATTTTCATCATCATCAACATCATCATCATAAGATATGCATATAGAATGTATAGAAAGACGTATATGTTGCAGCACAACAATCATTTAGGCCACAACGACCTATACGATGTACTCCTGGATAAAAATACAATGATACATTATTAAAACAAGTAACTATTATATTCATTATACATATATAAACAGTCGGTCACAGACAGAATCAAACGAACTCAAAAGACGCTCTCTCTAATACAAATGTATGATCCTGCTCGTCGTCCCTTATCCTTCTAAGATTGAAAACTCTATATCTATCTTCTATCTATATATCTACTCGAGGAAATAAACAGGGCCTAATAATACTGGATGACAATGTAAATAGCATGTGTTCAAAAGTTCTAAGAATTCAAAACATTTAACAGAAATTCACACTATGCTGGAAGCTGGAAGCGAACTGTTCTGTGACCTTTGATATCTAAAACCACACTCCGTCTATGAAAAATAAGTACGTAGAATGAGTTAATGAAATAATTTCATATAATTATCTCACAAATCCTTATAGATCATTCAAATCATTTTAAACATTAGATTGAAGCGGACTGTGACCTTTGACCTGGATAGCTAACAACACACTCCATCTGTGAAAAATAAGCACGTAGAATGAGTTAATGAAATGATTTCATAAAATGATCTCACAAATGCTTATAGATCATTCAAATCATTTTAAACATTAGATTGAAGTGGACTGTGACCTCTGACCTGTACTTCTAATACTTACCAGACTCTGTCTATCTGGACATAATAACGGTCACACTGGATTTAAACGCAACACACCTTCCTCCATTCATCCGAACCTATCGCCACCTGAAAGATGACAGCTTCCTGTGTCCAACGATACCACTTACATGCACCTTAGACCTGCGCTTCACGAGATACGCCCAAGTAAGCTTTGGCCAATCAGATGGATAATGCTAATGAGAGTGGAATTAATCAGGATTAAACTCATTTTTATCTATATACTTTCATTAGAGCCTTTCGCCACCTGAAAGATGACAGCTTCCCGGATCCGATGATACCACTTACATGGAATTCGGGCCTACGGTTCTCCAGATGTGCCCAGGTAAGCTTTGGCCAATCAGATGCAATATTCTAATGAGGGTGGATACTAATGAGGGTGAAAGTCGTTTTTATCTATATACCTAGCTGCAAGTTAACCCCAAGATAACCTCTAACCCTTAAACCCTCTAACCCAAGCCCTCAAAACTCAAAAGTTCACCTTCTAAAACTGGAGAGTTATAAGATTGAAATCTATATCTACATATCATCTATATCTATCTATCTATCTATCTATCTATCTAATAAAACTTTTCTGTCACTTCTGAGCAGAATACCTAACACTTACCAGACTCTGTCCTTCCTTCTATCTATCTATCAATCTATCTATTTATTTGTTGCAGCACAACAGTCATTTAGGCCACACTGACCTATACGATATACTCCTGGATAAAAATACAATGATACATTATTAAAACAAGTAACAATTATATTCATTATATATATATATATATATATATATATCTACCAAATACTATAATACTAAAGGTGTCCACGAGATGGAGGCATAGGATAAGAAATTTTTAAATATTTTAAGGGCAACAACCATATTCTTTTTATATATATATACATACAGAGGTACATACGTGTGCAATACAAAAAATATAAACAGTTGGGCACAGACAAAATTTAAAAAAAAAACTCAAAAGATGCTACACAAAACACAAAACACAACCAGCCAGACACACAAACTATGCAAAGAACATCTTTCGTGGTTTTCATCTCTTACCCAAACACTTAACCATTACTAATCCGGGAAAAAAAAAAAAAACCCACCTAAACCTACCTCACACACACCTGGGCAACACAGACCTACGTCATATACCCCTGCATTAAAATACAATGATAAATCATACACATTTTCATCATCATCATCATAAGATATGCATATAGAATATATAGAAAGACGTATATGTTGCAGCACAACAATCATTTAGGCCACAACGACCTATACGAAGTACTCCTGGATAAAAATACAATGATACATTATTAAAACAAGTAACAATTATATTCATTTTATATATATATATATATATATATATATATATCTACCAAAGCTATAATACTAAATGTGTCCACGAGATGGAGGCATAGGACAAGAAATTTTTAAATATTTTAAGGGCAACAACCATATTCTTTTTATATATATATACATACAGAGGTACATACGTGTGCAATACAAAAAATATAAACAGTTGGGCACAGACAAAATTTAAAAAAAAAACTCAAAAGATGCTACACAAAACACAAAACACAACCAGCCAGACACACAAACTATGCAAAGAACATCTTTCGTGGTTTTCATCTCTTACCCAAACACTTAACCATTACTAATCCGGGAAAAAAAAAAAAAAAACCCACCTAAACCTACCTCACACACACCTGGGCAACACAGACCTACGTCATATACCCCTGCATTAAAATACAATGATAAATCATACACATTTTCATCATCATCAACATCATCATCATAAGATATGCATATAGAATGTATAGAAAGACGTATATGTTGCAGCACAACAATCATTTAGGCCACAACGACCTATACGATGTACTCCTGGATAAAAATACAATGATACATTATTAAAACAAGTAACTATTATATTCATTATACATATATAAACAGTCGGTCACAGACAGAATCAAACGAACTCAAAAGACGCTCTCTCTAATACAAATGTATGATCCTGCTCGTCGTCCCTTATCCTTCTAAGATTGAAAACTCTATATCTATCTTCTATCTATATATCTACTCGAGGAAATAAACAGGGCCTAATAATACTGGATGACAATGTAAATAGCATGTGTTCAAAAGTTCTAAGAATTCAAAACATTTAACAGAAATTCACACTATGCTGGAAGCTGGAAGCGAACTGTTCTGTGACCTTTGATATCTAAAACCACACTCCGTCTATGAAAAATAAGTACGTAGAATGAGTTAATGAAATAATTTCATATAATTATCTCACAAATCCTTATAGATCATTCAAATCATTTTAAACATTAGATTGAAGCGGACTGTGACCTTTGACCTGGATAGCTAACAACACACTCCATCTGTGAAAAATAAGCACGTAGAATGAGTTAATGAAATGATTTCATAAAATGATCTCACAAATGCTTATAGATCATTCAAATCATTTTAAACATTAGATTGAAGTGGACTGTGACCTCTGACCTGTACTTCTAATACTTACCAGACTCTGTCTATCTGGACATAATAACGGTCACACTGGATTTAAACGCAACACACCTTCCTCCATTCATCCGAACCTATCGCCACCTGAAAGATGACAGCTTCCTGTGTCCAACGATACCACTTACATGCACCTTAGACCTGCGCTTCAGGAGATACGCCCAAGTAAGCTTTGGCCAATCAGATGGATAATGCTAATGAGAGTGGAATTAATCAGGATTAAACTCATTTTTATCTATATACTTTCATTAGAGCCTTTCGCCACCTGAAAGATGACAGCTTCCCGGATCCGATGATACCACTTACATGGAATTCGGGCCTACGGTTCTCCAGATGTGCCCAGGTAAGCTTTGGCCAATCAGATGCAATATTCTAATGAGGGTGGATACTAATGAGGGTGAAAGTCGTTTTTATCTATATACCTAGCTGCAAGTTAACCCCAAGATAACCTCTAACCCTTAAACCCTCTAACCCAAGCCCTCAAAACTCAAAAGTTCACCTTCTAAAACTGGAGAGTTATAAGATTGAAATCTATATCTACATATCATCTATATCTATCTATCTATCTATCTATCTATCTATCTAATAAAACTTTTCTGTCACTTCTGAGCAGAATACCTAACACTTACCAGACTCTGTTCTTCCTTCTATCTATCTATCAATCTATCTATTTATTTGTTGCAGCACAACAGTCATTTAGGCCACACTGACCTATACGATATACTCCTGGATAAAAATACAATGACACATTATTAAAACAAGTAACAATTATATTCATTATATATATATATATATATATATATATCTACCAAATACTATAATACTAAAGGTGTCCACGAGATGGAGGCATAGGATAAGAAATTTTTAAATATTTTAAGGGCAACAACCATATTCTTTTTATATATATATACATACAGAGGTACATACGTGTGCAATACAAAAAATATAAACAGTTGGGCACAGACAAAATTTAAAAAAAAAACTCAAAAGATGCTACACAAAACACAAAACACAACCAGCCAGACACACAAACTATGCAAAGAACATCTTTCGTGGTTTTCATCTCTTACCCAAACACTTAACCATTACTAATCCGGGAAAAAAAAAAAAAACCCACCTAAACCTACCTCACACACACCTGGGCAACACAGACCTACGTCATATACCCCTGCATTAAAATACAATGATAAATCATACACATTTTCATCATCATCATCATAAGATATGCATATAGAATATATAGAAAGACGTATATGTTGCAGCACAACAATCATTTAGGCCACAACGACCTATACGAAGTACTCCTGGATAAAAATACAATGATACATTATTAAAACAAGTAACAATTATATTCATTTTATATATATATATATATATATATATATATATCTACCAAAGCTATAATACTAAATGTGTCCACGAGATGGAGGCATAGGACAAGAAATTTTTAAATATTTTAAGGGCAACAACCATATTCTTTTTATATATATATACATACAGAGGTACATACGTGTGCAATACAAAAAATATAAACAGTTGGGCACAGACAAAATTTAAAAAAAAAACTCAAAAGATGCTACACAAAACACAAAACACAACCAGCCAGACACACAAACTATGCAAAGAACATCTTTCGTGGTTTTCATCTCTTACCCAAACACTTAACCATTACTAATCCGGGAAAAAAAAAAAAAAACCCACCTAAACCTACCTCACACACACCTGGGCAACACAGACCTACGTCATATACCCCTGCATTAAAATACAATGATAAATCATACACATTTTCATCATCATCAACATCATCATCATAAGATATGCATATAGAATGTATAGAAAGACGTATATGTTGCAGCACAACAATCATTTAGGCCACAACGACCTATACGATGTACTCCTGGATAAAAATACAATGATACATTATTAAAACAAGTAACTATTATATTCATTATACATATATAAACAGTCGGTCACAGACAGAATCAAACG
The DNA here is from genome assembly GCA_039654775.1 of Spinibarbus caldwelli. Classification (NCBI taxonomy): domain Eukaryota; kingdom Metazoa; phylum Chordata; class Actinopteri; order Cypriniformes; family Cyprinidae; genus Spinibarbus; species Spinibarbus caldwelli. The sequence continues at coordinate 58,251 of CM077220.1, forward strand.
AACTCAAAAGACGCTCTCTCTAATACAAATGTATGATCCTGCTCGTCGTCCCTTATCCTTCTAAGATTGAAAACTCTATATCTATCTTCTATCTATATATCTACTCGAGGAAATAAACAGGGCCTAATAATACTGGATGACAATGTAAATAGCATGTGTTCAAAAGTTCTAAGAATTCAAAACATTTAACAGAAATTCACACTATGCTGGAAGCTGGAAGCGAACTGTTCTGTGACCTTTGATATCTAAAACCACACTCCGTCTATGAAAAATAAGTACGTAGAATGAGTTAATGAAATAATTTCATATAATTATCTCACAAATCCTTATAGATCATTCAAATCATTTTAAACATTAGATTGAAGCGGACTGTGACCTTTGACCTGGATAGCTAACAACACACTCCATCTGTGAAAAATAAGCACGTAGAATGAGTTAATGAAATGATTTCATAAAATGATCTCACAAATGCTTATAGATCATTCAAATCATTTTAAACATTAGATTGTGACCTCTGACCTGTACTTCTAATACTTACCAGACTCTGTCTATCTGGACATAATAACGGTCACACTGGATTTAAACGCAACACACCTTCCTCCATTCATCCGAACCTATCGCCACCTGAAAGATGACAGCTTCCTGTGTCCAACGATACCACTTACATGCACCTTAGACCTGCGCTTCACGAGATACGCCCAAGTAAGCTTTGGCCAATCAGATGGATAATGCTAATGAGAGTGGAATTAATCAGGATTAAACTCATTTTTATCTATATACTTTCATTAGAGCCTTTCGCCACCTGAAAGATGACAGCTTCCCGGATCCGATGATACCACTTACATGGAATTCGGGCCTACGGTTCTCCAGATGTGCCCAGGTAAGCTTTGGCCAATCAGATGCAATATTCTAATGAGGGTGGATACTAATGAGGGTGAAAGTCGTTTTTATCTATATACCTAGCTGCAAGTTAACCCCAAGATAACCTCTAACCCTTAAACCCTCTAACCCAAGCCCTCAAAACTCAAAAGTTCACCTTCTAAAACTGGAGAGTTATAAGATTGAAATCTATATCTACATATCATCTATCTATCTATCTATCTATCTATCTATCTATCTAATAAAACTTTTCTGTCACTTCTGAGCAGAATACCTAACACTTACCAGACTCTGTTCTTCCTTCTATCTATCTATCAATCTATCTATTTATTTGTTGCAGCACAACAGTCATTTAGGCCACACTGACCTATACGATATACTCCTGGATAAAAATACAATGATACATTATTAAAACAAGTAACAATTATATTCATTATATATATATATATATATATATATATATATATATATATATATATATCTACCAAATACTATAATACTAAAGGTGTCCACGAGATGGAGGCATAGGATAAGAAATTTTTAAATATTTTAAGGGCAACAACCATATTCTTTATATATATATATATATATATATATATATATATATATATATATATATATATATATATATATATATATATTGTAACAGCCCATAGCTTTGTTACTATAGATTTTGGTAGAGTGTAATTCCATTACCAAAGTGTAGTTTCACTACCATCCTCCGGGGGCTCTAAATTGCGTACTCTATCTAACTTAAGCCAGGTGAAACAGTAGAGGAAGTTAGTTGTTTGGTTAGGAGAAAGCATGGTCACCTGCTTTTTTTTCTTTTCCTTCAACACTGTAGAGTCCGGATTGATAAACATTTGTGTTTCAAGCTCAATCAATGTAAGTGTTTTTCTTTGTTTAGTTTGTTTTTGTATCCTTTTCAATTGAGGTTATGTATGAATTGTAATTTGTTTCGTATGTTTGTTTTGTTGTATGTTTTTGTTAGCAAGCTAATCCTTAGTTTGTATATTTTATTTTAGAAGGACTTTTTTTGGTAGTTTATTTGCCACTAATATACCCACTGGATGAAAGGTGTTGTGTTGCTGTGCTGAGATCTTCGTTTCACCTCCTATTGTGGATATTTCGGGATCAATTGCTCAAGCACTGAAGTGTTTTGGGAGCATGCGGTGGAAGGTGTTTGCTGTATAAAGCCATTTAACATTGGGTGGATTGAGTATCATCGTCGTCGTCGTCATCAGCAATAAGTACAATAGACTTTCATGAAAAGACAATTTGTTTTTTTTATTTGACAATTAACAGTTTTTGCCATGTTGTTTACTGTTTTGCCTATCCTCATACAAATTTGTTAGCCTGCTGAATTCCTTTGCTTTGTTCTTCTATCATCTTTTGTGTTTGTTCATGACGTGTTTCACACTTCAATATAACCTTTTTGACTGCATCAGATTGTCTATGTGGACTTTGTGCTTACTCTTTAAAGTTTCAATCTTGTTGATATATTATTTGAGGTATACAAAGTTGGTTGGTGGGTTCCCTCCCTCAATATATTTTGTAGCGGCCCCTACTTTGAGAAAGTGAGGACAGTTACAATATACATACATACAGATGTACATACGTGTGCAATACAAAAAATATAAACAGTTGGGCACAGACAAAATTTAAAAAAAAAACTCAAAAGATGCTACACAAAACACAAAACACAACCAGCCAGACACACAAACTATGCAAAGAACATCTTTCGTGGTTTTCATCTCTTACCCAAACACTTAACCATTACTAATCCGGGAAAAAAAAAAAAAAACACCTAAACCTACCTCACACACACCTGGGCAACACAGACCTACGTCATATACCCCTGCATTAAAATACAATGATAAATCATACACATTTTCATCATCATCAACATCATCATCATAAGATATGCATATAGAATGTATAGAAAGACGTATATGTTGCAGCACAACAATCATTTAGGCCACAACGACCTATACGATGTACTCCTGGATAAAAATACAATGATACATTATTAAAACAAGTAACTATTATATTCATTATACATATATAAACAGTCGGTCACAGACAGAATCAAACGAACTCAAAAGACGCTCTCTCTAATACAAATGTATGATCCTGCTCGTCGTCCCTTATCCTTCTAAGATTGAAAACTCTATATCTATCTTCTATCTATATATCTACTCGAGGAAATAAACAGGGCCTAATAATACTGGATGACAATGTAAATAGCATGTGTTCAAAAGTTCTAAGAATTCAAAACATTTAACAGAAATTCACACTATGCTGGAAGCTGGAAGCGAACTGTTCTGTGACCTTTGATATCTAAAACCACACTCCGTCTATGAAAAATAAGTACGTAGAATGAGTTAATGAAATAATTTCATATAATTATCTCACAAATCCTTATAGATCATTCAAATCATTTTAAACATTAGATTGAAGCGGACTGTGACCTTTGACCTGGATAGCTAACAACACACTCCATCTGTGAAAAATAAGCACCTAGAATGAGTTAATGAAATGATTTCATAAAATGATCTCACAAATGCTTATAGATCATTCAAATCATTTTAAACATTAGATTGAAGTGGACTGTGACCTCTGACCTGTACTTCTAATACTTACCAGACTCTGTCTATCTGGACATAATAACGGTCACACTGGATTTAAACGCAACACACCTTCCTCCATTCATCCGAACCTATCGCCACCTGAAAGATGACAGCTTCCTGTGTCCAACGATACCACTTACATGCACCTTAGACCTGCGCTTCACGAGATACGCCCAAGTAAGCTTTGGCCAATCAGATGGATAATGCTAATGAGAGTGGAATTAATCAGGATTAAACTCATTTTTATCTATATACTTTCATAAGAGCCTTTCGCCACCTGAAAGATGACAGCTTCCCGGATCCGATGATACCACTTACATGGAATTCGGGCCTACGGTTCTCCAGATGTGCCCAGGTAAGCTTTGGCCAATCAGATGCAATATTCTAATGAGGGTGGATACTAATGAGGGTGAAAGTCGTTTTTATCTATATACCTAGCTGCAAGTTAACCCCAAGATAACCTCTAACCCTTAAACCCTCTAACCCAAGCCCTCAAAACTCAAAAGTTCACCTTCTAAAACTGGAGAGTTATAAGATTGAAATCTATATCTACATATCATCTATCTATCTATCTATCTATCTATCTATCTATCTATCTAATAAAACTTTTCTGTCACTTCTGAGCAGAATACCTAACACTTACCAGACTCTGTTCTTCCTTCTATCTATCTATCAATCTATCTATTTATTTGTTGCAGCACAACAGTCATTTAGGCCACACTGACCTATACGATATACTCCTGGATAAAAATACAATGATACATTATTAAAACAAGTAACAATTATATTCATTATATATATATATATATATATATATCTACCAAATACTATAATACTAAAGGTGTCCACGAGATGGAGGCATAGGATAAGAAATTTTTAAATATTTTAAGGGCAACAACCATATTCTTTTTATATATATATACATACAGAGGTACATACGTGTGCAATACAAAAAATATAAACAGTTGGGCACAGACAAAATTTAAAAAAAAAACTCAAAAGATGCTACACAAAACACAAAACACAACCAGCCAGACACACAAACTATGCAAAGAACATCTTTCGTGGTTTTCATCTCTTACCCAAACACTTAACCATTACTAATCCGGGAAAAAAAAAAAAACCCACCTAAACCTACCTCACACACACCTGGGCAACACAGACCTACGTCATATACCCCTGCATTAAAATACAATGATAAATCATACACATTTTCATCATCATCATCATAAGATATGCATATAGAATATATAGAAAGACGTATATGTTGCAGCACAACAATCATTTAGGCCACAACGACCTATACGAAGTACTCCTGGATAAAAATACAATGATACATTATTAAAACAAGTAACAATTATATTCATTATACATATATAAACAGTCGGTCACAGACAGAATCAAACGAACTCAAAAGACGCTCTCTCTAATACAAATGTATGATCCTGCTCGTCGTCCCTTATCCTTCTAAGATTGAAAACTCTATATCTATCTTCTATCTATATATCTACTCGAGGAAATAAACAGGGGCTAATAGTTCGCCCTCTACTGGATGACAATGTAAATAGCATGTGTTCAAAAGTGCTAAGGATTCAAAACATTTAGCAGAAATTCACACTATGCTGGAAGCTGGAAGCGAACTGTTCTGTGACCTTTGATATCTAAAACCACACTCCGTCGATGAAAAATAAGTACGTAGAATGAGTTAATGAAATAATTTCATATAATTATCTCACAAATCCTTATAGATCATTCAAATCATTTTAAACATTAGATTGAAGCGGACTGTGACCTTTGACCTGGATAGCTAACAACACACTCCATCTGTGAAAAATAAGCACGTAGAATGAGTTAATGAAATGATTTCATAAAATGATCTCACAAATGCTTATAGATCATTCAAATCATTTTAAACATTAGATTGTGACCTCTGACCTGTACTTCTAATACTTACCAGACTCTGTCTATCTGGACATAATAATGGTCACACTGCATTTAAACGCAACACACCTTCCTCCATTCATCCGAACCTATCGCCACCTGAAAGATGACAGCTTCCTGTGTCCAACGATATGCTGCTTCAGCTCTTGGATTCTTTCCAATCCTAATCTAACCCTGGAAACCTGACACCTACCCAAACTAACCCCAGGCCCCTGAAACCTACCCAGTTTAACCCTTGACGTGGTCCGTGGTGACATACGTGAGAGAAAAATATATGTATTTTAATTATATGTACCATAAAAAAATAAACATATAAAATATAGTGGATATTATACCTTATATTTTGTGAAACGTATAAAAGTAAGACATAAAAACCAAGGAGTTCGGTGCAAAAAATTCTGTGTGGCAGGCTGGACCAAAGCAGAGCTGAAAGTGGTCAGTGGAAGTAGAAGGACTGCGCACAACCGGAATTGGACCCTGTTTCGATTCTTGAGTGTAAAGTCCCTAACAGGGGCAAATATGAGAAACTATGGCCCTATATCTGAATTTACACCTAAACTTAGCCCTCACAGGGGCAAATATGAGAAACTATGGCCCTATATCTGAATTTACACCTAAACTTAGCCCTCACAGGGGCAAGTATAACAAACTATGGCCCTATATCTGAATTTACACCTAAACTTAGCCCTCACAGGGGCAAGTATAACAAACTATGGCCCTATATCTGAATTTGCACCTAAACTTAGCCCTCACAGGGGCAAATATAAGAAACTATGGCCCTATATCTGAATTTACACCTAAACTTAGCCCTCACAGGGGCAAGTATAAGAAACTATGGCCCTATATCTGAATTTACACCTAAACTTAGCCCTCACAGGGGCAAGTATAAGAAACTATGGCCCTATATCTGAATTTACACCTAAACTTAGCCCTCACAGGGGCAAATAAGAGAAACTATGGCCCTATATCTGAATTTACACCTAAACTTAGCCCTCACAGGGGCAAGTATAAGAAACTATGGCCCTATATCTGAATTTACACCTAAACTTAGCCCTCACAGGGGCAAGTATGAGAAACTATGGCCCTATATCTGAATTTACACCTAAACTTAGCCCTCACAGGGGCAAATAAGAGAAACTATGGCCCTATATCTGAATTTACACCTAAACTTAGCCCTCACAGGGGCAAATATTAGAAACTATGGCCCTATATCTGAATTTACACCTAAACTTAGCCCTCACAGGGGCAAATATGAGAAACTATGGCCCTATATCTGAATTTACACCTAAACTTAGCCCTCACAGGGGCAAATAAGAGAAACTATGGCCCTATATCTGAATTTACACCTAAACTTAGCCCTCACAGGGGCAAATATTAGAAACTATGGCCCTATATCTGAATTTACACCTAAACTTAGCCCTCACAGGGGCAAATATAAGAAACTATGGCCCTATATCTGAATTTACACCTAAACATAGCCCTCACAGGGGCAAATATAAGAAACTACAGATCTATACTTTCATTTGGACCTAAAACTTAAGGCTTAATGCCATCAGCGTTCGTTGTCGACTTTTACCTTTGCATTTACCATAAAATACAATCATAAATCATTCACATTTTCATCATCATCATCATCAGATATACATATATAACGTGTAGAAAGACGTATATGTTTGCAGCACAACAATCATTTAGGCCACAACGACCTATACGAAGTACTCCTGGATAAAAATACAATGATACATTATTAAAACAAGTAACAATTATATTCATTTTATATATATATATATATATATATATATATATATATATATATCTACCAAAGCTATAATACTAAATGTGTCCACGAGATGGAGGCATAGGAAGAGAAATTTTTAAATATTTTAAGGGCAACAACCATATTCTTTTTATATATATATACATACAGAGGTACATACGTGTGCAATACAAAAAATATAAACAGTTGGGCACAGACAAAATTTAAAAAAAAAACTCAAAAGATGCTACACAAAACACAAAACACAACCAGCCAGACACACAAACTATGCAAAGAACATCTTTCGTGGTTTTCATCTCTTACCCAAACACTTAACCATTACTAATCCGGGGAAAAAAAAAAAAACCCACCTAAACCTACCTCACACACACCTGGGCAACACAGACCTACGTCATATACCCCTGCATTAAAATACAATGATAAATCATACACATTTTCATCATCATCAACATCATCATCATAAGATATGCATATAGAATGTATAGAAAGACGTATATGTTGCAGCACAACAATCATTTAGGCCACAACGACCTATACGATGTACTCCTGGATAAAAATACAATGATACATTATTAAAACAAGTAACTATTATATTCATTATACATATATAAACAGTCGGTCACAGACAGAATCAAACGAACTCAAAAGACGCTCTCTCTAATACAAATGTATGATCCTGCTCGTCGTCCCTTATCCTTCTAAGATTGAAAACTCTATATCTATCTTCTATCTATATATCTACTCGAGGAAATAAACAGGGCCTAATAATACTGGATGACAATGTAAATAGCATGTGTTCAAAAGTTCTAAGAATTCAAAACATTTAACAGAAATTCACACTATGCTGGAAGCTGGAAGCGAACTGTTCTGTGACCTTTGATATCTAAAACCACACTCCGTCTATGAAAAATAAGTACGTAGAATGAGTTAATGAAATAATTTCATATAATTATCTCACAAATCCTTATAGATCATTCAAATCATTTTAAACATTAGATTGAAGCGGACTGTGACCTTTGACCTGGATAGCTAACAACACACTCCATCTGTGAAAAATAAGCACGTAGAATGAGTTAATGAAATGATTTCATAAAATGATCTCACAAATGCTTATAGATCATTCAAATCATTTTAAACATTAGATTGTGACCTCTGACCTGTACTTCTAATACTTACCAGACTCTGTCTATCTGGACATAATAACGGTCACACTGCATTTAAACGCAACACACCTTCCTCCATTCATCCGAACCTATCGCCACCTGAAAGATGACAGCTTCCTGTGTCCAACGATACGCTGCTTCAGCTCTTGGATTCTTTCCAATCCTAATCTAACCCTGGAAACCTGACACCTACCCAAACTAACCCCAGGCCCCTGAAACCTACCCAGTTTAACCCTTGACGTGGTCCGTGGTGACATACGTGAGAGAAAAATATATGTATTTTAATTATATGTACCATAAAAAAATAAACATATAAAATATAGTGGATATTATACCTTATATTTTGTGAAACGTATAAAAGTAAGACATAAAAACCAAGGAGTTCGGTGCAAAAAATTCTGTGTGGCAGGCTGGACCAAAGCAGAGCTGAAAGTGGTCAGTGGAAGTAGAAGGACTGCGCACAACCGGAATTGGACCCTGTTTCGATTCTTGAGTGTAAAGTCCCTAACAGGGGCAAATATGAGAAACTATGGCCCTATATCTGAATTTACACCTAAACTTAGCCCTCACAGGGGCAAATATGAGAAACTATGGCCCTATATCTGAATTTACACCTAAACTTAGCCCTCACAGGGGCAAGTATAACAAACTATGGCCCTATATCTGAATTTACACCTAAACTTAGCCCTCACAGGGGCAAGTATAACAAACTATGGCCCTATATCTGAATTTACACCTAAACTTAGCCCTCACAGGGGCAAGTATAACAAACTATGGCCCTATATCTGAATTTACACCTAAACTTAGCCCTCACAGGGGCAAGTATAACAAACTATGGCCCTATATCTGAATTTGCACCTAAACTTAGCCCTCACAGGGGCAAATATTAGAAACTATGGCCCTATATCTGAATTTACACCTAAACTTAGCCCTCACAGGGGCAAATATAAGAAACTATGGCCCTATATCTGAATTTACACCTAAACTTAGCCCTCACAGGGGCAAATATGAGAAACTATGGCCCTATATCTGAATTTACACCTAAACTTAGCCCTCACAGGGGCAAATAAGAGAAACTATGGCCCTATATCTGAATTTACACCTAAACTTAGCCCTCACAGGGGCAAATATTAGAAACTATGGCCCTATATCTGAATTTACACCTAAACTTAGCCCTCACAGGGGCAAATATAAGAAACTACAGATCTATACTTTCATTTGGACCTAAAACTTAAGGCTTAATGCCATCAGCGTTCGTTGTCGACTTTTACCTTTGCATTTACCATAAAATACAATCATAAATCATTCACATTTTCATCATCATCATCATCAGATATACATATATAACGTGTAGAAAGACGTATATGTTTGCAGCACAACAATCATTTAGGCCACAACGACCTATACGAAGTACTCCTGGATAAAAATACAATGATACATTATTAAAACAAGTAACAATTATATTCATTTTATATATCTACCAAAGCTATAATACTAAATGTGTCCACGAGATGGAGGCATAGGACAAGAAATTTTTAAATATTTTAAGGGCAACAACCATATTCTTTTTATATATATATACATACAGAGGTACATACGTGTGCAATACAAAAAATATAAACAGTTGGGCACAGACAAAATTTAAAAAAAAAACTCAAAAGATGCTACACAAAACACAAAACACAACCAGCCAGACACACAAACTATGCAAAGAACATCTTTCGTGGTTTTCATCTCTTACCCAAACACTTAACCATTACTAATCCGGGAAAAAAAAAAAAAAAACCCACCTAAACCTACCTCACACACACCTGGGCAACACAGACCTACGTCATATACCCCTGCATTAAAATACAATGATAAATCATACACATTTTCATCATCATCAACATCATCATCATAAGATATGCATATAGAATGTATAGAAAGACGTATATGTTGCAGCACAACAATCATTTAGGCCACAACGACCTATACGATGTACTCCTGGATAAAAATACAATGATACATTATTAAAACAAGTAACTATTATATTCATTATACATATATAAACAGTCGGTCACAGACAGAATCAAACGAACTCAAAAGACGCTCTCTCTAATACAAATGTATGATCCTGCTCGTCGTCCCTTATCCTTCTAAGATTGAAAACTCTATATCTATCTTCTATCTATATATCTACTCGAGGAAATAAACAGGGCCTAATAATACTGGATGACAATGTAAATAGCATGTGTTCAAAAGTTCTAAGAATTCAAAACATTTAACAGAAATTCACACTATGCTGGAAGCTGGAAGCGAACTGTTCTGTGACCTTTGATATCTAAAACCACACTCCGTCTATGAAAAATAAGTACGTAGAATGAGTTAATGAAATAATTTCATATAATTATCTCACAAATCCTTATAGATCATTCAAATCATTTTAAACATTAGATTGAAGCGGACTGTGACCTTTGACCTGGATAGCTAACAACACACTCCATCTGTGAAAAATAAGCACGTAGAATGAGTTAATGAAATGATTTCATAAAATGATCTCACAAATGCTTATAGATCATTCAAATCATTTTAAACATTAGATTGAAGTGGACTGTGACCTCTGACCTGTACTTCTAATACTTACCAGACTCTGTCTATCTGGACATAATAACGGTCACACTGGATTTAAACGCAACACACCTTCCTCCATTCATCCGAACCTATCGCCACCTGAAAGATGACAGCTTCCTGTGTCCAACGATACCACTTACATGCACCTTAGACCTGCGCTTCAGGAGATACGCCCAAGTAAGCTTTGGCCAATCAGATGGATAATGCTAATGAGAGTGGAATTAATCAGGATTAAACTCATTTTTATCTATATACTTTCATTAGAGCCTTTCGCCACCTGAAAGATGACAGCTTCCCGGATCCGATGATACCACTTACATGGAATTCGGGCCTACGGTTCTCCAGATGTGCCCAGGTAAGCTTTGGCCAATCAGATGCAATATTCTAATGAGGGTGGATACTAATGAGGGTGAAAGTCGTTTTTATCTATATACCTAGCTGCAAGTTAACCCCAAGATAACCTCTAACCCTTAAACCCTCTAACCCAAGCCCTCAAAACTCAAAAGTTCACCTTCTAAAACTGGAGAGTTATAAGATTGAAATCTATATCTACATATCATCTATATCTATCTATCTATCTATCTATCTATCTATCTATCTATCTATCTATCTATCTAATAAAACTTTTCTGTCACTTCTGAGCAGAATACCTAACACTTACCAGACTCTGTTCTTCCTTCTATCTATCTATCAATCTATCTATTTATTTGTTGCAGCACAACAGTCATTTAGGCCACACTGACCTATACGATATACTCCTGGATAAAAATACAATGACACATTATTAAAACAAGTAACAATTATATTCATTATATATATATATATATATATATATATATATATCTACCAAATACTATAATACTAAAGGTGTCCACGAGATGGAGGCATAGGATAAGAAATTTTTAAATATTTTAAGGGCAACAACCATATTCTTTTTATATATATATACATACAGAGGTACATACGTGTGCAATACAAAAAATATAAACAGTTGGGCACAGACAAAATTTAAAAAAAAAACTCAAAAGATGCTACACAAAACACAAAACACAACCAGCCAGACACACAAACTATGCAAAGAACATCTTTCGTGGTTTTCATCTCTTACCCAAACACTTAACCATTACTAATCCGGGAAAAAAAAAAAAAACCCACCTAAACCTACCTCACACACACCTGGGCAACACAGACCTACGTCATATACCCCTGCATTAAAATACAATGATAAATCATACACATTTTCATCATCATCATCATAAGATATGCATATAGAATATATAGAAAGACGTATATGTTGCAGCACAACAATCATTTAGGCCACAACGACCTATACGAAGTACTCCTGGATAAAAATACAATGATACATTATTAAAACAAGTAACAATTATATTCATTTTATATATATATATATATATATATATATATATCTACCAAAGCTATAATACTAAATGTGTCCACGAGATGGAGGCATAGGACAAGAAATTTTTAAATATTTTAAGGGCAACAACCATATTCTTTTTATATATATATACATACAGAGGTACATACGTGTGCAATACAAAAAATATAAACAGTTGGGCACAGACAAAATTTAAAAAAAAAACTCAAAAGATGCTACACAAAACACAAAACACAACCAGCCAGACACACAAACTATGCAAAGAACATCTTTCGTGGTTTTCATCTCTTACCCAAACACTTAACCATTACTAATCCGGGAAAAAAAAAAAAAAAACCCACCTAAACCTACCTCACACACACCTGGGCAACACAGACCTACGTCATATACCCCTGCATTAAAATACAATGATAAATCATACACATTTTCATCATCATCAACATCATCATCATAAGATATGCATATAGAATGTATAGAAAGACGTATATGTTGCAGCACAACAATCATTTAGGCCACAACGACCTATACGATGTACTCCTGGATAAAAATACAATGATACATTATTAAAACAAGTAACTATTATATTCATTATACATATATAAACAGTCGGTCACAGACAGAATCAAACGAACTCAAAAGACGCTCTCTCTAATACAAATGTATGATCCTGCTCGTCGTCCCTTATCCTTCTAAGATTGAAAACTCTATATCTATCTTCTATCTATATATCTACTCGAGGAAATAAACAGGGCCTAATAATACTGGATGACAATGTAAATAGCATGTGTTCAAAAGTTCTAAGAATTCAAAACATTTAACAGAAATTCACACTATGCTGGAAGCTGGAAGCGAACTGTTCTGTGACCTTTGATATCTAAAACCACACTCCGTCGATGAAAAATAAGTACGTAGAATGAGTTAATGAAATAATTTCATATAATTATCTCACAAATCCTTATAGATCATTCAAATCATTTTAAACATTAGATTGAAGCGGACTGTGACCTTTGACCTGGATAGCTAACAACACACTCCATCTGTGAAAAATAAGCACGTAGAATGAGTTAATGAAATGATTTCATAAAATGATCTCACAAATGCTTATAGATCATTCAAATCATTTTAAACATTAGATTGTGACCTCTGACCTGTACTTCTAATACTTACCAGACTCTGTCTATCTGGACATAATAACGGTCACACTGGATTTAAACGCAACACACCTTCCTCCATTCATCCGAACCTATCGCCACCTGAAAGATGACAGCTTCCTGTGTCCAACGATACCACTTACATGCACCTTAGACCTGCGCTTCACGAGATACGCCCAAGTAAGCTTTGGCCAATCAGATGGATAATGCTAATGAGAGTGGAATTAATCAGGATTAAACTCATTTTTATCTATATACTTTCATTAGAGCCTTTCGCCACCTGAAAGATGACAGCTTCCCGGATCCGATGATACCACTTACATGGAATTCGGGCCTACGGTTCTCCAGATGTGCCCAGGTAAGCTTTGGCCAATCAGATGCAATATTCTAATGAGGGTGGATACTAATGAGGGTGAAAGTCGTTTTTATCTATATACCTAACCCTAACCCTAACCCTAACTTAGCCCTCACAGGGGCAAATATTAGAAACTATGGCCCTATATCTGAATTTACACCTAAACTTAGCCCTCACAGGGGCAAATAAGAGAAACTATGGCCCTTTATCTGAATTTACACCTAAACTTAGCCCTCACAGGGGCAAATATTAGAAACTATGGCCCTATATCTGAATTTACACCTAAACTTAGCCCTCACAGGGGCAAATATAAGAAACTACAGATCTATACTTTCATTTGGACCTAAAACTTAAGGCTTAATGCCATCAGCGTTCGTTGTCGACTTTTACCTTTGCATTTACCATAAAATACAATCATAAATCATTCACATTTTCATCATCATCATCATCAGATATACATATATAACGTGTAGAAAGACGTATATGTTTGGAGCACAACAATCATTTAGGCCACAACGACCTATACGAAGTACTCCTGGATAAAAATACAATGATACATTATTAAAACAAGTAACAATTATATTCATTTTATATATATATATATATATATATATATATATATATATATATCTACCAAAGCTATAATACTAAATGTGTCCACGAGATGGAGGCATAGGACAAGAAATTTTTAAATATTTTAAGGGCAACAACCATATTCTTTTTATATATATATACATACAGAGGTACATACGTGTGCAATACAAAAAATATAAACAGTTGGGCACAGACAAAATTTAAAAAATAAACTCAAAAGATGCTACACAAAACACAAAACACAACCAGCCAGACACACAAACTATGCAAAGAACATCTTTCGTGGTTTTCATCTCTTACCCAAACACTTAACCATTACTAATCCGGGAAAAAAAAAAAAAAAACCCACCTAAACCTACCTCACACACACCTGGGCAACACAGACCTACGTCATATACCCCTGCATTAAAATACAATGATAAATCATACACATTTTCATCATCATCAACATCATCATCATAAGATATGCATATAGAATGTATAGAAAGACGTATATGTTGCAGCACAACAATCATTTAGGCCACAACGACCTATACGATGTACTCCTGGATAAAAATACAATGATACATTATTAAAACAAGTAACTATTATATTCATTATACATATATAAACAGTCGGTCACAGACAGAATCAAACGAACTCAAAAGACGCTCTCTCTAATACAAATGTATGATCCTGCTCGTCGTCCCTTATCCTTCTAAGATTGAAAACTCTATATCTATCTTCTATCTATATATCTACTCGAGGAAATAAACAGGGCCTAATAATACTGGATGACAATGTAAATAGCATGTGTTCAAAAGTTCTAAGAATTCAAAACATTTAACAGAAATTCACACTATGCTGGAAGCTGGAAGCGAACTGTTCTGTGACCTTTGATATCTAAAACCACACTCCGTCTATGAAAAATAAGTACGTAGAATGAGTTAATGAAATAATTTCATATAATTATCTCACAAATCCTTATAGATCATTCAAATCATTTTAAACATTAGATTGAAGCGGACTGTGACCTTTGACCTGGATAGCTAACAACACACTCCATCTGTGAAAAATAAGCACGTAGAATGAGTTAATGAAATGATTTCATAAAATGATCTCACAAATGCTTATAGATCATTCAAATCATTTTAAACATTAGATTGAAGTGGACTGTGACCTCTGACCTGTACTTCTAATACTTACCAGACTCTGTCTATCTGGACATAATAACGGTCACACTGGATTTAAACGCAACACACCTTCCTCCATTCATCCGAACCTATCGCCACCTGAAAGATGACAGCTTCCTGTGTCCAACGATACCACTTACATGCACCTTAGACCTGCGCTTCACGAGATACGCCCAAGTAAGCTTTGGCCAATCAGATGGATAATGCTAATGAGAGTGGAATTAATCAGGATTAAACTCATTTTTATCTATATACTTTCATTAGAGCCTTTCGCCACCTGAAAGATGACAGCTTCCCGGATCCGATGATACCACTTACATGGAATTCGGGCCTACGGTTCTCCAGATGTGCCCAGGTAAGCTTTGGCCAATCAGATGCAATATTCTAATGAGGGTGGATACTAATGAGGGTGAAAGTCGTTTTTATCTATATACCTAGCTGCAAGTTAACCCCAAGATAACCTCTAACCCTTAAACCCTCTAACCCAAGCCCTCAAAACTCAAAAGTTCACCTTCTAAAACTGGAGAGTTATAAGATTGAAATCTATATCTACATATCATCTATATCTATCTATCTATCTATCTATCTATCTATCTATCTATCTATCTATCTATCTATCTATCTAATAAAACTTTTCTGTCACTTCTGAGCAGAATACCTAACACTTACCAGACTCTGTCCTTCCTTCTATCTATCTATCAATCTATCTATTTATTTGTTGCAGCACAACAGTCATTTAGGCCACACTGACCTATACGATATACTCCTGGATAAAAATACAATGATACATTATTAAAACAAGTAACAATTATATTCATTATATATATATATATATATATATATCTACCAAATACTATAATACTAAAGGTGTCCACGAGATGGAGGCATAGGATAAGAAATTTTTAAATATTTTAAGGGCAACAACCATATTCTTTTTATATATATATACATACAGAGGTACATACGTGTGCAATACAAAAAATATAAACAGTTGGGCACAGACAAAATTTAAAAAAAAAACTCAAAAGATGCTACACAAAACACAAAACACAACCAGCCAGACACACAAACTATGCAAAGAACATCTTTCGTGGTTTTCATCTCTTACCCAAACACTTAACCATTACTAATCCGGGAAAAAAAAAAAAAAACCCACCTAAACCTACCTCACACACACCTGGGCAACACAGACCTACGTCATATACCCCTGCATTAAAATACAATGATAAATCATACACATTTTCATCATCATCATCATAAGATATGCATATAGAATATATAGAAAGACGTATATGTTGCAGCACAACAATCATTTAGGCCACAACGACCTATACGAAGTACTCCTGGATAAAAATACAATGATACATTATTAAAACAAGTAACAATTATATTCAGTATACATATATAAACAGTCGGTCACAGACAGAATCAAACGAACTCAAAAGACGCTCTCTCTAATACAAATGTATGATCCTGCTCGTCGTCCCTTATCCTTCTAAGATTGAAAACTCTATATCTATCTTCTATCTATATATCTACTCGAGGAAATAAACAGGGGCTAATAGTTCGCCCTCTACTGGATGACAATGTAAATAGCATGTGTTCAAAAGTGCTAAGGATTCAAAACATTTAGCAGAAATTCACTCTATGCTGGATGCTGGAAGCTGGAAGCGAAGTGTTCTGTGACCTTTGATATCTAAAACCACACTCCGTCGATGAAAAATAAGTACGTAGAATGAGTTAATGAAATAATTTCATATAATTATCTCACAAATCCTTATAGATCATTCAAATCATTTTAAACATTAGATTGAAGCGGACTGTGACCTTTGACCTGGATAGCTAACAACACACTCCATCTGTGAAAAATAAGCACGTAGAATGAGTTAATGAAATGATTTCATAAAATGATCTCACAAATGCTTATAGATCATTCAAATCATTTTAAACATTAGATTGAAGTGGACTGTGACCTCTGACCTGTACTTCTAATACTTACCAGACTCTGTCTATCTGGACATAATAACGGTCACACTGGATTTAAACGCAACACACCTTCCTCCATTCATCCGAACCTATCGCCACCTGAAAGATGACAGCTTCCTGTGTCCAACGATACCACTTACATGCACCTTAGACCTGCGCTTCACGAGATACGCCCAAGTAAGCTTTGGCCAATCAGATGGATAATGCTAATGAGAGTGGAATTAATCAGGATTAAACTCATTTTTATCTATATACTTTCATTAGAGCCTTTCGCCACCTGAAAGATGACAGCTTCCCGGATCCGATGATACCACTTACATGGAATTCGGGCCTACGGTTCTCCAGATGTGCCCAGGTAAGCTTTGGCCAATCAGATGCAATATTCTAATGAGGGTGGATACTAATGAGGGTGAAAGTCGTTTTTATCTATATACCTAGCTGCAAGTTAACCCCAAGATAACCTCTAACCCTTAAACCCTCTAACCCAAGCCCTCAAAACTCAAAAGTTCACCTTCTAAAACTGGAGAGTTATAAGATTGAAATCTATATCTACATATCATCTATATCTATCTATCTATCTATCTATCTATCTATCTATCTATCTATCTATCTATCTATCTATCTAATAAAACTTTTCTGTCACTTCTGAGCAGAATACCTAACACTTACCAGACTCTGTCCTTCCTTCTATCTATCTATCAATCTATCTATTTATTTGTTGCAGCACAACAGTCATTTAGGCCACACTGACCTATACGATATACTCCTGGATAAAAATACAATGATACATTATTAAAACAAGTAACAATTATATTCATTATATATATATATATATATATATATCTACCAAATACTATAATACTAAAGGTGTCCACGAGATGGAGGCATAGGATAAGAAATTTTTAAATATTTTAAGGGCAACAACCATATTCTTTTTATATATATATACATACAGAGGTACATACGTGTGCAATACAAAAAATATAAACAGTTGGGCACAGACAAAATTTAAAAAAAAAACTCAAAAGATGCTACACAAAACACAAAACACAACCAGCCAGACACACAAACTATGCAAAGAACATCTTTCGTGGTTTTCATCTCTTACCCAAACACTTAACCATTACTAATCCGGGAAAAAAAAAAAAAAACCCACCTAAACCTACCTCACACACACCTGGGCAACACAGACCTACGTCATATACCCCTGCATTAAAATACAATGATAAATCATACACATTTTCATCATCATCATCATAAGATATGCATATAGAATATATAGAAAGACGTATATGTTGCAGCACAACAATCATTTAGGCCACAACGACCTATACGAAGTACTCCTGGATAAAAATACAATGATACATTATTAAAACAAGTAACAATTATATTCAGTATACATATATAAACAGTCGGTCACAGACAGAATCAAACGAACTCAAAAGACGCTCTCTCTAATACAAATGTATGATCCTGCTCGTCGTCCCTTATCCTTCTAAGATTGAAAACTCTATATCTATCTTCTATCTATATATCTACTCGAGGAAATAAACAGGGGCTAATAGTTCGCCCTCTACTGGATGACAATGTAAATAGCATGTGTTCAAAAGTGCTAAGGATTCAAAACATTTAGCAGAAATTCACTCTATGCTGGATGCTGGAAGCTGGAAGCGAAGTGTTCTGTGACCTTTGATATCTAAAACCACACTCCGTCGATGAAAAATAAGTACGTAGAATGAGTTAATGAAATAATTTCATATAATTATCTCACAAATCCTTATAGATCATTCAAATCATTTTAAACATTAGATTGAAGCGGACTGTGACCTTTGACCTGGATAGCTAACAACACACTCCATCTGTGAAAAATAAGCACGTAGAATGAGTTAATGAAATGATTTCATAAAATGATCTCACAAATGCTTATAGATCATTCAAATCATTTTAAACATTAGATTGAAGTGGACTGTGACCTCTGACCTGTACTTCTAATACTTACCAGACTCTGTCTATCTGGACATAATAACGGTCACACTGGATTTAAACGCAACACACCTTCCTCCATTCATCCGAACCTATCGCCACCTGAAAGATGACAGCTTCCTGTGTCCAACGATACCACTTACATGCACCTTAGACCTGCGCTTCACGAGATACGCCCAAGTAAGCTTTGGCCAATCAGATGGATAATGCTAATGAGAGTGGAATTAATCAGGATTAAACTCATTTTTATCTATATACTTTCATTAGAGCCTTTCGCCACCTGAAAGATGACAGCTTCCCGGATCCGATGATACCACTTACATGGAATTCGGGCCTACGGTTCTCCAGATGTGCCCAGGTAAGCTTTGGCCAATCAGATGCAATATTCTAATGAGGGTGGATACTAATGAGGGTGAAAGTCGTTTTTATCTATATACCTAGCTGCAAGTTAACCCCAAGATAACCTCTAACCCTTAAACCCTCTAACCCAAGCCCTCAAAACTCAAAAGTTCACCTTCTAAAACTGGAGAGTTATAAGATTGAAATCTATATCTACATATCATCTATATCTATCTATCTATCTATCTATCTATCTATCTATCTATCTATCTATCTATCTAATAAAACTTTTCTGTCACTTCTGAGCAGAATACCTAACACTTACCAGACTCTGTCCTTCCTTCTATCTATCTATCAATCTATCTATTTATTTGTTGCAGCACAACAGTCATTTAGGCCACACTGACCTATACGATATACTCCTGGATAAAAATACAATGATACATTATTAAAACAAGTAACAATTATATTCATTATATATATATATATATATATATATCTACCAAATACTATAATACTAAAGGTGTCCACGAGATGGAGGCATAGGATAAGAAATTTTTAAATATTTTAAGGGCAACAACCATATTCTTTTTATATATATATACATACAGAGGTACATACGTGTGCAATACAAAAAATATAAACAGTTGGGCACAGACAAAATTTAAAAAAAAAACTCAAAAGATGCTACACAAAACACAAAACACAACCAGCCAGACACACAAACTATGCAAAGAACATCTTTCGTGGTTTTCATCTCTTACCCAAACACTTAACCATTACTAATCCGGGAAAAAAAAAAAAAAACCCACCTAAACCTACCTCACACACACCTGGGCAACACAGACCTACGTCATATACCCCTGCATTAAAATACAATGATAAATCATACACATTTTCATCATCATCATCATAAGATATGCATATAGAATATATAGAAAGACGTATATGTTGCAGCACAACAATCATTTAGGCCACAACGACCTATACGAAGTACTCCTGGATAAAAATACAATGATACATTATTAAAACAAGTAACAATTATATTCATTATACATATATAAACAGTCGGTCACAGACAGAATCAAACGAACTCAAAAGACGCTCTCTCTAATACAAATGTATGATCCTGCTCGTCGTCCCTTATCCTTCTAAGATTGAAAACTCTATATCTATCTTCTATCTATATATCTACTCGAGGAAATAAACAGGGGCTAATAGTTCGCCCTCTACTGGATGACAATGTAAATAGCATGTGTTCAAAAGTGCTAAGGATTCAAAACATTTAGCAGAAATTCACTCTATGCTGGATGCTGGAAGCTGGAAGCGAAGTGTTCTGTGACCTTTGATATCTAAAACCACACTCCGTCGATGAAAAATAAGTACGTAGAATGAGTTAATGAAATAATTTCATATAATTATCTCACAAATCCTTATAGATCATTCAAATCATTTTAAACATTAGATTGAAGCGGACTGTGACCTTTGACCTGGATAGCTAACAACACACTCCATCTGTGAAAAATAAGCACGTAGAATGAGTTAATGAAATGATTTCATAAAATGATCTCACAAATGCTTATAGATCATTCAAATCATTTTAAACATTAGATTGTGACCTCTGACCTGTACTTCTAATACTTACCAGACTCTGTCTATCTGGACATAATAATGGTCACACTGCATTTAAACGCAACACACCTTCCTCCATTCATCCGAACCTATCGCCACCTGAAAGATGACAGCTTCCTGTGTCCAACGATACGCTGCTTCAGCTCTTGGATTCTTTCCAATCCTAATCTAACCCTGGAAACCTGACACCTACCCAAACTAACCCCAGGCCCCTGAAACCTACCCAGTTTAACCCTTGACGTGGTCCGTGGTGACATACGTGAGAGAAAAATATATGTATTTTAATTATATGTACCATAAAAAAATAAACATATAAAATATAGTGGATATTATACCTTATATTTTGTGAAACGTATAAAAGTAAGACATAAAAACCAAGGAGTTCGGTGCAAAAAATTCTGTGTGGCAGGCTGGACCAAAGCAGAGCTGAAAGTGGTCAGTGGAAGTAGAAGGACTGCGCACAACCGGAATTGGACCCTGTTTCGATTCTTGAGTGTAAAGTCCCTAACAGGGGCAAATATGAGAAACTATGGCCCTATATCTGAATTTACACCTAAACTTAGCCCTCACAGGGGCAAATATGAGAAACTATGGCCCTATATCTGAATTTACACCTAAACTTAGCCCTCACAGGGGCAAGTATAACAAACTATGGCCCTATATCTGAATTTACACCTAAACTTAGCCCTCACAGGGGCAAGTATAACAAACTATGGCCCTATATCTGAATTTGCACCTAAACTTAGCCCTCACAGGGGCAAATATAAGAAACTATGGCCCTATATCTGAATTTACACCTAAACTTAGCCCTCACATGGGCAAGTATAAGAAACTATGGCCCTATATCTGAATTTACACCTAAACTTAGCCCTCACAGGGGCAAGTATAAGAAACTATGGCCCTATATCTGAATTTACACCTAAACTTAGCCCTCACAGGGGCAAATAAGAGAAACTATGGCCCTATATCTGAATTTACACCTAAACTTAGCCCTCACAGGGGCAAGTATGAGAAACTATGGCCCTATATCTGAATTTACACCTAAACTTAGCCCTCACAGGGGCAAGTATGAGAAACTATGGCCCTATATCTGAATTTACACCTAAACTTAGCCCTCACAGGGGCAAATAAGAGAAACTATGGCCCTATATCTGAATTTACACCTAAACTTAGCCCTCACAGGGGCAAATATTAGAAACTATGGCCCTATATCTGAATTTACACCTAAACTTAGCCCTCACAGGGGCAAATATAAGAAACTATGGCCCTATATCTGAATTTACACCTAAACTTAGCCCTCACAGGGGCAAATAAGAGAAACTATGGCCCTATATCTGAATTTACACCTAAACTTAGCCCTCACAGGGGCAAATATAAGAAACTATGGCCCTATATCTGAATTTACACCTAAACTTAGCCCTCACAGGGGCAAATAAGAGAAACTATGGCCCTATATCTGAATTTACACCTAAACTTAGCCCTCACAGGGGCAAATATAAGAAACTATGGCCCTATATCTGAATTTACACCTAAACTTAGCCCTCACAGGGGCAAATATAAGAAACTACAGATCTATACTTTCATTTGGACCTAAAACTTAAGGCTTAATGCCATCAGCGTTCGTTGTCGACTTTTACCTTTGCATTTACCATAAAATACAATCATAAATCATTCACATTTTCATCATCATCATCATCAGATATACATATATAACGTGTAGAAAGACGTATATGTTTGCAGCACAACAATCATTTAGGCCACAACGACCTATACGAAGTACTCCTGGATAAAAATACAATGATACATTATTAAAACAAGTAACAATTATATTCATTTTATATATATATATATATATATATATATATATATATATATATATATATATATATATATCTACCAAAGCTATAATACTAAATGTGTCCACGAGATGGAGGCATAGGACAAGAAATTTTTAAATATTTTAAGGGCAACAACCATATTCTTTTTATATATATATACATACAGAGGTACATACGTGTGCAATACAAAAAATATAAACAGTTGGGCACAGACAAAATTTAAAAAAAAAACTCAAAAGATGCTACACAAAACACAAAACACAACCAGCCAGACACACAAACTATGCAAAGAACATCTTTCATGGTTTTCATCTCTTACCCAAACACTTAACCATTACTAATCCGGGAAAAAAAAAAAAAACCCACCTAAACCTACCTCACACACACCTGGGCAACACAGACCTACGTCATATACCCCTGCATTAAAATACAATGATAAATCATACACATTTTCATCATCATCAACATCATCATCATAAGATATGCATATAGAATGTATAGAAAGACGTATATGTTGCAGCACAACAATCATTTAGGCCACAACGACCTATACGATGTACTCCTGGATAAAAATACAATGATACATTATTAAAACAAGTAACTATTATATTCATTATACATATATAAACAGTCGGTCACAGACAGAATCAAACGAACTCAAAAGACGCTCTCTCTAATACAAATGTATGATCCTGCTCGTCGTCCCTTATCCTTCTAAGATTGAAAACTCTATATCTATCTTCTATCTATATATCTACTCGAGGAAATAAACAGGGCCTAATAATACTGGATGACAATGTAAATAGCATGTGTTCAAAAGTTCTAAGAATTCAAAACATTTAACAGAAATTCACACTATGCTGGAAGCTGGAAGCGAACTGTTCTGTGACCTTTGATATCTAAAACCACACTCCGTCTATGAAAAATAAGTACGTAGAATGAGTTAATGAAATAATTTCATATAATTATCTCACAAATCCTTATAGATCATTCAAATCATTTTAAACATTAGATTGAAGCGGACTGTGACCTTTGACCTGGATAGCTAACAACACACTCCATCTGTGAAAAATAAGCACCTAGAATGAGTTAATGAAATGATTTCATAAAATGATCTCACAAATGCTTATAGATCATTCAAATCATTTTAAACATTAGATTGAAGTGGACTGTGACCTCTGACCTGTACTTCTAATACTTACCAGACTCTGTCTATCTGGACATAATAACGGTCACACTGGATTTAAACGCAACACACCTTCCTCCATTCATCCGAACCTATCGCCACCTGAAAGATGACAGCTTCCTGTGTCCAACGATACCACTTACATGCACCTTAGACCTGCGCTTCACGAGATACGCCCAAGTAAGCTTTGGCCAATCAGATGGATAATGCTAATGAGAGTGGAATTAATCAGGATTAAACTCATTTTTATCTATATACTTTCATTAGAGCCTTTCGCCACCTGAAAGATGACAGCTTCCCGGATCCGATGATACCACTTACATGGAATTCGGGCCTACGGTTCTCCAGATGTGCCCAGGTAAGCTTTGGCCAATCAGATGCAATATTCTAATGAGGGTGGATACTAATGAGGGTGAAAGTCGTTTTTATCTATATACCTAACCCTAACCCTAACCCCTAACCCTAACCCTAACAACAACAACACTAAAACTTAGCCCTCAGTGGGGTAACTATACAATTTTTTCAAACCTAGGCCTTACACAACAACAACACTAAAACTTAGCCCTCAGTGGGGTAGCCACACAATTTCTAGCCCTAGGGATTTTAGCCCCACAAATTCTAGACCTAAGGCTCACAGCCCTATAGCTCATACCCCTAGCTGATGTACTCCTAACAGAAGGATCAAGGAAACAGCCAAATATAAAGTCGATCATCAGAAGAAAAAGACACACAGACTCATATTCAACACATATAAATAGATAAATAAATAAATAAATAATAAATAAATGAATAAATAATGCAAGATTAAATAGCATATATACATATATAAATGGTGGACTGTTTCTGGGACCTGGGCCTGATCAAAACGGGACTGGGAGCGGTCAGGGAAGTAGTGAGGACAGTGCACAGCCGGAGCCGGACATTGTTCTGACTTCTGGATATATAATCCCTAACCTAACCCTAACCCTAACCTAACCCTAACCCTAAGAAACTATGGCCCTATATCTGAATTTACACCTAAACTTAGCCCTCACAGGGGCAAATATTAGAAACTATGGCCCTATATCTGAATTTACACCTAAACTTAGCCCTCACAGGGGCAAATATTAGAAACTATGGCCCTATATCTGAATTTACACCTAAACTTAGCCCTCACAGGGGCAAGTATAAGAAACTATGGCCCTATATCTGAATTTACACCTAAACTTAGCCCTCACAGGGGCAAGTATAAGAAACTATGGCCCTATATCTGAATTTACACCTAAACTTAGCCCTCACAGGGGCAAATAAGAGAAACTATGGCCCTATATCTGAATTTACACCTAAACTTAGCCCTCACAGGGGCAAGTATAACAAACTATGGCCCTATATCTGAATTTACACCTAAACTTAGCCCTCACAGGGGCAAATATAAGAAACTATGGCCCTATATCTGAATTTACACCTAAACTTAGCCCTCACAGGGGCAAATATAAGAAACTATGGCCCTATATCTGAATTTACACCTAAACTTAGCCCTCACAGGGGCAAATATAAGAAACTACAGATCTATACTTTCATTTGGACCTAAAACTTAAGGCTTAATGCCATCAGCGTTCGTTGTCGACTTTTACCTTTGCATTTACCATAAAATACAATCATAAATCATTCACATTTTCATCATCATCATCATCAGATATACATATATAACGTGTAGAAAGACGTATATGTTTGCAGCACAACAATCATTTAGGCCACAACGACCTATACGAAGTACTCCTGGATAAAAATACAATGATACATTATTAAAACAAGTAACAATTATATTCATTTTATATATATATATATCTACCAAAGCTATAATACTAAATGTGTCCACGAGATGGAGGCATAGGACAAGAAATTTTTAAATATTTTAAGGGCAACAACCATATTCTTTTTATATATATATACATACAGAGGTACATACGTGTGCAATACAAAAAATATAAACAGTTGGGCACAGACAAAATTTAAAAAAAAAACTCAAAAGATGCTACACAAAACACAAAACACAACCAGCCAGACACACAAACTATGCAAAGAACATCTTTCGTGGTTTTCATCTCTTACCCAAACACTTAACCATTACTAATCCGGGAAAAAAAAAAAAAACCCACCTAAACCTACCTCACACACACCTGGGCAACACAGACCTACGTCATATACCCCTGCATTAAAATACAATGATAAATCATACACATTTTCATCATCATCAACATCATCATCATAAGATATGCATATAGAATGTATAGAAAGACGTATATGTTGCAGCACAACAATCATTTAGGCCACAACGACCTATACGATGTACTCCTGGATAAAAATACAATGATACATTATTAAAACAAGTAACTATTATATTCATTATACATATATAAACAGTCGGTCACAGACAGAATCAAACGAACTCAAAAGACGCTCTCTCTAATACAAATGTATGATCCTGCTCGTCGTCCCTTATCCTTCTAAGATTGAAAACTCTATATCTATCTTCTATCTATATATCTACTCGAGGAAATAAACAGGGCCTAATAATACTGGATGACAATGTAAATAGCATGTGTTCAAAAGTTCTAAGAATTCAAAACATTTAACAGAAATTCACACTATGCTGGAAGCTGGAAGCGAACTGTTCTGTGACCTTTGATATCTAAAACCACACTCCGTCTATGAAAAATAAGTACGTAGAATGAGTTAATGAAATAATTTCATATAATTATCTCACAAATCCTTATAGATCATTCAAATCATTTTAAACATTAGATTGAAGCGGACTGT
Organism: Spinibarbus caldwelli; assembly: GCA_039654775.1. Taxonomy (NCBI): domain Eukaryota; kingdom Metazoa; phylum Chordata; class Actinopteri; order Cypriniformes; family Cyprinidae; genus Spinibarbus; species Spinibarbus caldwelli. The sequence goes on from CM077220.1 coordinate 85,688, forward strand.
GACCTTTGACCTGGATAGCTAACAACACACTCCATCTGTGAAAAATAAGCACGTAGAATGAGTTAATGAAATGATTTCATAAAATGATCTCACAAATGCTTATAGATCATTCAAATCATTTTAAACATTAGATTGAAGTGGACTGTGACCTCTGACCTGTACTTCTAATACTTACCAGACTCTGTCTATCTGGACATAATAACGGTCACACTGGATTTAAACGCAACACACCTTCCTCCATTCATCCGAACCTATCGCCACCTGAAAGATGACAGCTTCCTGTGTCCAACGATACCACTTACATGCACCTTAGACCTGCGCTTCACGAGATACGCCCAAGTAAGCTTTGGCCAATCAGATGGATAATGCTAATGAGAGTGGAATTAATCAGGATTAAACTCATTTTTATCTATATACTTTCATTAGAGCCTTTCGCCACCTGAAAGATGACAGCTTCCCGGATCCGATGATACCACTTACATGGAATTCGGGCCTACGGTTCTCCAGATGTGCCCAGGTAAGCTTTGGCCAATCAGATGCAATATTCTAATGAGGGTGGATACTAATGAGGGTGAAAGTCGTTTTTATCTATATACCTAGCTGCAAGTTAACCCCAAGATAACCTCTAACCCTTAAACCCTCTAACCCAAGCCCTCAAAACTCAAAAGTTCACCTTCTAAAACTGGAGAGTTATAAGATTGAAATCTATATCTACATATCATCTATATCTATCTATCTATCTATCTATCTATCTAATAAAACTTTTCTGTCACTTCTGAGCAGAATACCTAACACTTACCAGACTCTGTCCTTCCTTCTATCTATCTATCAATCTATCTATTTATTTGTTGCAGCACAACAGTCATTTAGGCCACACTGACCTATACGATATACTCCTGGATAAAAATACAATGATACATTATTAAAACAAGTAACAATTATATTCATTATATATATATATATATATATATATATATATCTACCAAATACTATAATACTAAAGGTGTCCACGAGATGGAGGCATAGGATAAGAAATTTTTAAATATTTTAAGGGCAACAACCATATTCTTTTTATATATATATACATACAGAGGTACATACGTGTGCAATACAAAAAATATAAACAGTTGGGCACAGACAAAATTTAAAAAAAAAACTCAAAAGATGCTACACAAAACACAAAACACAACCAGCCAGACACACAAACTATGCAAAGAACATCTTTCGTGGTTTTCATCTCTTACCCAAACGCTTAACCATTACTAATCCGGGAAAAAAAAAAAAAAACCCACCTAAACCGACCTCACACACACCTGGGCAACACAGACCTACGTCATATACCCCTGCATTAAAATACAATGATAAATCATACACATTTTCATCATCATCATCATAAGATATGCATATAGAATATATAGAAAGACGTATATGTTGCAGCACAACAATCATTTAGGCCACAACGACCTATACGAAGTACTCCTGGATAAAAATACAATGATACATTATTAAAACAAGTAACAATTATATTCATTTTATATATATATATATATATATATATATATATATATATATCTACCAAAGCTATAATACTAAATGTGTCCACGAGATGGAGGCATAGGACAAGAAATTTTTAAATATTTTAAGGGCAACAACCATATTCTTTTTATATATATATACATACAGAGGTACATACGTGTGCAATACAAAAAATATAAACAGTTGGGCACAGACAAAATTTAAAAAAAAAACTCAAAAGATGCTACACAAAACACAAAACACAACCAGCCAGACACACAAACTATGCAAAGAACATCTTTCGTGGTTTTCATCTCTTACCCAAACACTTAACCATTACTAATCCGGGAAAAAAAAAAAAAACCCACCTAAACCTACCTCACACACACCTGGGCAACACAGACCTACGTCATATACCCCTGCATTAAAATACAATGATAAATCATACACATTTTCATCATCATCAACATCATCATCATAAGATATGCATATAGAATGTATAGAAAGACGTATATGTTGCAGCACAACAATCATTTAGGCCACAACGACCTATACGATGTACTCCTGGATAAAAATACAATGATACATTATTAAAACAAGTAACTATTATATTCATTATACATATATAAACAGTCGGTCACAGACAGAATCAAACGAACTCAAAAGACGCTCTCTCTAATACAAATGTATGATCCTGCTCGTCGTCCCTTATCCTTCTAAGATTGAAAACTCTATATCTATCTTCTATCTATATATCTACTCGAGGAAATAAACAGGGCCTAATAATACTGGATGACAATGTAAATAGCATGTGTTCAAAAGTTCTAAGAATTCAAAACATTTAACAGAAATTCACACTATGCTGGAAGCTGGAAGCGAACTGTTCTGTGACCTTTGATATCTAAAACCACACTCCGTCTATGAAAAATAAGTACGTAGAATGAGTTAATGAAATAATTTCATATAATTATCTCACAAATCCTTATAGATCATTCAAATCATTTTAAACATTAGATTGAAGCGGACTGTGACCTTTGACCTGGATAGCTAACAACACACTCCATCTGTGAAAAATAAGCACGCAGAATGAGTTAATGAAATGATTTCATAAAATGATCTCACAAATGCTTATAGATCATTCAAATCATTTTAAACATTAGATTGAAGTGGACTGTGACCTCTGACCTGTACTTCTAATACTTACCAGACTCTGTCTATCTGGACATAATAACGGTCACACTGGATTTAAACGCAACACACCTTCCTCCATTCATCCGAACCTATCGCCACCTGAAAGATGACAGCTTCCTGTGTCCAACGATACCACTTGCATGCACCTTAGACCTGCGCTTCACGAGATACGCCCAAGTAAGCTTTGGCCAATCAGATGGATAATGCTAATGAGAGTGGAATTAATCAGGATTAAACTCATTTTTATCTATATACTTTCATTAGAGCCTTTCGCCACCTGAAAGATGACAGCTTCCCGGATCCGATGATACCACTTACATGGAATTCGGGCCTACGGTTCTCCAGATGTGCCCAGGTAAGCTTTGGCCAATCAGATGCAATATTCTAATGAGGGTGGATACTAATGAGGGTGAAAGTCGTTTTTATCTATATACCTAGCTGCAAGTTAACCCCAAGATAACCTCTAACCCTTAAACCCTCTAACCCAAGCCCTCAAAACTCAAAAGTTCACCTTCTAAAACTGGAGAGTTATAAGATTGAAATCTATATCTACATATCATCTATATCTATCTATCTATCTATCTATCTATCTATCTATCTATCTATCTATCTATCTAATAAAACTTTTCTGTCACTTCTGAGCAGAATACCTAACACTTACCAGACTCTGTTCTTCCTTCTATCTATCTATCAATCTATCTATTTATTTGTTGCAGCACAACAGTCATTTAGGCCACACTGACCTATACGATATACTCCTGGATAAAAATACAATGATACATTATTAAAACAAGTAACAATTATATTCATTATATATATATATATATATATATATATATATATATATATATATATATATCTACCAAATACTATAATACTAAAGGTGTCCACGAGATGGAGGCATAGGATAAGAAATTTTTAAATATTTTAAGGGCAACAACCATATTCTTTTTATATATATATACATACAGAGGTACATACGTGTGCAATACAAAAAATATAAACAGTTGGGCACAGACAAAATTTAAAAAAAAAAACTCAAAAGATGCTACACAAAACACAAAACACAACCAGCCAGACACACAAACTATGCAAAGAACATCTTTCGTGGTTTTCATCTCTTACCCAAACACTTAACCATTACTAATCCGGGAAAAAAAAAAAAAAACCCACCTAAACCGACCTCACACACACCTGGGCAACACAGACCTACGTCATATACCCCTGCATTAAAATACAATGATAAATCATACACATTTTCATCATCATCATCATAAGATATGCATATAGAATGTATAGAAAGACGTATATGTTGCAGCACAACAATCATTTAGGCCACAACGACCTATACGAAGTACTCCTGGATAAAAATACAATGATACATTATTAAAACAAGTAACAATTATATTCATTATACATATATAAACAGTCGGTCACAGACAGAATCAAACGAACTCAAAAGACGCTCTCTCTAATACAAATGTATGATCCTGATCGTCGTCCCTTATCCTTCTAAGATTGAAAACTCTATATCTATCTTCTATCTATATATCTACTCGAGGAAATAAACAGGGGCTAATAGTTCGCCCTCTACTGGATGACAATGTAAATAGCATGTGTTCAAAAGTGCTAAGGATTCAAAACATTTAGCAGAAATTCACTCTATGCTGGATGCTGGAAGCTGGAAGCGAAGTGTTCTGTGACCTTTGATATCTAAAACCACACTCCGTCGATGAAAAATAAGTACGTAGAATGAGTTAATGAAATAATTTCATATAATTATCTCACAAATCCTTATAGATCATTCAAATCATTTTAAACATTAGATTGAAGCGGACTGTGACCTTTGACCTGGATAGCTAACAACACACTCCATCTGTGAAAAATAAGCACGTAGAATGAGTTAATGAAATGATTTCATATAATTATCTCACAAATCCTTATAGATCATTCAAATCATTTTAAACATTAGATTGAAGCGGACTGTGACCTTTGACCTGGATAGCTAACAACACACTCCATCTGTGAAAAATAAGCACGTAGAATGAGTTAATGAAATGATTTCATAAAATGATCTCACAAATGCTTATAGATCATTCAAATCATTTTAAACATTAGATTGTGACCTCTGACCTGTACTTCTAATACTTACCAGACTCTGTCTATCTGGACATAATAATGGTCACACTGCATTTAAACGTAACACACCTTCCTCCATTCATCCGAACCTATCGCCACCTGAAAGATGACAGCTTCCTGTGTCCAACGATACGCTGCTTCAGCTCTTGGATTCTTTCCAATCCTAATCTAACCCTGGAAACCTGACACCTACCCAAACTAACCCCAGGCCCCTGAAACCTACCCAGTTTAACCCTTGACGTGGTCCGTGGTGACATACGTGAGAGAAAAATATATGTATTTTAATTATATGTACCATAAAAAAATAAACATATAAAATATAGTGGATATTATACCTTATATTTTGTGAAACGTATAAAAGTAAGACATAAAAACCAAGGAGTTCGGTGCAAAAAATTCTGTGTGGCAGGCTGGACCAAAGCAGAGCTGAAAGTGGTCAGTGGAAGTATAAGGACTGCGCACAACCGGAATTGGACCCTGTTTCGATTCTTGAGTGTAAAGTCCCTAACAGGGGCAAATATGAGAAACTATGGCCCTATATCTGAATTTACACCTAAACTTAGCCCTCACAGGGGCAAGTATAACAAACTATGGCCCTATATCTGAATTTACACCTAAACTTAGCCCTCACAGGGGCAAGTATAACAAACTATGGCCCTATATCTGAATTTGCACCTAAACTTAGCCCTCACAGGGGCAAATATAAGAAACTATGGCCCTATATCTGAATTTACACCTAAACTTAGCCCTCACATGGGCAAGTATAAGAAACTATGGCCCTATATCTGAATTTACACCTAAACTTAGCCCTCACAGGGGCAAGTATAAGAAACTATGGCCCTATATCTGAATTTACACCTAAACTTAGCCCTCACAGGGGCAAATAAGAGAAACTATGGCCCTATATCTGAATTTACACCTAAACTTAGCCCTCACAGGGGCAAGTATGAGAAACTATGGCCCTATATCTGAATTTACACCTAAACTTAGCCCTCACAGGGGCAAATAAGAGAAACTATGGCCCTATATCTGAATTTACACCTAAACTTAGCCCTCACAGGGGCAAATATTAGAAACTATGGCCCTATATCTGAATTTACACCTAAACTTAGCCCTCACAGGGGCAAATATTAGAAACTATGGCCCTATATCTGAATTTACACCTAAACTTAGCCCTCACAGGGGCAAATATAAGAAACTATGGCCCTATATCTGAATTTACACCTAAACTTAGCCCTCACAGGGGCAAATAAGAGAAACTATGGCCCTATATCTGAATTTACACCTAAACTTAGCCCTCACAGGGGCAAATATTAGAAACTATGGCCCTATATCTGAATTTACACCTAAACTTAGCCCTCACAGGGGCAAATATAAGAAACTATGGCCCTATATCTGAATTTACACCTAAACTTAGCCCTCACAGGGGCAAATATAAGAAACTACAGATCTATACTTTCATTTGGACCTAAAACTTAAGGCTTAATGCCATCAGCGTTCGTTGTCGACTTTTACCTTTGCATTTACCATAAAATACAATCATAAATCATTCACATTTTCATCATCATCATCATCAGATATACATATATAACGTGTAGAAAGACGTATATGTTTGCAGCACAACAATCATTTAGGCCACAACGACCTATACGAAGTACTCCTGGATAAAAATACAATGATACATTATTAAAACAAGTAACAATTATATTCATTATATATATATATATATATATATATATATATATATATATATCTACCAAAGCTATAATACTAAATGTGTCCACGAGATGGAGGCATAGGACAAGAAATTTTTAAATATTTTAAGGGCAACAACCATATTCTTTTTATATATATATACATACAGAGGTACATACGTGTGCAATACAAAAAATATAAACAGTTGGGCACAGACAAAATTTAAAAAAAAAAACTCAAAAGATGCTACACAAAACACAAAACACAACCAGCCAGACACACAAACTATGCAAAGAACATCTTTCGTGGTTTTCATCTCTTACCCAAACACTTAACCATTACTAATCCGGGAAAAAAAAAAAAAACCCACCTAAACCTACCTCACACACACCTGGGCAACACAGACCTACGTCATATACCCCTGCATTAAAATACAATGATAAATCATACACATTTTCATCATCATCAACATCATCATCATAAGATATGCATATAGAATGTATAGAAAGACGTATATGTTGCAGCACAACAATCATTTAGGCCACAACGACCTATACGATGTACTCCTGGATAAAAATACAATGATACATTATTAAAACAAGTAACTATTATATTCATTATACATATATAAACAGTCGGTCACAGACAGAATCAAACGAACTCAAAAGACGCTCTCTCTAATACAAATGTATGATCCTGCTCGTCGTCCCTTATCCTTCTAAGATTGAAAACTCTATATCTATCTTCTATCTATATATCTACTCGAGGAAATAAACAGGGCCTAATAATACTGGATGACAATGTAAATAGCATGTGTTCAAAAGTTCTAAGAATTCAAAACATTTAACAGAAATTCACACTATGCTGGAAGCTGGAAGCGAACTGTTCTGTGACCTTTGATATCTAAAACCACACTCCGTCTATGAAAAATAAGTACGTAGAATGAGTTAATGAAATAATTTCATATAATTATCTCACAAATCCTTATAGATCATTCAAATCATTTTAAACATTAGATTGAAGCGGACTGTGACCTTTGACCTGGATAGCTAACAACACACTCCATCTGTGAAAAATAAGCACGTAGAATGAGTTAATGAAATGATTTCATAAAATGATCTCACAAATGCTTATAGATCATTCAAATCATTTTAAACATTAGATTGAAGTGGACTGTGACCTCTGACCTGTACTTCTAATACTTACCAGACTCTGTCTATCTGGACATAATAACGGTCACACTGGATTTAAACGCAACACACCTTCCTCCATTCATCCGAACCTATCGCCACCTGAAAGATGACAGCTTCCTGTGTCCAACGATACCACTTGCATGCACCTTAGACCTGCGCTTCACGAGATACGCCCAAGTAAGCTTTGGCCAATCAGATGGATAATGCTAATGAGAGTGGAATTAATCAGGATTAAACTCATTTTTATCTATATACTTTCATTAGAGCCTTTCGCCACCTGAAAGATGACAGCTTCCCGGATCCGATGATACCACTTACATGGAATTCGGGCCTACGGTTCTCCAGATGTGCCCAGGTAAGCTTTGGCCAATCAGATGCAATATTCTAATGAGGGTGGATACTAATGAGGGTGAAAGTCGTTTTTATCTATATACCTAGCTGCAAGTTAACCCCAAGATAACCTCTAACCCTTAAACCCTCTAACCCAAGCCCTCAAAACTCAAAAGTTCACCTTCTAAAACTGGAGAGTTATAAGATTGAAATCTATATCTACATATCATCTATATCTATCTATCTATCTATCTAATAAAACTTTTCTGTCACTTCTGAGCAGAATACCTAACACTTACCAGACTCTGTCCTTCCTTCTATCTATCTATCAATCTATCTATTTATTTGTTGCAGCACAACAGTCATTTAGGCCACACTGACCTATACGATATACTCCTGGATAAAAATACAATGATACATTATTAAAACAAGTAACAATTATATTCATTATATATATATATATATATATATATATATATATATATATATATATCTACCAAATACTATAATACTAAAGGTGTCCACGAGATGGAGGCATAGGATAAGAAATTTTTAAATATTTTAAGGGCAACAACCATATTCTTTTTATATATATATACATACAGAGGTACATACGTGTGCAATACAAAAAATATAAACAGTTGGGCACAGACAAAATTTAAAAAAAAAACTCAAAAGATGCTACACAAAACACAAAACACAACCAGCCAGACACACAAACTATGCAAAGAACATCTTTCGTGGTTTTCATCTCTTACCCAAACGCTTAACCATTACTAATCCGGGAAAAAAAAAAAAAAAACCACCTAAACCGACCTCACACACACCTGGGCAACACAGACCTACGTCATATACCCCTGCATTAAAATACAATGATAAATCATACACATTTTCATCATCATCATCATAAGATATGCATATAGAATATATAGAAAGACGTATATGTTGCAGCACAACAATCATTTAGGCCACAACGACCTATACGAAGTACTCCTGGATAAAAATACAATGATACATTATTAAAACAAGTAACAATTATATTCATTTTATATATATATATATATATATATATATATATATATATATCTACCAAAGCTATAATACTAAATGTGTCCACGAGATGGAGGCATAGGACAAGAAATTTTTAAATATTTTAAGGGCAACAACCATATTCTTTTTATATATATATATACATACAGAGGTACATACGTGTGCAATACAAAAAATATAAACAGTTGGGCACAGACAAAATTTAAAAAAAAAAACTCAAAAGATGCTACACAAAACACAAAACACAACCAGCCAGACACACAAACTATGCAAAGAACATCTTTCGTGGTTTTCATCTCTTACCCAAACACTTAACCATTACTAATCCGGGAAAAAAAAAAAAAACCCACCTAAACCTACCTCACACACACCTGGGCAACACAGACCTACGTCATATACCCCTGCATTAAAATACAATGATAAATCATACACATTTTCATCATCATCAACATCATCATCATAAGATATGCATATAGAATGTATAGAAAGACGTATATGTTGCAGCACAACAATCATTTAGGCCACAACGACCTATACGATGTACTCCTGGATAAAAATACAATGATACATTATTAAAACAAGTAACTATTATATTCATTATACATATATAAACAGTCGGTCACAGACAGAATCAAACGAACTCAAAAGACGCTCTCTCTAATACAAATGTATGATCCTGCTCGTCGTCCCTTATCCTTCTAAGATTGAAAACTCTATATCTATCTTCTATCTATATATCTACTCGAGGAAATAAACAGGGCCTAATAATACTGGATGACAATGTAAATAGCATGTGTTCAAAAGTTCTAAGAATTCAAAACATTTAACAGAAATTCACACTATGCTGGAAGCTGGAAGCGAACTGTTCTGTGACCTTTGATATCTAAAACCACACTCCGTCTATGAAAAATAAGTACGTAGAATGAGTTAATGAAATAATTTCATATAATTATCTCACAAATCCTTATAGATCATTCAAATCATTTTAAACATTAGATTGAAGCGGACTGTGACCTTTGACCTGGATAGCTAACAACACACTCCATCTGTGAAAAATAAGCACGTAGAATGAGTTAATGAAATGATTTCATAAAATGATCTCACAAATGCTTATAGATCATTCAAATCATTTTAAACATTAGATTGAAGTGGACTGTGACCTCTGACCTGTACTTCTAATACTTACCAGACTCTGTCTATCTGGACATAATAACGGTCACACTGGATTTAAACGCAACACACCTTCCTCCATTCATCCGAACCTATCGCCACCTGAAAGATGACAGCTTCCTGTGTCCAACGATACCACTTACATGCACCTTAGACCTGCGCTTCACGAGATACGCCCAAGTAAGCTTTGGCCAATCAGATGGATAATGCTAATGAGAGTGGAATTAATCAGGATTAAACTCATTTTTATCTATATACTTTCATTAGAGCCTTTCGCCACCTGAAAGATGACAGCTTCCCGGATCCGATGATACCACTTACATGGAATTCGGGCCTACGGTTCTCCAGATGTGCCCAGGTAAGCTTTGGCCAATCAGATGCAATATTCTAATGAGGGTGGATACTAATGAGGGTGAAAGTCGTTTTTATCTATATACCTAGCTGCAAGTTAACCCCAAGATAACCTCTAACCCTTAAACCCTCTAACCCAAGCCCTCAAAACTCAAAAGTTCACCTTCTAAAACTGGAGAGTTATAAGATTGAAATCTATATCTACATATCATCTATATCTATCTATCTATCTATCTATCTATCTAATAAAACTTTTCTGTCACTTCTGAGCAGAATACCTAACACTTACCAGACTCTGTCCTTCCTTCTATCTATCTATCAATCTATCTATTTATTTGTTGCAGCACAACAGTCATTTAGGCCACACTGACCTATACGATATACTCCTGGATAAAAATACAATGATACATTATTAAAACAAGTAACAATTATATTCATTATATATATATATATATATATATATCTACCAAATACTATAATACTAAAGGTGTCCACGAGATGGAGGCATAGGATAAGAAATTTTTAAATATTTTAAGGGCAACAACCATATTCTTTTTATATATATATACATACAGAGGTACATACGTGTGCAATACAAAAAATATAAACAGTTGGGCACAGACAAAATTTAAAAAAAAAACTCAAAAGATGCTACACAAAACACAAAACACAACCAGCCAGACACACAAACTATGCAAAGAACATCTTTCGTGGTTTTCATCTCTTACCCAAACACTTAACCATTACTAATCCGGGAAAAAAAAAAAAAACCCACCTAAACCTACCTCACACACACCTGGGCAACACAGACCTACGTCATATACCCCTGCATTAAAATACAATGATAAATCATACACATTTTCATCATCATCATCATAAGATATGCATATAGAATATATAGAAAGACGTATATGTTGCAGCACAACAATCATTTAGGCCACAACGACCTATACGAAGTACTCCTGGATAAAAATACAATGATACATTATTAAAACAAGTAACAATTATATTCATTTTATATATATATATATATATATATATATATATCTACCAAAGCTATAATACTAAATGTGTCCACGAGATGGAGGCATAGGACAAGAAATTTTTAAATATTTTAAGGGCAACAACCATATTCTTTTTATATATATATACATACAGAGGTACATACGTGTGCAATACAAAAAATATAAACAGTTGGGCACAGACAAAATTTAAAAAAAAAACTCAAAAGATGCTACACAAAACACAAAACACAACCAGCCAGACACACAAACTATGCAAAGAACATCTTTCGTGGTTTTCATCTCTTACCCAAACACTTAACCATTACTAATCCGGGAAAAAAAAAAAAAAAACCCACCTAAACCTACCTCACACACACCTGGGCAACACAGACCTACGTCATATACCCCTGCATTAAAATACAATGATAAATCATACACATTTTCATCATCATCAACATCATCATCATAAGATATGCATATAGAATGTATAGAAAGACGTATATGTTGCAGCACAACAATCATTTAGGCCACAACGACCTATACGATGTACTCCTGGATAAAAATACAATGATACATTATTAAAACAAGTAACTATTATATTCATTATACATATATAAACAGTCGGTCACAGACAGAATCAAACGAACTCAAAAGACGCTCTCTCTAATACAAATGTATGATCCTGCTCGTCGTCCCTTATCCTTCTAAGATTGAAAACTCTATATCTATCTTCTATCTATATATCTACTCGAGGAAATAAACAGGGCCTAATAATACTGGATGACAATGTAAATAGCATGTGTTCAAAAGTTCTAAGAATTCAAAACATTTAACAGAAATTCACACTATGCTGGAAGCTGGAAGCGAACTGTTCTGTGACCTTTGATATCTAAAACCACACTCCGTCTATGAAAAATAAGTACGTAGAATGAGTTAATGAAATAATTTCATATAATTATCTCACAAATCCTTATAGATCATTCAAATCATTTTAAACATTAGATTGAAGCGGACTGTGACCTTTGACCTGGATAGCTAACAACACACTCCATCTGTGAAAAATAAGCACGTAGAATGAGTTAATGAAATGATTTCATAAAATGATCTCACAAATGCTTATAGATCATTCAAATCATTTTAAACATTAGATTGAAGTGGACTGTGACCTCTGACCTGTACTTCTAATACTTACCAGACTCTGTCTATCTGGACATAATAACGGTCACACTGGATTTAAACGCAACACACCTTCCTCCATTCATCCGAACCTATCGCCACCTGAAAGATGACAGCTTCCTGTGTCCAACGATACCACTTGCATGCACCTTAGACCTGCGCTTCACGAGATACGCCCAAGTAAGCTTTGGCCAATCAGATGGATAATGCTAATGAGAGTGGAATTAATCAGGATTAAACTCATTTTTATCTATATACTTTCATTAGAGCCTTTCGCCACCTGAAAGATGACAGCTTCCCGGATCCGATGATACCACTTACATGGAATTCGGGCCTACGGTTCTCCAGATGTGCCCAGGTAAGCTTTGGCCAATCAGATGCAATATTCTAATGAGGGTGGATACTAATGAGGGTGAAAGTCGTTTTTATCTATATACCTAGCTGCAAGTTAACCCCAAGATAACCTCTAACCCTTAAACCCTCTAACCCAAGCCCTCAAAACTCAAAAGTTCACCTTCTAAAACTGGAGAGTTATAAGATTGAAATCTATATCTACATATCATCTATATCTATCTATCTATCTATCTAATAAAACTTTTCTGTCACTTCTGAGCAGAATACCTAACACTTACCAGACTCTGTCCTTCCTTCTATCTATCTATCAATCTATCTATTTATTTGTTGCAGCACAACAGTCATTTAGGCCACACTGACCTATACGATATACTCCTGGATAAAAATACAATGATACATTATTAAAACAAGTAACAATTATATTCATTATATATATATATATATATATATATATATATATATATATATATATCTACCAAATACTATAATACTAAAGGTGTCCACGAGATGGAGGCATAGGATAAGAAATTTTTAAATATTTTAAGGGCAACAACCATATTCTTTTTATATATATATACATACAGAGGTACATACGTGTGCAATACAAAAAATATAAACAGTTGGGCACAGACAAAATTTAAAAAAAAAACTCAAAAGATGCTACACAAAACACAAAACACAACCAGCCAGACACACAAACTATGCAAAGAACATCTTTCGTGGTTTTCATCTCTTACCCAAACGCTTAACCATTACTAATCCGGGAAAAAAAAAAAAAAAACCACCTAAACCGACCTCACACACACCTGGGCAACACAGACCTACGTCATATACCCCTGCATTAAAATACAATGATAAATCATACACATTTTCATCATCATCATCATAAGATATGCATATAGAATATATAGAAAGACGTATATGTTGCAGCACAACAATCATTTAGGCCACAACGACCTATACGAAGTACTCCTGGATAAAAATACAATGATACATTATTAAAACAAGTAACAATTATATTCATTTTATATATATATATATATATATATATATATATATATATCTACCAAAGCTATAATACTAAATGTGTCCACGAGATGGAGGCATAGGACAAGAAATTTTTAAATATTTTAAGGGCAACAACCATATTCTTTTTATATATATATATACATACAGAGGTACATACGTGTGCAATACAAAAAATATAAACAGTTGGGCACAGACAAAATTTAAAAAAAAAAACTCAAAAGATGCTACACAAAACACAAAACACAACCAGCCAGACACACAAACTATGCAAAGAACATCTTTCGTGGTTTTCATCTCTTACCCAAACACTTAACCATTACTAATCCGGGAAAAAAAAAAAAAACCCACCTAAACCTACCTCACACACACCTGGGCAACACAGACCTACGTCATATACCCCTGCATTAAAATACAATGATAAATCATACACATTTTCATCATCATCAACATCATCATCATAAGATATGCATATAGAATGTATAGAAAGACGTATATGTTGCAGCACAACAATCATTTAGGCCACAACGACCTATACGATGTACTCCTGGATAAAAATACAATGATACATTATTAAAACAAGTAACTATTATATTCATTATACATATATAAACAGTCGGTCACAGACAGAATCAAACGAACTCAAAAGACGCTCTCTCTAATACAAATGTATGATCCTGCTCGTCGTCCCTTATCCTTCTAAGATTGAAAACTCTATATCTATCTTCTATCTATATATCTACTCGAGGAAATAAACAGGGCCTAATAATACTGGATGACAATGTAAATAGCATGTGTTCAAAAGTTCTAAGAATTCAAAACATTTAACAGAAATTCACACTATGCTGGAAGCTGGAAGCGAACTGTTCTGTGACCTTTGATATCTAAAACCACACTCCGTCTATGAAAAATAAGTACGTAGAATGAGTTAATGAAATAATTTCATATAATTATCTCACAAATCCTTATAGATCATTCAAATCATTTTAAACATTAGATTGAAGCGGACTGTGACCTTTGACCTGGATAGCTAACAACACACTCCATCTGTGAAAAATAAGCACGTAGAATGAGTTAATGAAATGATTTCATAAAATGATCTCACAAATGCTTATAGATCATTCAAATCATTTTAAACATTAGATTGAAGTGGACTGTGACCTCTGACCTGTACTTCTAATACTTACCAGACTCTGTCTATCTGGACATAATAACGGTCACACTGGATTTAAACGCAACACACCTTCCTCCATTCATCCGAACCTATCGCCACCTGAAAGATGACAGCTTCCTGTGTCCAACGATACCACTTACATGCACCTTAGACCTGCGCTTCACGAGATACGCCCAAGTAAGCTTTGGCCAATCAGATGGATAATGCTAATGAGAGTGGAATTAATCAGGATTAAACTCATTTTTATCTATATACTTTCATTAGAGCCTTTCGCCACCTGAAAGATGACAGCTTCCCGGATCCGATGATACCACTTACATGGAATTCGGGCCTACGGTTCTCCAGATGTGCCCAGGTAAGCTTTGGCCAATCAGATGCAATATTCTAATGAGGGTGGATACTAATGAGGGTGAAAGTCGTTTTTATCTATATACCTAGCTGCAAGTTAACCCCAAGATAACCTCTAACCCTTAAACCCTCTAACCCAAGCCCTCAAAACTCAAAAGTTCACCTTCTAAAACTGGAGAGTTATAAGATTGAAATCTATATCTACATATCATCTATATCTATCTATCTATCTATCTATCTATCTAATAAAACTTTTCTGTCACTTCTGAGCAGAATACCTAACACTTACCAGACTCTGTCCTTCCTTCTATCTATCTATCAATCTATCTATTTATTTGTTGCAGCACAACAGTCATTTAGGCCACACTGACCTATACGATATACTCCTGGATAAAAATACAATGATACATTATTAAAACAAGTAACAATTATATTCATTATATATATATATATATATATATATCTACCAAATACTATAATACTAAAGGTGTCCACGAGATGGAGGCATAGGATAAGAAATTTTTAAATATTTTAAGGGCAACAACCATATTCTTTTTATATATATATACATACAGAGGTACATACGTGTGCAATACAAAAAATATAAACAGTTGGGCACAGACAAAATTTAAAAAAAAAACTCAAAAGATGCTACACAAAACACAAAACACAACCAGCCAGACACACAAACTATGCAAAGAACATCTTTCGTGGTTTTCATCTCTTACCCAAACACTTAACCATTACTAATCCGGGAAAAAAAAAAAAAACCCACCTAAACCTACCTCACACACACCTGGGCAACACAGACCTACGTCATATACCCCTGCATTAAAATACAATGATAAATCATACACATTTTCATCATCATCATCATAAGATATGCATATAGAATATATAGAAAGACGTATATGTTGCAGCACAACAATCATTTAGGCCACAACGACCTATACGAAGTACTCCTGGATAAAAATACAATGATACATTATTAAAACAAGTAACAATTATATTCATTTTATATATATATATATATATATATATATATATCTACCAAAGCTATAATACTAAATGTGTCCACGAGATGGAGGCATAGGACAAGAAATTTTTAAATATTTTAAGGGCAACAACCATATTCTTTTTATATATATATACATACAGAGGTACATACGTGTGCAATACAAAAAATATAAACAGTTGGGCACAGACAAAATTTAAAAAAAAAACTCAAAAGATGCTACACAAAACACAAAACACAACCAGCCAGACACACAAACTATGCAAAGAACATCTTTCGTGGTTTTCATCTCTTACCCAAACACTTAACCATTACTAATCCGGGAAAAAAAAAAAAAAAACCCACCTAAACCTACCTCACACACACCTGGGCAACACAGACCTACGTCATATACCCCTGCATTAAAATACAATGATAAATCATACACATTTTCATCATCATCAACATCATCATCATAAGATATGCATATAGAATGTATAGAAAGACGTATATGTTGCAGCACAACAATCATTTAGGCCACAACGACCTATACGATGTACTCCTGGATAAAAATACAATGATACATTATTAAAACAAGTAACTATTATATTCATTATACATATATAAACAGTCGGTCACAGACAGAATCAAACGAACTCAAAAGACGCTCTCTCTAATACAAATGTATGATCCTGCTCGTCGTCCCTTATCCTTCTAAGATTGAAAACTCTATATCTATCTTCTATCTATATATCTACTCGAGGAAATAAACAGGGCCTAATAATACTGGATGACAATGTAAATAGCATGTGTTCAAAAGTTCTAAGAATTCAAAACATTTAACAGAAATTCACACTATGCTGGAAGCTGGAAGCGAACTGTTCTGTGACCTTTGATATCTAAAACCACACTCCGTCTATGAAAAATAAGTACGTAGAATGAGTTAATGAAATAATTTCATATAATTATCTCACAAATCCTTATAGATCATTCAAATCATTTTAAACATTAGATTGAAGCGGACTGTGACCTTTGACCTGGATAGCTAACAACACACTCCATCTGTGAAAAATAAGCACGTAGAATGAGTTAATGAAATGATTTCATAAAATGATCTCACAAATGCTTATAGATCATTCAAATCATTTTAAACATTAGATTGAAGTGGACTGTGACCTCTGACCTGTACTTCTAATACTTACCAGACTCTGTCTATCTGGACATAATAACGGTCACACTGGATTTAAACGCAACACACCTTCCTCCATTCATCCGAACCTATCGCCACCTGAAAGATGACAGCTTCCTGTGTCCAACGATACCACTTGCATGCACCTTAGACCTGCGCTTCACGAGATACGCCCAAGTAAGCTTTGGCCAATCAGATGGATAATGCTAATGAGAGTGGAATTAATCAGGATTAAACTCATTTTTATCTATATACTTTCATTAGAGCCTTTCGCCACCTGAAAGATGACAGCTTCCCGGATCCGATGATACCACTTACATGGAATTCGGGCCTACGGTTCTCCAGATGTGCCCAGGTAAGCTTTGGCCAATCAGATGCAATATTCTAATGAGGGTGGATACTAATGAGGGTGAAAGTCGTTTTTATCTATATACCTAGCTGCAAGTTAACCCCAAGATAACCTCTAACCCTTAAACCCTCTAACCCAAGCCCTCAAAACTCAAAAGTTCACCTTCTAAAACTGGAGAGTTATAAGATTGAAATCTATATCTACATATCATCTATATCTATCTATCTATCTATCTAATAAAACTTTTCTGTCACTTCTGAGCAGAATACCTAACACTTACCAGACTCTGTCCTTCCTTCTATCTATCTATCAATCTATCTATTTATTTGTTGCAGCACAACAGTCATTTAGGCCACACTGACCTATACGATATACTCCTGGATAAAAATACAATGATACATTATTAAAACAAGTAACAATTATATTCATTATATATATATATATATATATATATATATATATATATATATATATCTACCAAATACTATAATACTAAAGGTGTCCACGAGATGGAGGCATAGGATAAGAAATTTTTAAATATTTTAAGGGCAACAACCATATTCTTTTTATATATATATACATACAGAGGTACATACGTGTGCAATACAAAAAATATAAACAGTTGGGCACAGACAAAATTTAAAAAAAAAACTCAAAAGATGCTACACAAAACACAAAACACAACCAGCCAGACACACAAACTATGCAAAGAACATCTTTCGTGGTTTTCATCTCTTACCCAAACGCTTAACCATTACTAATCCGGGAAAAAAAAAAAAAAAACCACCTAAACCGACCTCACACACACCTGGGCAACACAGACCTACGTCATATACCCCTGCATTAAAATACAATGATAAATCATACACATTTTCATCATCATCATCATAAGATATGCATATAGAATATATAGAAAGACGTATATGTTGCAGCACAACAATCATTTAGGCCACAACGACCTATACGAAGTACTCCTGGATAAAAATACAATGATACATTATTAAAACAAGTAACAATTATATTCATTTTATATATATATATATATATATATATATATATATATATATCTACCAAAGCTATAATACTAAATGTGTCCACGAGATGGAGGCATAGGACAAGAAATTTTTAAATATTTTAAGGGCAACAACCATATTCTTTTTATATATATATATACATACAGAGGTACATACGTGTGCAATACAAAAAATATAAACAGTTGGGCACAGACAAAATTTAAAAAAAAAAACTCAAAAGATGCTACACAAAACACAAAACACAACCAGCCAGACACACAAACTATGCAAAGAACATCTTTCGTGGTTTTCATCTCTTACCCAAACACTTAACCATTACTAATCCGGGAAAAAAAAAAAAACCCACCTAAACCTACCTCACACACACCTGGGCAACACAGACCTACGTCATATACCCCTGCATTAAAATACAATGATAAATCATACACATTTTCATCATCATCAACATCATCATCATAAGATATGCATATAGAATGTATAGAAAGACGTATATGTTGCAGCACAACAATCATTTAGGCCACAACGACCTATACGATGTACTCCTGGATAAAAATACAATGATACATTATTAAAACAAGTAACTATTATATTCATTATACATATATAAACAGTCGGTCACAGACAGAATCAAACGAACTCAAAAGACGCTCTCTCTAATACAAATGTATGATCCTGCTCGTCGTCCCTTATCCTTCTAAGATTGAAAACTCTATATCTATCTTCTATCTATATATCTACTCGAGGAAATAAACAGGGCCTAATAATACTGGATGACAATGTAAATAGCATGTGTTCAAAAGTTCTAAGAATTCAAAACATTTAACAGAAATTCACACTATGCTGGAAGCTGGAAGCGAACTGTTCTGTGACCTTTGATATCTAAAACCACACTCCGTCTATGAAAAATAAGTACGTAGAATGAGTTAATGAAATAATTTCATATAATTATCTCACAAATCCTTATAGATCATTCAAATCATTTTAAACATTAGATTGAAGCGGACTGTGACCTTTGACCTGGATAGCTAACAACACACTCCATCTGTGAAAAATAAGCACGTAGAATGAGTTAATGAAATGATTTCATAAAATGATCTCACAAATGCTTATAGATCATTCAAATCATTTTAAACATTAGATTGAAGTGGACTGTGACCTCTGACCTGTACTTCTAATACTTACCAGACTCTGTCTATCTGGACATAATAACGGTCACACTGGATTTAAACGCAACACACCTTCCTCCATTCATCCGAACCTATCGCCACCTGAAAGATGACAGCTTCCTGTGTCCAACGATACCACTTACATGCACCTTAGACCTGCGCTTCACGAGATACGCCCAAGTAAGCTTTGGCCAATCAGATGGATAATGCTAATGAGAGTGGAATTAATCAGGATTAAACTCATTTTTATCTATATACTTTCATTAGAGCCTTTCGCCACCTGAAAGATGACAGCTTCCCGGATCCGATGATACCACTTACATGGAATTCGGGCCTACGGTTCTCCAGATGTGCCCAGGTAAGCTTTGGCCAATCAGATGCAATATTCTAATGAGGGTGGATACTAATGAGGGTGAAAGTCGTTTTTATCTATATACCTAACCCTAACCCTAACCCTAACCCTAACCCTAACCCTAACCCTAACCCTAACCCTAACCCTAACCCTAACCCTAACCTAACCTGAGTGACCTGGGCACAATTATCTAAACTTGACCCACACATGACCCTAAACCTAAGGTCACTATCCCTAAGGAAAATACCCCTGCTATTCCTTACACCTAAAAGTTTTTACCCCTAGACTAAAATACCCCTAATTAATTAATTAATTAATTAATTTTTAAATTTAAAACTAATTTAAAACACATCTGACTGACACCTAAACCTACCCCTGAGTGACCTGGGCACAATTATCTAAACTTGACCCACACATGACCCTAAACCTAAGGTCACTATCCCTAAGGAAAATACCCCTTCTATGCTTTACCCCTAAAAGTTTTTACCCCTAGACTAAAATACCCCTAAATAATTAATTTAAAAATTTAAAACTAAGTACCCCTAGAACAAAATACCTTTAATCAATTAATTTGTCAAGTTAAAACTAAAAGAGGAAACATCCGAAATACACAGACAAAATATGATGAGTTGTGGTGGGCACTGGGATGAGGGGCTGAATTCAAGCGGACGCTAAAGCGGGCAGTGGAAATGTAGGCCAGCGCACAACCAAGGTCAGACTAGTCTGACCTTTGGAGATTTTTAATTCCTAACCCTAACTCTAACCCTAACCCTAACCCAAATATAAGAAACTATGGCCCTATATCTGAATTTACACCTAAACTTAGCCCTCACAGGGGCAAATAAGAGAAACTATGGCCCTATATCTGAATTTACACCTAAACTTAGCCCTCACAGGGGCAAATAAGAGAAACTATGGCCCTATATCTGAATTTACACCTAAACTTAGCCCTCACAGGGGCAAATATTAGAAACTATGGCCCTATATGTGAATTTACACCTAAACTTAGCCCTCACAGGGGCAAATATAAGAAACTATGGCCCTATATCTGAATTTACACCTAAACTTAGCCCTCACAGGGGCAAATGTAAGAAACTACAGATCTATACTTTCATTTGGACCTAAAACTTAAGGCTTAATGCTATCAGCGTTCGTTGTCGACTTTTACCTTTGCATTTACCATAAAATACAATCATAAATCATTCACATTTTCATCATCATCATCATCAGATATACATATATAACGTGTAGAAAGACGTATATGTTTGCAGCACAACAATCATTTAGGCCACAACGACCTATACGAAGTACTCCTGGATAAAAATACAATGATACATTATTAAAACAAGTAACAATTATATTCATTTTATATATATATATATATATATATATATATATATATATATATCTACCAAAGCTATAATACTAAATGTGTCCACGAGATGGAGGCATAGGACAAGAAATTTTTAAATATTTTAAGGGCAACAACCATATTCTTTTTATATATATATACATACAGAGGTACATACGTGTGCAATACAAAAAATATAAACAGTTGGGCACAGACAAAATTTAAAAAAAAAACTCAAAAGATGCTACACAAAACACAAAACACAACCAGCCAGACACACAAACTATGCAAAGAACATCTTTCGTGGTTTTCATCTCTTACCCAAACACTTAACCATTACTAATCCGGGGAAAAAAAAAAAAACCCACCTAAACCTACCTCACACACACCTGGGCAACACAGACCTACGTCATATACCCCTGCATTAAAATACAATGATAAATCATACACATTTTCATCATCATCAACATCATCATCATAAGATATGCATATAGAATGTATAGAAAGACGTATATGTTGCAGCACAACAATCATTTAGGCCACAACGACCTATACGATGTACTCCTGGATAAAAATACAATGATACATTATTAAAACAAGTAACTATTATATTCATTATACATATATAAACAGTCGGTCACAGACAGAATCAAACGAACTCAAAAGACGCTCTCTCTAATACAAATGTATGATCCTGCTCGTCGTCCCTTATCCTTCTAAGATTGAAAACTCTATATCTATCTTCTATCTATATATCTACTCGAGGAAATAAACAGGGCCTAATAATACTGGATGACAATGTAAATAGCATGTGTTCAAAAGTTCTAAGAATTCAAAACATTTAACAGAAATTCACACTATGCTGGAAGCTGGAAGCGAACTGTTCTGTGACCTTTGATATCTAAAACCACACTCCGTCTATGAAAAATAAGTACGTAGAATGAGTTAATGAAATAATTTCATATAATTATCTCACAAATCCTTATAGATCATTCAAATCATTTTAAACATTAGATTGAAGCGGACTGTGACCTTTGACCTGGATAGCTAACAACACACTCCATCTGTGAAAAATAAGCACGTAGAATGAGTTAATGAAATGATTTCATAAAATGATCTCACAAATGCTTATAGATCATTCAAATCATTTTAAACATTAGATTGAAGTGGACTGTGACCTCTGACCTGTACTTCTAATACTTACCAGACTCTGTCTATCTGGACATAATAACGGTCACACTGGATTTAAACGCAACACACCTTCCTCCATTCATCCGAACCTATCGCCACCTGAAAGATGACAGCTTCCTGTGTCCAACGATACCACTTACATGCACCTTAGACCTGCGCTTCACGAGATACGCCCAAGTAAGCTTTGGCCAATCAGATGGATAATGCTAATGAGAGTGGAATTAATCAGGATTAAACTCATTTTTATCTATATACTTTCATTAGAGCCTTTCGCCACCTGAAAGATGACAGCTTCCCGGATCCGATGATACCACTTACATGGAATTCGGGCCTACGGTTCTCCAGATGTGCCCAGGTAAGCTTTGGCCAATCAGATGCAATATTCTAATGAGGGTGGATACTAATGAGGGTGAAAGTCGTTTTTATCTATATACCTAACCCTAACCCTAACCCTAACCCTAACCCTAACCCTAACCCTAACCCTAACCCTAACCCTAACCTAACCTGAGTGACCTGGGCACAATTATCTAAACTTGACCCACACATGACCCTAAACCTAAGGTCACTATCCCTAAGGAAAATACCCCTGCTATTCCTTACACCTAAAAGTTTTTACCCCTAGACTAAAATACCCCTAATTAATTAATTAATTAATTAATTTTTAAATTTAAAACTAATTTAAAACACATCTGACTGACACCTAAACCTACCCCTGAGTGACCTGGGCACAATTATCTAAACTTGACCCACACATGACCCTAAACCTAAGGTCACTATCCCTAAGGAAAATACCCCTTCTATGCTTTACCCCTAAAAGTTTTTACCCCTAGACTAAAATACCCCTAAATAATTAATTTAAAAATTTAAAACTAAGTACCCCTAGAACAAAATACCTTTAATCAATTAATTTGTCAAGTTAAAACTAAAAGAGGAAACATCCGAAATACACAGACAAAATATGATGAGTTGTGGTGGGCACTGGGATGAGGGGCTGAATTCAAGCGGACGCTAAAGCGGGCAGTGGAAATGTAGGCCAGCGCACAACCAAGGTCAGACTAGTCTGACCTTTGGAGATTTTTAATTCCTAACCCTAACTCTAACCCTAACCCTAACCCAAATATAAGAAACTATGGCCCTATATCTGAATTTACACCTAAACTTAGCCCTCACAGGGGCAAATAAGAGAAACTATGGCCCTATATCTGAATTTACACCTAAACTTAGCCCTCACAGGGGCAAATAAGAGAAACTATGGCCCTATATCTGAATTTACACCTAAACTTAGCCCTCACAGGGGCAAATATTAGAAACTATGGCCCTATATGTGAATTTACACCTAAACTTAGCCCTCACAGGGGCAAATATAAGAAACTATGGCCCTATATCTGAATTTACACCTAAACTTAGCCCTCACAGGGGCAAATGTAAGAAACTACAGATCTATACTTTCATTTGGACCTAAAACTTAAGGCTTAATGCTATCAGCGTTCGTTGTCGACTTTTACCTTTGCATTTACCATAAAATACAATCATAAATCATTCACATTTTCATCATCATCATCATCAGATATACATATATAACGTGTAGAAAGACGTATATGTTTGCAGCACAACAATCATTTAGGCCACAACGACCTATACGAAGTACTCCTGGATAAAAATACAATGATACATTATTAAAACAAGTAACAATTATATTCATTTTATATATATATATATATATATATATATATATATATATATATCTACCAAAGCTATAATACTAAATGTGTCCACGAGATGGAGGCATAGGACAAGAAATTTTTAAATATTTTAAGGGCAACAACCATATTCTTTTTATATATATATACATACAGAGGTACATACGTGTGCAATACAAAAAATATAAACAGTTGGGCACAGACAAAATTTAAAAAAAAAACTCAAAAGATGCTACACAAAACACAAAACACAACCAGCCAGACACACAAACTATGCAAAGAACATCTTTCGTGGTTTTCATCTCTTACCCAAACACTTAACCATTACTAATCCGGGGAAAAAAAAAAAAACCCACCTAAACCTACCTCACACACACCTGGGCAACACAGACCTACGTCATATACCCCTGCATTAAAATACAATGATAAATCATACACATTTTCATCATCATCAACATCATCATCATAAGATATGCATATAGAATGTATAGAAAGACGTATATGTTGCAGCACAACAATCATTTAGGCCACAACGACCTATACGATGTACTCCTGGATAAAAATACAATGATACATTATTAAAACAAGTAACTATTATATTCATTATACATATATAAACAGTCGGTCACAGACAGAATCAAACGAACTCAAAAGACGCTCTCTCTAATACAAATGTATGATCCTGCTCGTCGTCCCTTATCCTTCTAAGATTGAAAACTCTATATCTATCTTCTATCTATATATCTACTCGAGGAAATAAACAGGGCCTAATAATACTGGATGACAATGTAAATAGCATGTGTTCAAAAGTTCTAAGAATTCAAAACATTTAACAGAAATTCACACTATGCTGGAAGCTGGAAGCGAACTGTTCTGTGACCTTTGATATCTAAAACCACACTCCGTCTATGAAAAATAAGTACGTAGAATGAGTTAATGAAATAATTTCATATAATTATCTCACAAATCCTTATAGATCATTCAAATCATTTTAAACATTAGATTGAAGCGGACTGTGACCTTTGACCTGGATAGCTAACAACACACTCCATCTGTGAAAAATAAGCACGTAGAATGAGTTAATGAAATGATTTCATAAAATGATCTCACAAATGCTTATAGATCATTCAAATCATTTTAAACATTAGATTGAAGTGGACTGTGACCTCTGACCTGTACTTCTAATACTTACCAGACTCTGTCTATCTGGACATAATAACGGTCACACTGGATTTAAACGCAACACACCTTCCTCCATTCATCCGAACCTATCGCCACCTGAAAGATGACAGCTTCCTGTGTCCAACGATACCACTTACATGCACCTTAGACCTGCGCTTCACGAGATACGCCCAAGTAAGCTTTGGCCAATCAGATGGATAATGCTAATGAGAGTGGAATTAATCAGGATTAAACTCATTTTTATCTATATACTTTCATTAGAGCCTTTCGCCACCTGAAAGATGACAGCTTCCCGGATCCGATGATACCACTTACATGGAATTCGGGCCTACGGTTCTCCAGATGTGCCCAGGTAAGCTTTGGCCAATCAGATGCAATATTCTAATGAGGGTGGATACTAATGAGGGTGAAAGTCGTTTTTATCTATATACCTAACCCTAACCCTAACCCTACAATTTTTTCAAACCTAGGCCTTACACAACAACAACACTAAAACTTAGCCCTCAGTGGGGTAGCCACACAATTTCTAGCCCTAGGGATTTTAGCCCCACAAATTCTAGACCTAAGGCTCACAGCCCTATAGCTCATACCCCTAGCTGATGTACCCCTAACAGAAGGATCAAGGAAACAGCCAAATATAAAGTCGATCATCAGAAGAAAAAGACACACAGACTCATATTCAACACATATAAATAGATAAATAAATAAATGAATAAATAATGCAAGATTAAATAGCATATATACATATATAAATGGTGGACTGTTTCTGGGACCTGGGCCTGATCAAAACGGGACTGGGAGCGGTCAGGGAAGTAGTGAGGACAGTGCACAGCCGGAGCCGGACATTGTTCTGACTTCTGGATATATAATCCCTAACCCTTCATCTCCCAGTAAACTCAAACTCGGAAATACGACCTAAAGATAAAATAATCCCCTTTGTAGCTTTCTATTCAACACAGTGCAAACAACTCAACAGTGCTATCAAACAGAATTTCTCCAAATTTCTCACTGACACAAACTATCTGCAAAGGCACAAACCCATTGCAGCTTATAAAAGAAATAAAAATCTGATTGACCTTTTAGTTCAAAGTAAAGTTTACACCAAAAACAAAAAAGAAAAACAGGTCACTTGCAAATATTTTGTGCCTTTGAAATGGGTCAAGAATAAAACTACAAAACAGATCTTTACACTGCAACAGACTCTGTCCCCTCAGACTATGAATTGTGTATATCTTATTTATTGCATGAAATGTAAGAAACAATATGTAGGCCAAACTAAAAATGAGCTACGTGTTAGAGCATATCAACATGCTCACAATATTCTACACAAAATCGAAAAACGTAGGCATGTAGTGCAACACTTTATGATGCACGGGCTCACATCTTTTAAGATTACTGGATTGCAGGCCAACCCTTTGTGGGACCTGAAAGAGAGATTGAAGACAGAAAGATTTTGGATTAAAAGATTAGATACTCTCTACCCAAGGGGTTTAAATGAGGCCTAAGCAACAGTAGGCCGTAAACGTGTTCTCCTAATTCTCTTTCTCTGCAGAATGGCGTTTTCAATTCTAACGTAAATATATATGCTTGACTCTGTGTGTGTTTTTCTCTGTACTATACTTTCTTTTCTTGTGTGAGTGATCCTATTTCTCCTACAAAACTGCCTAGGACTCACACAACAACAACAACACTAAAACTTAGCCCTCAGTGGGGTAATCACACAATTTCTAAACCTAGGCCTCACACAACAACAACACTAAAACTTAGCCCTCAGTGGGGTAATCACACAATTTCTAAACCTAGGCCTCACACAACAACAACACTAAAACTTAGCCCTCAGTGGGGTAGCCACATGGTTTCTAGCCCTAGGGATTTTAACCCCACAAATTCTAAACCTAAGACTCACAGCCCTATAGCTCACACACCTAGCTGATATAGCCCTAATAATAAAAAGATTTCTAAACCTAGGCCTCACACAACAACAACACTAAAACTTAGCCCTCAGTGGGGTAACTATACAATTTTTTCAAACCTAGGCCTTACACAACAACAACACTAAAACTTAGCCCTCAGTGGGGTAGCCACACAATTTCTAGCCCTAGGGATTTTAGCCCCACAAATTCTAGACCTAAGGCTCACAGCCCTATAGCTCATACCCCTAGCTGATGTACCCCTAACAGAAGGATCAAGGAAACAGCCAAATATAAAGTCGATCATCAGAAGAAAAAGACACACAGACTCATATTCAACACATATAAATAGATAAATAAATAAATAAATAATAAATAAATGAATAAATAATGCAAGATTAAATAGCATATATACATATATAAATGGTGGACTGTTTCTGGGACCTGGGCCTGATCAAAACGGGACTGGGAGCGGTCAGGGAAGTAGTGAGGACAGTGCACAGCCGGAGCCGGACATTGTTCTGACTTCTGGATATATAATCCCTAACCCTAACCCTAACACCCCTAGCTGATATAGCCCTAACAAAAACTTTCTAAACCTAGGCCTCACACAACAACAACACTAAAACTTAGCCCTCAGTGGGATAACTATACAATTTTTAAACCTAGGCCTTACACAACAACAACACTAAAACTTAGCCCTCAGTGGAATAACCACACAATTTTGAAACCTAGGCCCCACACAACAGCAACACTAAAACTTAGCCCTCAGTGGGGTAACCACATAATTTCTAGCCCTGGGGATTTTAGTCCCACAAATGCTAGACCTAAGGCTCACAGCCCTATGGCTCGCACCCCTAGCTGATGTACCCCTAATGGAAGGAACAAGGAAACAGCCAAATATAAAGTTTATCATCCAGAGGAAAAAGACACACAGACTCATATTCAACACATAAATAAATAAATAAATAATTAAATAATTAAATAAATAAATACATAAATAAATAAATAAATAAATAAATAATACAAAATCAAATAGTATATACATATATAAATGGTGGACTGTTTCTGGGACCTGGGCCTGATCAAAACAGGACTGGGAGCGGTCAGGGAAGTAGTGAGGACAGTGCACAGCCGGAGCCGGACATTGTTCTGACTTCTGGATATATAATCCCTTCACACAACAACAACACTAAAACTTAGCCCTCAGTGGGGTAGCCACATGGTTTCTAACCCTAGGGATTTTAACCCCACAAGTTCTAAACCTAAGGCTCACAACCCTATAGCCCACACCCCTAGCTGATATAGCCCTAACAAAAACTTTCTAAACCTAGGCCTCACACAACAACAACACTAAAACTTAGCCCTCAGTGGGGTAACTATACAATTTTTAAACCTAGGCCTTACACAACAATAACACTAAAACTTAGCCCTCAGTGGAATAACCACACAATTTTGAAACCTAGGCCCCACACAACAGCAACACTAAAACTTAGCCCTCAGTGGGGTAACCACATAATTTCTAGCCCTGGGGATTTTAGCCCCACAAATGCTAGACCTAAGGCTCACAGCCCTATGGCTCGCACCCCTAGCTGATGTACCCCTAATAGAAGGAACAAGGAAACAGCCAAATATAAAGTTTATCATCCAGAAGAAAAAGACACACAGACCCATATTCAACACATAAATAAATAAATAATTAAATAAATAAATACATAAATAAATAAATAATACTAAATCAAATAGTATATACATATATAAATGGTGGACTGTTTCTGGGACCTGGGCCTGATCAAAACAGGACTGGGAGCGGTCAGGGAAGTAGTGAGGACAGTGCACAGCCGGAGCCGGACATTGTTCTGACTTCTGGATATATAATCCCTAACCCTAACCCTAATTAGTTCAGTGCAGAAGATTCTGTGTGGCAGGCTGTACCAAAGCAGGGCTAAAAGAGAGAGAGAGGGGAGGGGGGGGGAGGGAGGGAGGGGGAGAGAGAGAGAGGGAGGGGGAGAGAGGGAGAGGGGGAGAGAGAGAGAGGGAGGGGGGAGAGAGGGAGAGGGGGAGAGAGAGAGAGGGAGGGGGAGAGAGGGAGAGAGGGAGGGAGAGGGGGGTGGGAAGGGAGGGGGGGAGGGAATCATTTATGGAGGGTCCGGATCTCCCTTTTGTGAGCTCCTGGTCAATAACACGGTGCTTAGCTAGCCTAATGTGGGACTGACATGGACTGGGGACCTCCTCAGTATAACCATCTTAGGGTGGTTATATTCCAGCCATTATGTCAGGTCGGGCTTACCTTAATACAGCTGTCTGAGCTAGCTGTCTTCTACTACAGTTACGGTGAGTCTTCTTATGGAGCCTAGCTATCTGAGGATAGCTATGTGCTAGCTTAGTGTTCATTCCCCTGCTTAGGGTTTTAAGTAGCGGTCTCTTGAGCCCTTACCTACACAGTGTTGTATCACCTCTTGGGTCGTAGGTAGACAAGTAGACGTAAGTAGACTCTTTGTGGTCGGAGAAGTTTCAGCCAGTCCCCCTTCGGGTAGCCCTTCCTAGGTACATGGCTATCTGAGAATATTTATGTGCTAGCTCAGTGACTACATTTACATTTACATTTACATTTATGCATTATTTTATCCAAAGCGACTTACATAGCATTCAAGTTACAGTTTTTACATTTTATCAGCTCTTGCTTTCCCTGGGAATCGAACCCATGATCTTGGATCTAACGGCTTGGTCTACTATTTGAGCTACAGGAAAGGTTTTCAGTAGCTGTCTCTTGAGCCCTTACCTACACAATGCTATCTCACCTCTTGGGTCGTAAGTAGACAGCCCACTCTTTGTGGTCTGGGTAGTTTCAGTCAGTCCCCCTTCCGGTAGCCCTTCCTAGGAACATAGCTATCTGAGGATATCTATGTGCTAGCTCAGTGACTGCTCCCCTTCTTACGGTCTTTAAGTAGTGGTCTCCTTGAGCCTTTGCCTATACAATGCTATCTCCCCTGCTAGGGTTGTAAGTAGATGGCCCAGTCTCTGTGGTCTAGGCAGCTCTGTAGGAAGGCTATATCAGCTATGTTATTCTGGTCCACAAGCCTTCATAAGACCTGATCTGATCTGATCTGAGGATATCTGTGTTCTAGCTCAGTAGCTACTCTCTTTACCTGGGATTTAAGTAGGGATCTCTTGAGCTCCTCTAGAAGCTTTCTAGTAGACTCTTCAGTGGTGTTGTGTATCCAGGCTAGTTCTGCTCACATAGCATAGCTATCTGAGGATAGCTGTGCTCTTAACTTGGTTGGGATGTTACACTTGATCTATTCAGGTTCCCCCATTTCTGTGAACTTGTGTGAGTGGCCTGTGGCGTCAGTGGCATGGCCCCTTTCTAAGGCTAGGCTTAGGTGTATGTATGTCGCTTCCTTGGTGCTCTCCCATCAGGACAGGCATGCGCCTCGGCACGGCGTGGTTGGATTTCGTTCCCCATAGTGCCCCCTAGGGGGCGCAGTGTGGAGTTCCCTAGAAGGGGAACGTCTCAGGTTACGCATTTAACCATGGTTCCCCGAGAGGGAACGAGACGCTGCGCCCCCTTGCCATGCCTTCGGCCTGCCTGTCTACGTCTCCTTCAGACAACTAAGTGGATGACGTATTCAGCAGGTGCCCTCTTATACTTCCGGGCACCCCGCCTATGATGTCATGGGCCATGTGGGCCAATAGATTGGTGTTGTTTCACACGTGCTTCAGACACCGGTCATGCAGACTGCATTCCCCATAGTGCCCCCTAGGGGGTGCAGCGTCTCGTTCCCTCTCAGGGAACCATGGTTACATGCTTAACCTGAGACGTTTCTCTACGCTCGCTTGGAAACTAGGTGGTACTAAAAAAGTACCAGGTACAAAGTACTGTACACAATGGAAAACCCCCCAAAAGTGAGCCATACCGAGCTGTACCATGCAGTAGAAAAGTGCATATAGATGGACAGACAGACAGATAGAGAGGCAGACTGACTGATAATCCACTGCTAATCCTCCTGATTCTAGCCAGCATTCCCTTAAACCCAAAGCTTTAATTTGCATGCTATTAAAGACTGCTAGGATGAAGAGCACCTCCACTCCTCACAAATAAGAGATACACATTTCTCCTGTGTCTGCTTGTTTGTTTGTGCTTTCTAATGAACACCGTCTTTACAAATTAATAAATGGCATTGTCTACTCTCGGCTTCTATGCACCAGATTACACCAGGAAGAATTAACATTCCGTATATAATGCAAATCTGTTGTGTGAATATATTTGCATGTGAAATGTGAGTGAGTCTGTTTGGGCATCTACAACCAAAACCTGACAGTGTGACAAACCAGAATGAAATTCTGAATATGCTTAATAATGACAAATAAAAACTAAACTGAAGGTGGCAGAAAACACAACAGAAAGAGAGTGAGAAACTTAGACAGACTCTCATATATTTTGGGAGAAAAGGAAAAGTGTGTCCTCCTGCCATCAAATGAGGGATAAAGGCTGAACCCTCCTTTCCATTTATTATTGCTTTTTGTATTCATTTTCATTGTGCTTTCTTTTTTTTTTCTTTTTTTTTTTTTTTTTTTACTTACATGTATAATATGGACATGTATATGTGTTTTCCCCTTTATTTTATTTATCTGTATGTTTTTAAAATATGTTTATTGCTTTGGCAACATTGTGATGTTACACAGTCATGCCAATAAAGCTCATTTGAATTGGAAAAAAATTAATTGAGTGAGAGAGAGACACTTGAATTTCTATGATTTTTTCTTTTTTCCTTTCTTTTTTCTCACTCATGTAATATTCTTAGATGTTCCTTCATGAAGTAAAATAGAGCAAAAAAAAATCATTGGCCATTAAGCTCCTTTTTTTTTTTTTTTTTTTTTTTTTTTTTTTAATAGAGCGTAAAGCCCTTCAAGACAGTGTCCGTATAGAACCAGAAGGAAAGAGCGATGAGCAACAATTAGAGGACAGAATGTAGGCTGATGTGTAGCCACACACACACACACACACACACACACACTGAATCTGCCGTGTATTTGAGTCACCCTGTGTTTGTGTGGCCTTAAAGGTCATCTCCAGGCTCGCAGAGCTGTGGTGAGCTCAGCGCTCAGACCCAGAGGCTGTTATTTTCCTTTTATTTGCATCTCTCCTCTCAGCCTTTTTGACATGCAGAAGAGCAAAAGAAGTAAATAACACTGAGAAATGGAGTCTTTCTCTTCATCCTTTGTTTCACTCTATGCCAAACTCCATCTGATCATCTTCCTCCCATTTCTATCTCTCTGTCACTCTCTCTCACTCAAACAGCCTAAAGCTCAACTAATTAAATACTTATAAGTGATTCCTCTGGTGTGTGTTTTGGACAGTGTTGCAGAGGTCTGATGAAGGAAGAGAAAGGTCATTTGTCACAAAATCCCCTCCATTAACACACACACACACACAGACAGACAGACACACGTTTTCTAAAATTCGAATTGGGCAGATAGATAATTATGTGTTTACTAGCTGTTTTTTTAAAGGGCAAATCATCACCTAGACCAGCGGCACTCAACAGGCAGCCCATGGGCCACATCCGGCCCTTCAGCATTTGTTTTCTGGCACATGTCATGCGAAATATGATTGTACATTTAATATAATTTTCATCCAAAAGTACTTTGAATATATTGTTTGTAGTATTGTTAAAAGTGTTATATAAATAAAGGTGACTTGACTTGACTTGAATATTATGTGGTGTAATTTTAATTTTGTGTCTTTTAAATATGGTTGTAACTCCTGACAATTTTCAGAATAAAACAGGGTAGTGATCCACTTTAATCTTTAAAACTAAACTTTTATTCAAATTAGGAATGAGTTAAAAAAGATTGCTCCCATTATAATGACTAGAGCTGCCAGTCACTTCACTGAGCTCACAAGGTTCTGCACTCTTGCAAACACTCTCATTATAATCAAAGCTGACTACACTGCACAATGAATTTCTTATTTACATCGTTTCCACACTTTGTTGGTTGTAATTACAGAATATGAATACCATTAAACTCATCTGATTGGTCACTAGTGCAAACACAGATACGTGGAGGACCATTTGAAAGCATAGTAAAGTGACCAGAGTATAAAAATACTCTATATAAATATTGATAACAACATTATTAGTAGTAGTAGTAGTAGTCGTCGTCGTAGTAGTAGTATAGTAATTTGTGACCCTTTGCAATTTTTTGTTGTTTAAGTGTAAGCTCTTGGCCTCTACTTGAGTGTGAGAGAAAAATAAGTGAAGAATTCGAACACGAATAAATCCATATGAATGACGGTACTTTTTGTTATTGTCATCTTGCATCATCGACAAACTATTTTCCTGTTTGACATTGTAAAACTGCTTTGACACAATCTGTACTGTGTAATGGGCTATATAAATAAATGTCTTGAATAGACTTGACTTGACGTGGCTCTGTGGGGAACTGTGGTCGCCTTACAGTAAGCAGGTCCCCGTTTTGAGCCAGGAGGCCATTTTCTGTGGAGCTTCTTGTCGTGTTGGCTTAGGTTTCCTCTGTAGTGAATTTACTTTCGCCTGCCTAGGGAGACAAAATAGTGTAGTGATGGGTACTCACGTCACTGATGACATTATAATTTTTGGATCACGTGTCACTTAAACTCCATTCTTTTATTCACTGCTACTTGCTTTAAATAGCGGATTTGTGTCCTTTGAGTGCAGGTGAGGACGCATTCGATTTGAATTCGGTGCAGCTCGAGCTGGAGGCCGTGGAGAAGCAGATCCACGACCTAGTGGAGAAGCAGGCCCAGCTGAGAGAGCAGAGAACCACGCTGGAAACATCCCAGGCTGACACTCACAAGCTCAGTGTAAGTATACAACACGCTGCTAACACTCCCACCCCCTCTACTCCGTATGTTTCTCTGCACAGGCCCTGTGCACCCAGGACGAGATCTTCCCAGATGTCCTTCACTCCGGCACCGGGACACCATGGACCCTGGGTGCTCCAGCAGTGGAAGACGCGAGCCAAGAGCCGGGTGAGGACCTCTCCCCCTCCGCCGCCTCCGGGCTTCGAGATCTCCACCCGGAACCACTTCACTCCCCTCCGTGAGACAGAATGTGACGCTGCGATCATCAGAGACTCCATCGTTCGGCATGTCTGTGCTACCCTTGCTAAAGGTAAAGTGCACACTTACTATTTCCCTTTAAACGAATGGTTATTGTCATTATGTAAAGAACAGAAACTGCTCTTTGTTAATAATTGGAATCTTTTCTGGGAGCATCCTAGGCTTTATCGTGCTGATGGCCTGCACCCCAGCAGAGTCGGAGCTGAACTCCTGTCGGACAACATCTCCAGGACGCTATGCTCCATATGACTAGTAAGCCAATTCTCACATAACTGCTATGATGGCTTTTGTTCTACCCACTTAAATGATAGAAGTACTTGCATTGTCCAATTTATAAAGTCTGTGTCTGTTCCCCGAGTAGTGAGGTCAAAATATAAATTTAATTAAGGATCTAGCAAAAAACCTGATCGTGATTAAACCGGAAATATGCAAAATAAATGAACAAAAAACATTTTTAAAGCTTGGGCTCCTAAACATTAGATCACTCGCACCCAAAGCAGTTATTGTAAATGAAATGATCACAGAGAATAGTTTTGACGTTTTCCAGGTATGACTCATTCACCAGACGCCGGTGGAGACAAGTGCAGTATTTGGTTCTGGAGGAGATGGACACAAGAGTATGTAACATTTATGCAAGAGACAGAAATGGTCTGAGGCCAGAACAAATCTCAAAGTTGGAGATATTGTTGTGGTGGTTGACCCTACCTCTCCACACTCATCATGGCCACTTGCAAGAATAGTGGAAACAAAACCTGACTCAAATGGTATGGTTGGGTCAGTCAAACCGCAAACAAAGACAAGTATCTTGGAGCGACCAATCACAAAGCTGCACCTACTATTGGAAGAAGAAAATCAACAGTAATC
The DNA here is from genome assembly GCA_039654775.1 of Spinibarbus caldwelli. NCBI lineage: Eukaryota > Metazoa > Chordata > Actinopteri > Cypriniformes > Cyprinidae > Spinibarbus > Spinibarbus caldwelli. Next base: position 121,791 of record CM077220.1, read on the forward strand.
ATTCCAAAGGAAAGTAGTTTCTTTATTATTACAATACTGGGATTATAATTTTGTAGCTCCTTTTGTAAATATTTATGTAAATGCTTTATGTAAAGCTTAAAACATTAAGGGGCTGGATATATAGGAGCCAAAATACTGTATGTTTATGCAAAGATATGTAGCATTTGGACCAATCAGACACACAATTTTTCATTAGATTTAACAAATCAATTGGTCAACAAATAATCACAGATCCCTCACCCAATACACATAGTGGGTGCCAGTATGTCTGTGAATGACTCCAGGCCCCCGATTACCATGGCAACCAGGACACTTCAGCCAGACCAGATAAACTTTATGACCTAATGGCATGTTGAGACTTCTCCCTCTCTCCATCTTTGAACCTTAGGAAAGACATTATGCCATAAAAATGAACTCTTCTCTAATTAATTCATAGAAAAACCTTTCTTTGAATGAACACACATATCCTTCAGGTCATTGTGTATATTATTACTGTTCTTGTATATGTTCTTGTGTATTGTATACTGTTTTATGCATGCTTATGATAGATCACTAGTTCATATCATCTCACTTATACCATGTTTGGTCTCTATCAATTCGTCTTCGGATGATCTAATTGAGAGTGTATATTATATGTTGATACCTATGCAACATATTAGTGTTCTAAGAATCTTTACTAGTTTGTATATCAACTTTCGATCCAGTTACATATGCAAATTACCATGCTTGGAGACAAAGGAGCCGTAAACTTTCCCTCCAAAAGTTCAAGACACCATTGGCTCTTTGACACCCGAAAGGAGTGACCTCTATAGCAGATAAAGCTCTCACATCAGTGACCCACCTCCCAGTCTGCGGTTCTTTTAGATCCTAAGAGGATGAAGAGGATGTGAGCTCCTCAGCAACCCTTAAGTTTTTGCGCCAGGCCTTGCAGCCTTGACTTTCCATTCAACCAAGGTTCCTCGGATCTTAGCAGATCTCTTTCTTAGCTCTTTTTCACTTTCTACCTGGGAAGAAACTCCCAATCACCATCGAGTCACGACATCTTTGGAATTCATCAGTCTTCAACCCAGAAGAACGTGATTGCGAGTCCAAAACCTTGAAACCATCAAGACTTTCATCTGAGACTGCATCCGGACACTCGTTCAACGACCAAGGCAATGCAAGTATCGTACATTTATCTAAAAGAAACAGAGGTTTAGTAAAAGCAATAGACCCCGTTATAAACGGCGCTGATGGTTTTACTAAGGTGGTTAACTGACTCTTTCCATAGCTTCAGTCTCTGGTTTTCCTGATGGTTTCCTCCATCAAGTCTCATTTGCCCTTTCCACATGTATGAGCGATCGTTTGTTTGTTTAGATTACTTATGTGTGTTAGCGTTTAGTTAATAAAAGTTTTGTGCACAAATTACATGAGTTCCTGGTTCTGCCTTGAAAATTAATGTCTCTTTATGATTTTGACCCTTGCTACATGCTCTAATGCATTAATAGGAAAGTATTTTCTGTGGCCGCGGAAGTATCCTTTCTTAGAGTTGATATGAACTTACAAGGAATGTTCGCTGGATGAACAGATTAGTTAATGGCAATTTAAATCTGCTACAGTTACTACTTGCAGTTGATATAAATAATTGTAATTAATCATAATTAATTGTAATTATTTATATACATTTCCCTTTTGAGCTAATTTGCTACAGATAACTTGTTTAATTTTTTGTATTTCCATGTGTTATTTAAGTTGACCCCATCTAGTGGCTCACGTGGAGATGCAAGGCCTCTGAGATAAAAGACCTGTGATGTCACCTGAGGGTGTGGCTAAAAGGAAGTGACAGTCTTTGACTTGTGTAGTGGCTAGGCGTCCACTTTGGTGGCTGAACAAACAAACAAATAAAAGGCTTGACACTCAGTCTTAACAAATCCATTGTCCACATAGTTGATTGGACCAAACTTGATGAAGCATTTATTGCAATTAAAAAAATAAAAATACAAAATGGAAAACAAAATTTATTTAGATCCTACACCCACTCATCGTTTTAATGTTACTGTGTATAGACTGCCAGGGCCATTTACAGATTTCCTAAGATAATTTACAGATTTCCTCTCAGACCTATTGGTTACTGTTGATAAAGCACTAATTGTCGGAGATTTTAACATTCACGTTGATAATACAAATGATACATTAGGACTTGTGTTTACTGACCTAATAAACTCTTTTGGAGTCAAGCAAAATGTCACCAGGCCCACGCATCGTTGTAATAATACACTAGATTTAATTATATTGCATGGAATTTAACTTAATGATATAGATATCGTACCTCAAAGTGACGATGTTACTGACCACTACCTTGTATTGTGCATGCTGCCTATTACTGATATTAACTATATGGCTCTGCGTTATCATCCGGGTAGAACTATTGTTCCAACCACCAAAGATAGATTCACAAATAAACTGCCTGATTTATCTCAACTCCTCTCTGTACCCATAAATACACATGAACTAGACGAAATCACTAGCACTATGGGGACTATCTTCTCTAATACATTAGAAGCTGTTGCCCCCATTAAATTAAATAAGGTTAGAGAAAAATGTACTGCGCTATGGAACAACAGCAATACCCATTTTCTCAAGAAAGAAACTCGTAATCTTGAGCACAAATGGAGAAAAACTAACTTGGAAGTTTTTAGAATTGCATGGAAAAACAGTATGTTCAGGTACTGACAGCTTCTAAAAGCTGCCAGGGCTGAGCATATCTGCAAACTCATTGAAAATAACCAAAACAATTCAAGGTTTTTATTTAGCACAGTGGCTAGATTAACAAATAATCAGACATCATCCGAACTAAATATCCCCTCACAGTTAAGTAGTGATGACATTATGAATTTCTTCACTGATAAAATAGATAGCATCAGAAATACAATAACAAATGTAGAATCGACAGCGTCTTGTAATTCAGCTTCATTCATTGCACCCAAAGAAAAATTGCAGGGCTTTACAACTATAGGACAAGATCATCTAAATAAACCTATCACTGCATCTAAACCAACAAAATGTTTGTTAGATCCTGGACCCACTAAATTACTGAAAGAGTTGTTACCTATAGCAGAAGAACCACTTCTCAAAATTATTAACTCGTCGCTATCTCTAGGTCACGTCCCAAAACCATTCAAGCTGGTGGTTATTAATCATCTTAATTAAGAAACCACAACTAGAGCCTAGTGAACTGGCAAATTACAGACCCATTTCAAATCTTCCGTTTATGTCTAAAATTTTAGAAAAAGTTGTCTGTTCAATTGTGCTCCTTCCTGCAAAAAAAAAAAAAAAGAAAAAAAGAAAAAAAAGAAAAAAAAGAAAAAATATATATATCTATGAATAATTTCCCCCATCATAGCACAGAAACTGCACTTGTTAAAATTACAAATGACTTGCTTCTTCCATCAGATTAAGGCTGCATCTCATTGCTAGTTTTACTTGACCTTAGTGCTGTCTTCGACACTACAGATCATGACATACTCATAGATCGATTACAAACTTATGCAGGTATTCAAGGGCAGGCTTTAAGATGGTTTAGATCCTACTTTTCCGATCGCTATAAATAAATGGGGAATCATCTCAATTAAATCCAGTAAAGTATGGAGTGCCACAAGGATCTGTCCTAGGCCCTCTGCTATTTTCAATAAACATGTCAATATACATGCCCCTTAGTAATTGTCATGGTTATGGTCTGTGTTGGTTCAGTTTCTGTTTCCACATTTCCCTGAGTTCCCGTGTCTATTAGTTTCCATGGTTTTTGATTAATTACTCCACCTGTTTCAGTTCTTCCTGATTACTTTCCCTGTTTATAAGTCCTGTGTTCTTCCCCGGTCCTTTGTTCGCTGTTATATGTCATCCTGTGTTTGGTCTCCTGTGTTCGCTAGATCGTTTGTTCTATTGGATTATTATTAAAGACTGTGTTGTTCAAGATTATCCTCATCTCCTCGCTCTTTCGTCCCCAGCGTTTTGTGACAGTAATATTATTAGAAAATACGGGATAAGTTTCCATTGTTATGTTGATGATACTCAACTATATATTTCAACAAGACCAGATAAAACTTCTAAATTATCTAAGCTAACAGAGTGTGTTAAAAATGTAAAAGACTGTATTACCAATAATTTTCTCCTATTAAATTTGGATAAGACCTAGATATTACTTATTGGACCAAAAAACAGTACACAGAATCTCGTAGATTACAATTTGCATCTAAACGGATGTACTGGTACTTCCTCTACTGTCAATAATTGGATGATTATTGTTATATGTTATAATGTTATATTAGACAGCAACTGGTCCTTTGAAAATCATATTTCCAATTTTACAAAAACAGCGTTCTTCCATCTTAGAAACATTGCCAAGCTTCGAAACAACATGTTACCTTTTCTGATGCAGAAAAGCTAGTTCATGCATTCATGACCTCTAGACTGGACTATTGTAATGCACTGCTAGGTGGTTGTCCTGAATCTTCAATAAACAAGCTATAGATTGTTTTGCTTGTACACCAGAATAAAGGCCTAAAACATATAATTCACAATCCTAATATCCATAAACAGTTCACAATCAACCGCTGTATAGTTACCTCGTGTCTGGGTGGATATGATTGGAAATCTCAGGTCCTATTCCTCGGTGTCCGTCCTAGCTCAGTCAACTTCAAACCACTTGAAGCTCGATGGGGTAGTATCCAGGTTCAGATAGCTGGTTACTATTAATGAAGTACTCGGAGACTTGTTTTAAAAGTTTAACGAATCACCAATACAATGGTTTCGTTTTATTAAAAACAATAACTCATAAGTACAAAACACAAAATAACAACGAGTAAAGTCTTCACCACGAATTGTCGGCCCTGGACAATGGTCTCCCAGGCATTTTATAACCTGTGCATAATAAACCCTCCTCCTGCCTGCGACTGCCTCCTCCTTGCAGACAGGATGCATGACCTTTGCCACAGAGTCTAAGTTACACAAGTATCAAAAGTTCAAATGGAAAGAAAATACAAATAGAAAACATCACTTCTGAATAGCAAGCATGTCTGGTTCTATTTTCAGATATAGGGAAAATAGCGACACCTCCTATGAGCTCTGCTTAAGCACCTATATCATAAACCACAATGTAACACCTCTAGCAGGTGCTATCTAGCAGGTGTCTTTTGAAAAACCCTGCAATTCCATTACTTCTTTTATTAACTTTGCAACCCTTTTATTCATTGTTTCTTGTTTCCGTATCAGCTTCAGAACTGCTTTCATCTTGAAGATGATCTTTAGATCTCCCAGCTCTCTCCTGGGCACACCTGCGACGTTCCTCCTTCTTCTGCTTCTTGATCTCTTTACTCCAGTCTCGCTGCAGCCTCTGGACTAAAAAATCACTAAAATCGATTTCTATGCTATCTGACTGGTTTGTATAGTTTCTGGTAGAGGATCGATCAGGGAATAACACATTAGGCGGGTAGGGGTCTGATTCGACATCCTCTCTTGTTATTCCTTGATCGTATTCTCTTGTAAATGTCCCATCAATAGGTATTCTGTCAACCACACATTTCATAAAAGTTTAGCCAATTTTGTCACTCGTATATTTTTTCTCTATATACACATCAAAAATGTTTCTACATTTTCTATAAAATGTTACTTCTACAAATCTCCTCATTTCCCAATAAGGAAGAGGGTCAGCTTTTCTAGGATATTCGTGAATTAAGCACTCATTGATGTTTCCGTCTGTCTCCACCAGGACTCGCAATGCTGCCAGCGATAAATACACTCTTCCTGCGGTTCCGGGTCGGTACCAGACCTCACAAAAGAACCGCCCCAAGGTGTAGCCGGTTACGCGGCCTTGTTTATCTGTCAGCATTACAGCAGCGCCCTGTAAAAGAAGTCAAAACCATCAATGAAGCACAAACCAAATATTCAATTTTTCAATTTAAGTTTATTTGTATAGCGCTTTTCACAATACAAATCGTTGCAAAGCAGCTTTACAGGAAATTAAGCTTCTACAATATATTTATATATTGTAGAAACTTAATATATTTAACTTATGGTGAAATTTGGTGGTTCTGTATGTTGTCTGAGGGTAGGCTTCATCTGAGGTCCTCTGAGGGGTTGGCATCATTTCTTCTCAGGTATTCTGGATCCAGACTGAAGCTTGTGTAAATCCTAGTTACCACGGGATGTTAATCCCGTGGCAGAAACAAAATACCCCTGTACTGATGAACGCTTTTACCGCCATAGATTCTTTTTCTTCACAATTTTCTTCGGCATGTCGTTCTAAAAATTCAAATAATTGAAATGTTATTACTGAAGGTCCAGGTCCAATTTTTGGCCGTTCATATTGTCGTCCCATTACACATAATTTAACTCAGCATGGGATTTGAAACACTCCATCGCCATTTTTTTCCCAATTCTATCTCCCTAAAACCATGTAATTTTAATTGCCATTTCTCAGACACTCCACTTCTTGCAGTCATACAATGTACTAGGTTCCATATGGGAACCTCTCTGTCCAATCCGTCAATTACATTATTAATAGGTTGTGTCATACATTTAGGACAATGACGCTGGCCATTAATTAATTCAAAATACAATCTTCTTGTAGAAGCGCCACACCCATAACATATTTGTCTTTGTCTATGTCTCTTCCTGTTTTTCTCCAATCTGCTGGTTGTTCCACTTAATATCTGATTCAGTGCTGCCAATCCAGGCAGTTCCTGCAAGTTAGGCAGAAAACGTTTCGGCTGAGTTCACATTTATCATTAGTTTACAACACTGCATACACTGTTTGACTTTAGTTTTCATTTTATCCCATCTATTCATCAAAATAATTATCCCCAAAAGAATAATACTCTCATTGCGTAAATAACACCCTAATAAAAAAGCAATTAAGGTTGTACTACCCATAATTATCCATAAAGTTGCTTCATTCCCATATTTGACTAATAATATCCCCATCAGATACATTGCGTCAAACACAATTATCGCTATTTCACACCACAGAACAAATTCATTTCTTTTAGTCACTGTCATAATCACATCTATACACAGTCTGTATATACTAGTCATGATTACTGCTATTAGTCCTCTGATACCTAGTAAATTGCTCCATCCTTCAGATACCACAATTAAATGACATACCAAAATAATCTTACTAATTTTCCCCATCAAAATTATTCTAATAATTTGAAATAAACCGATTACTATTAGCCACCAGAGATTTAGATTTATTCCTTGTATTAACATCCATAAAAAATATACCCCGCATTCACAAACCTGAACAAATGTTTCGGAAACTGCCTGAGGAAATTCTCCAACTCCATCAGTCGTTCCGTTAGAGGTTTGATTGTTAGTCCCGTTGGATGCCATACTAAATTATCGAATTTCGATCTCTGTTGGACTTATCAGGAACAATTCAATTTTTCAATGAAATAATGTCTTGATTGTTCTTTGAATATGCTCAATTGTAAGCTCTATGGTATCGTCAGATAGCCCCCTGCAGTCACGAGTGGTCTCTTGTCAGTTATACACACGCTATACATTCTATATCTTCTCAGCTCCACCTATTTCCTTTTCATTTTGCCGTTTCAACTATAGTCTTTCCTTTGTATAACTGTTTCCCTTACAACAATGGATTCTCTGAAATACTCTTTTTCCTCTTTCTAGAACATCTGCGCCCTTTTAGTTTGATGATCTATCAACTGTTCTAGGACTGCTAATTCGTCACTTTTGCTCACCGTTTTAGAACACATTCGTGCTCCCATAGCAGTGCATAAGCATTTTATGGCGATGAACAGCAAAATTAAACCTAGGACAATTAGTCCTCCGTATAACACGTACCAACCTGCACTGACTAAAAAGTCTATTATTGCTTTACACATGTCTGTAGTAACGAAATTAAAGATTGCATTTGCTGCTTTCTTCACCCCCTGAATTCCTACATGTACAAATTCTCCAGGGGCTTCATACCATCTCGGTCCTCCTTTAAGTCGTTCGCCAATAATTTCTATACTCGTGTTGCATAAACTACTCTTCATCCAATCCAAACCTAAATAATAAGTTTCATCAATTCCTCTGCACCATTTCTCTTTCCAATTTTTTCTCATAATTGTGTGAGATAAATCGTCGATTGCTATAGCATCAAGACCTGTTAATGGCACATTCTTCCCTCCTTTCGGCACTCTATATCTTATTAAACTATTCGCAGCAATTTGAGCCGGGCCATGCAAGACCTTCCATTTCAGATTTTTATCTACTATTCTAATAACTCCCCCTGATCCGAAACTCATTTCGTATCTGTTAGCTATATTACTTCTCTTAAAGGTCCATGGCAAAGGAAGAATTCCGCCGCTCCAATAACACAGAACCGACACCATTTGATTTATTGTAATCGCATCGTGTCCCGCAGCACACCTTCCTATAACTTCACTACATTCGCGGCTTGCTATTCCATATACCGCATCTCCAAAGAAAACTAAATTGTTTCTATAAACACCTTCCTTGTCCTTTCTTCTGTATATATTTACTCTTTTTAAATATAACTTCCTCCTTGTACTTAAAATCTCCGATGTCTGGTTTCCCGTTATAGGGCCATTCTAGGCTGCGTTCCTCTGTAATCTTTGTCATAGGGCGCTGTATCTAACCAGCCATTCCCTTGCGCGAATTCTATTGCTAAACTCGACCAACTTCTAACATGCCAGCGGCCGTCGAATTTTACATAGATCCACGTGATTTTCCCTCTAGACCCTTGTTTCAGATCCACCTCTGGGAAGCATTTCAGGACTGGCTCATGCCACAAAGTGAAATTCCATTTCGCGGATTCACTGTCCGTGAGGGTCAAATCCTTTTCACGGTCCCTTTTTCTTATGTCTCAGACGAATTCTGCCCTCTCTTGGAGAATCCTATCCTTTACTTCCTGACTATCCCTCGGCCACATGGGGAACCTAGCGTCCAGAAACGCGCTCCTCTCATGCTCTCTCATGCCCAAATAGGGATGTCTCGCAAACCGGGACAAAATCCCATCTTTAAAAAATCCTAGTGGTTTGAGCACTCTCAAGCCCTCCCACATCGATCTGGACGACATTAATGTCCTGTGTTTTGCCTTACATACCAGACAGTTGAATAAAACAGCACCATCCCAGGTGCACTGACACTTCTCCCCTAAATCTGCAGACACCTTGTATGAGTCAATCCGCAGTTTTGGGAGACTTGGCCGACAGTTCTCACATATCAGAATTCCTGACAGCTCGACACGAGACTGTCTATAAATCATCCACTCAATGCCCATATCCCTTTTCTCATTACATGCAGAGATAGCCGGTTGGGCGCACAATTGGCCGCATATCATACACAGATATGGCCTGACAGCAGTTTCATCTGCCCTCGCGTTTTCTCCTTGAAAACCTAAAAATCTTTCCATTTCTGGAGCTGTCCACATAAATGCTCTAGATCCATGCTTACCGTGCTCCACTCTAATTAACCCTCTCTGGTTAATTATTTTGTGTACCCTGTCCATTTGTTATTTCTTTAAGATGTCTTTGTTACTCTGAATTCCGTTATTCTCTAATTCTACGGTATTGGACCCTGTTATTCGTTTAACGGTGTCTACGGTACCCAAACCTTCAAAGAAACGTCCACACTCACTTGTCTTCTCGTGAGGATTACCTGGTCCCCTATGCGAAACTTCAGGTTCTCCTTTACCCTCTCTGCGGCAGCTCTCTGCTCGCTCCTTTCTTTCTGGTCAGTTCTCGCGCCGCACCTGTTAATACCCAGCAAACATTCGTTAATTTTTGTATCCCAATCTGCTAATTCCTTATTTTTTGCAAACCATTCTTTGACTGTCCTCACGGCCCGCTCCGCAATTCCATTCGTCTCCGATCTATAGGCAATGCTTCTTGTCAACACTATCTTATTCTCTCTGCAAAAATCTTCGACTAGTTTGCCACTGATATTGTGCGCGCCGTCTGCTCTCAGACTTTGCATAGGGCCTTCCCATTTAATCCATTCTCTCAAACAGTCAATGACATTCTTTTCTAAAGCTGATTTCATAGCCCAAATCATAATTTTTCGCGTGCAATTGTCTATTGCTAGCAAAAAATAACAATTTCCCGCTTTTGTAGCAGGCCGAATTGGCCCTGCGAAATCTATGCTCACCTCTTGTGCACGGTATTCTTTGGGCAACTCGCTCTCCTTGCACCCTCTGGTGGTCATAAACTTCCTGCACACCCTGCAGTTCGTTCGAGTCTTTCTATACTGAGCGTGCCAGTTTGGTATTTTCAGGTTTCGTAACCTTAATTCCATCTGGATCATATTTACACTTGGATGGTTTAACTCATCGTGCATTTTTTGAAACAATTCTGTTATTTCTGCCATTTTTACCTGGCCTATCATCTTATCCACTTCTCTGTTTCCCAGGGCTGCCTCGCTTTCCTGTTTTGTGTGCGACACCTGGTGATAACAGTGAACATTTACCTCCTGTAATAATCTGGCAATATCTATCCACTGCTCTCTATGGGCCATTGGCTTATTTCTGGCAGTATGAAAACCGTTTGCCTTCCAGGTTTCCAACTCTTTGTTAATGCCCTCTGTCACATACTCAGAATCGCTAGTCAAAACAATCTCCTTGTGTCCTAATTCTACCGCTTTCTGTAATGCTTTCTGCACAGCTGTGACCTCAACCCCCTGCGCAGTGCCCTTGACGTCACCACTTTGCGACGTGATCAGCTGTCCATTATGCTTGTTGAATATCTCCTAATATTAAACTCCATTGATCCCACCTTTGCATATTTATGCGTGGTTGGTTCATCACCAAATTTTTCTTTATTCGAGCAAGCTCCCCTGCCATCAAAAAAAATATTATTGGCTGTTCTTTGGCTATAGCTTTGAGCTGTAATAGTTGCCTGGTTACTGCTGCCAAAATCCTTTCAGCGCCATTTTGCTCATAGCGCCTCATTGTTGCCTCCTGTTGGTGGGTTAAGAACGCAATTGGCGCTCGCCCCCCCTCGTTTGACAACGTCATCATCACCTCGTCATCCTGTTCGCTCACGTGACAAACAAAGGAAGAGAGTCATCTCTGCGCTGTAACTCTCCACTCTCAAGAGCCATCCTGATTAATTTTAATCTGGCTTGCTCCATCTGCTCTGTCCATTTCCACACACCGTCCTTCATTCCACTGTACAAAATCTTTGCCTCCCTAGAATATCTAGGTATTAGCTCCCTGACATAGTTTAAAGTCCCTAACAGCGACTGCAACTGCTTCCTGTTTTTGGGTGGGTCTGACCGCTCCATCTTTTCTAGCTTTGCTCTTGTGCTCGTAGTGAGGGCTCTCGTGTCTTTCCCCAATTTAAATCCTAAAAAATCCACCTCATGTTTTCCGATCTCCATTTTCTTTAAACTAGGTTTTAACCCTGCTTTGGTTATCCTGTCTAAGGTTTCGTCTAGCAACTTCAGATGTTCCTCCTCTGTGGAGGTCCCGATCAGGATATCATCAATATAGACGGTCACCGGTATTCCTGATAAAATTGATAATAAAGTGCTCTGAAATACGTTCCCTGCATTTTTGTAGCCTTGGGGGAGGACTGTAAATTTAAATTGATCCCCTTTATATGTAAAAGCCGTTTTTCCCTGACTTTCTTCCGCTAACGGGACGCTCCAATAGCCGTTTGCAAGGTCGATCTTCGACAGCCACTCTTTGCCTCTGCCTATCTCTCCGCTCGCCTCGCTGCAGTTGATCAGATATCTGTGTAACGGGGCTGACGAGACGAGAGACGTGCGGATCCATGTGCAGGCTTTTATTTAAAGACATAGTCATAAATACAGGCAGGGTCAGACAATGGCAAACAGGTATAACACAGGCAAAACAAAGAGTAGTCCTAGGGCAAGCGTGGGTCGACGATTCGCGAACAATATCCAAAGGGCAAGGCAGAGAGAGTAAATCCAGGTAAACAGCAATAATCCAAACGAGGGCAAACAGAGTCCGAACGGCAAGGCAAGGGTTAATCCAGGAAACACGGGCAGAAATCGAAACACGGGAAAACAGGCAAGGCAAGACTATGGGAACTCAGAGGGCTTCGTAGGGTAGCTATCACTAGGATATTTGCGTACAGTACTCAGCCGAGACAGAGAGGAAGTCCAAGGCTTATGTAGCGTGTGTGATTGCGAGATGGGTATCAGGTGTGAGCATGTGATTAGGGAAATGGCTGCTGGGAAATGAAGTCCGGGGTAGTGTGTGGTGTGAGAGTCAATGTGATGGTAGGGTGACCTCGGGTGGCGAACAAATGGAGGTCCATGGACCAGATTCATGACATAGCCCCTCCCCAAGGAGCGGCTTCCAGACGCTCCAAACATTACACAATCCAAGAGGGTGGTGGAGCAGAGGCGGAACAGAGGGAGGGATGGAGGGCCAGGTCCACTGGGGAGTGGAGAGGTCGAGGACTGAGGCAAAACAGGGCACCAAGGCGGAACAGGCGGGACTGGAGCCCTCCAGGGTGGCGCAGACGAGGCTGAAGCCTTCCAGGGCGGCGCAGACGAGGCTGAAGCCCTCCAGGGCGGAGCAGACAGAGCAGGAGGCCACCAGGGCGGAGCAGACGGAGCAGGAGCCCACCAGGGTAGCGCAGACAGAACTGGAGCCCACCAGTGCGGAGCAGACGACCTCCACGGCGGAGCAGATAGAGCAGGAGACCTCCACAGCGGAGCAGGAGAACAGCACGACGGATCAGGAACCCACAGCAGAGACTGGGACCTAGGGAAAACTGAGACACAAGAGACAGGCAGAGCATATATGGCCTCAAGGACTGAGGCAGGGAACATAAGAAGTTCTTTGATCTTTTCCCGGGCTAACAGTTCATTAGTGGGCTCCGTGGCCGTGATAGGGCAGGACGAGAGTTCAGGGACAGCCCTTCTGGCTGTGACAGGACAGGACGAGGATACGCAGACGGCCTCCATAGCTGTGACAGGACAGGATGAGAGTTCAGGGACAGCCTTCATAGCCGTTTCAGGGCAGTACGAGAGCTCACAGACGGCCTCCTTGGCCGTGACAGGAAAGTGCAAGAGCTTACAGACGGCCTCCTTGGCCGTGACAGGACAGGGCATGAGCTCACCGGTGGTTACCACTGACTCCTCCGAAGGTTCTGCAGCGGTAACCATCTCCTTGACCACGACATGACAGGCTGAGAGTACATTGCTGGGCGCTACCACCATAAAAAGTGAAAGTGAAAGTCGTGACGTATTGTCAAGTATGGTGACCCATACTCGAAATTGGTGCTCTGCATTTAACCCATCCAAGTGCACACACACAGCAGTGAATAGTGAACAAACACGCACACACACACCGTGAACACACACCCGGAGCAGTGGGCAGCCATTGCTCCAGCGCCCGGGGAGCAATTGGGGGTTCGGTGCCTTGCTCAAGGGCACCTCAGTCATGGTATCGAAGGCAGAGAGAGTGCTGTTCATTCACAGTCCCCACCTTCAATTCCTGCCGGTGCGAGAATCGAACCGGCAACCTTCAGGTTACAAGCCTGACTCCCTAACCATTAGGCCACGACTTCCCCTAAAGGGTCTGAAGCAAGCACTGCTGCTTCAGGAGGTTCTGCAGCCTGAGCCGCCACCTCTGAAGGGACTGCAGCGGACACCATGGCCTCTGGGAGCACAGTAGCGAGCGACACTACCCCAAGAGGTTCTGCAGCATCAGCCGCCACCTCTGGAGACATCTCAGTGGACGCCGCCACCTCAGGCAGTTCGGTGGTGGTGTACACGGCCCAAACGCAACATAAAGCGATCCCCATCATGGGAAGCGCTTCGGACAGGGGACTCAGTTCAGGGACAGGAGGGCTAGAGTGAGTGGGTTTAGGGATACCAGCTGCACGTGCAGACACCAGCGGTGCATCACTCACACTAGACATCAAACTGGGAAATCGGAGCACTGACCTTGAATATCTGGGTGTGTCAGCCCGGACGTGACAAGACTTGGGCTGATCAATGGAGACGTGACGAGATTCTGGAAGATCAGCGACGACGTGCTGTGACGCTGGACGATCAGCAGTGACGTGCTGGGACTCTGGACGATCAGCAGTGACGTGCTGGGACTCTAGAAGATCTGCTGTGACGAGACTTGGGTCAGGAATGACAGCTGTGACGAGACTTGGGTCAGGAATGACAGCTGTGACATGACGGAGCGTCGTTGTGGCCGCCATTTTGTGAACGGGCTCTGCTACGGCCGCCATTTTTGTGAACAGACTCTGCTGCGGCCGCCCTGACATGAGTGAGTGTGGTGTCGTGTTCCTCCGCGACACCCACAGTGAACACAGAGCCCACAGACAGCAAAGCAAAGTCCATAAACTGTGCTAATGATGAACGCGGACCCTCTCGGAGAAGCTTTGATCTGAGCGGTTGTTTAATGCCGTCACAAAATAAATCAATTAAAAAACAGTCCGGCAACTCAGAGTCGTTTGCTAAAATTAAAAATTCTTCTATACACTCCTCAAGGGATCGGGTACCTTGCTTGAAGTGTAACAGTTCAAGTTTGGTGTCCATACCTGACCAGTCCTGTTCCTGAAAGCCGCTGGATCCTTGTGTGGCCGAGTATTCTGTAATCTGGTGACAATCTGGTGTCAGGAACAGTTAATTTGTTTAAATCCTTATAATTTGTCACTAACCTCCAGGTTCCGTCGCTTTTTGGGACCGCTTGTATAGGCGAGTTCGTCGGTGCGCACTCATTAGATCTCAGCTTCCTAATAATTCCCTGTTCCGTTAACTCTTTAATAGTCTCCGAGATCTCCTTCTCTGCTGCGCTGTTAATTTTGTATTGTCTCTGCGGGGGAGGGATGCCTCCCTGAATCACGTGTTGGTACTTCATATCAACCCTTCCGCAGTCGTTTTTGCTGCGTGAATAATAATCAAAGTATTTTCGCAAAAGTTTTTTCCAGCTCCCCTTTGTTACTTAATTCTGATTCTTTCACTATTCGTTCGATTTCTTTGTTCTGATCCACTGCTCCTAGCTTGCCTATTTTTATAAGATCGCCTGCGCATAGCAAATTGTCACTTCCAAAAATCACATTTATTTTTGTCTTTCCTCCAAACATTTTTATTCCTGGGGTTTCCCTCAAAATCCTCTACTGTTATCACACCTAATAATTCATCATGTTTCTCTGACGGTTTCAAAACGCTCAGATCGGCTCCTGTATCAAGGCGAAACGTGGTTTGATCATAAATTTTATACAATTTCTCATCAATTTCCTCTGTTTTCAATAAAGCATCTTTCAGGGGAGCCGCGCATCCCTATGCGCTTTGAGCTTCACTGCTCGTCTTTCGGTTTCTCTTTCTCTTAACTTTGAGCTCCTCCTGTCCTCGCGACTCTTTCTTATCATTTCCCTGTGGGCTCTCTATTCTCACTTGGCCTATTCTATTTTGGGATTTATTTCTCCCTCGCTCCGCTATTACTCGTGCCCGCTCTTCTGCATTCATTTTCTCCCATTTGTCTGGGCTGATATAACCGCCTTTTCCTCTGTCACTTTCGTTCTGAATAGCCCTCGGCCTCGACTGGTCTCTAAATTTTTTCCCTCTCTGGGCCTGATTTTTCGGATCAGTTTTATCTTCTCCTCGCCTCCATTTCTGATCAGCTTTACGGTCGGGCCGCGCCGCAGACCTGCTCTCCCTCTCGTATCGATTATACGACTTCTTTTCTCGCTCTGATCTCCTAAGCTGCTCTTTGGGATGCTGCGGTTTATTATTTGATTTTTCCCTATCTGTCTGAATTATCTCAGTTTTTCGGTCATAACGGATTAACGCCTTCTCCAGTTCTTCTGGAGATGTTTCTGGGCCGTACAGGAGGAATTCTTTAACTCCTATCAAAGCATTTCTTTTAACTCCCTGAAAAATATGTTTTAAAATACCTTCTACTCCTTTTTCTGCTACTTCTTGACAGGCTGATAATGCACCCACAGTGCGCCATCGCTCCTCAAAACTTTCCTGTTCTATTTCCTCCACATTAGTCGGGATTAATCCTTCTAACGTTTTGGGTAATTTCCTTCCTCCTTGAATCCCAAATTCCGCTAAAATGTGAGAATCGACTGATTCCCCAGAAATTCTCATCTGTTCTCCATAACGGACTAATTCTCTAACTTTCCCTTTTACTGTTGTATTTTTCAACTTCGCTTTCTTTAGGAGTTTCATTTCGTGATCTCTCCTCATTAATTCTTCTAAGGTCGCTTTCACTCCTCCAGCGCTAAACTCAGGCTGGCTCGGGGATTGCACCTGCCTAAGGAAAGCACTTGGTTTTCTCTGACCCGGTGTTCCTAAATGCAACGCATCTAAATGTTGGTTTATTGCATCTACTTCGGCGGTCCGATTAATTTCCACACCTGACGGATCGTCTCCGCCTGGGATTATTTCTCTGAATCTCAACCTCCTAGGAACTGACACTGTTCTGTCCGTGACCGGTGTTGCGTTTCTAGGCATTCGGTCCTCAGGACGTATTAACTCTTCGTATGCTGAGTCTTCCTCTTCTTCTTCACTAAATTCGCTTTCTTAACTATCACTTTCTGGCCCTGAATAAAATTCCTCAAACGTTTCATCACCGACTCCTTTCCTAATTAACCTCTCTAGCGCGGCTTTGTTCGATAATCCTTTCCCTATTTGGAATGTTTCGAAGCTGTCACCCAGTTTTAGTTTGTAAAAAGGATTTTCTACCTGATCCTTCTTTCCTCTAGATGTCGTTGTTCGCTTTAATACGGGGTAATCAGGGATCGGCTCTTCCTCCACTGACCTGGTCTGTGGAGGTGCCTGTTCCCACTGAGCGGTCGCTCCCTGGCCTGACCTCCCCTCGCCTGATGTTTGGTCTCGGTTCACCCTTTCTGTGATCGCCCTTAGCACAACAGCATTGGGGTGACAGACCATCCACATTTTAGGCCACTCTGTCTGATCTGTTTTTCTCCTTAATGCATTCACCAGGGCTGTTCCCATAGCGATGTCATTAAATCCGAAAATTCCCCCCGATATTATTGGCATTGCCACTGTGCGGTAATTATTTTCTCTAGATAATAAACATATTTTGTCTATTATACCGTATAACGTGAGTATCGCTATTAATTCTTCCTCGATATCTCTCCTCTGACCTCTTTCATGACCGACAACATGTATTACTGGTTTTCCATTTGGCCCTCCTATTTTTTGTAAAATTACATCGCCTGTTCGAATAGGATCCTGTCTTTGTTGAGCTATTCTATACGACTCGTCCTGGAATCTCACTCCGGCTCGCTCCCTGAGAGCGCCGGCCACTCCCGCTCCGTGATATAAAAATCTATTAGCGGGATTCACTATAACACACGATTCCTGCTCATCTTCTAACCGCCCCTCTTTGAGAACGATTAAGTTTTTTCCTCTCGCGAAATACACTCGATATATTTCGTCATTGCCCGGTGTGGACTGCACATCGGGACTTTCTGGACTATACCATTGTGGAGCACTGGGATCTAGAGCACTTTCTTCTTCCTCTCTTTGAGGTACAATGCTGGGGGCTATCGATCCTCTCTCGGACCCCTCACCTGCAGCATCTTCGTCTAAAGAGTCCCAACTTCTCACGGGGATATTTATAATCTCTCCCCCGGACTCATCAAAGACTCTCACTCGCGGAAACCCATCCTTTCCTCCTTTACTTGAGTATATAAAAGGTGGAATTTCCGCTCCATTTAGGATTCTGATATTCACCACGGAAGCGATTAACTTAATCTCTTCCCATGGTAACTGGCCGGATCCGCATTTACCTTGCGTGGAACTAATCCAGACCAGTCGTCCACCAAGATCCTCCGGTGTTAATGTCAGAGTGCACATCTGTGCCATTAACTCGCTCCGGATTCCCTTGGATTTAACTTCATACACTAGCACTACTCACACTCTGAGTTTTATGCTTTTACTTCAGGTCTTTTCAAGCCTGCGCGCGCGTTTACATAAACCCCTCTGGGTTATCACTGTTCAACTCTAGTATGTAAGGACTTACTAATTTACTCACTTAATAGTAATTTTCTACCTTAGTTAATCGAGCCCCACACGTTTGGGCGCCATGTTTTGCTTGTACACCAGAATAAAGGCCTAAAACATATAATTCACAATCCTAATATCCATAAACAGTTCACAATCAACTGCTGTATAGTTATCTCGTGTCTGGGTGGATATGATTGGAAATCTCAGGTCCTATTCCTCGGTGTCCGTCCTAGCTCAGTCAAGTTCAAACCACTTGAAGCTCGATGGGGTAGTATCCAGGTTCAGATAGCTGGTTACTATTAATGAAGTACTCAGAGACTTGTTTTAAAAGTTTAATGAATCACCAATACAATGGTTTCGTTTTATTAAAAACAATAACTCATAAGTACAAAACACAAAATAACAACGAGTAAATTATTCACCACGAATTGTCGGCCCTGGACAATGGTCTCCCAGGCATTTTATAACCTGTGCATAATAAACCCTCCTCCTGCCTACGACTGCCTCCTCCTTGCAGACAGGATGCATGACCTTTGTCACAGAGTCTAAGTTACACAAGTATCAAAAGTTCAAATGGAAAGAAAATACAAATAGAAAACATCACTTCTGAATAGCAAGGATGTCTGGTTCTATTTTCAGATATAGGGAAAATAGCGACACCTCCTATGAGCTCTGCTTAAGCACCTATATCATAAACCACAATGTAACACCTCTAGCAGGTGCTATCTAATTCTAAGTAACGGTTCGGCTAGAAGTTCCATCTCGTACCCATGTTGCGAAATGCATCGCCTTGCACTTCACCGTTATTTTACAAAATAAGCGAAGCAACTACATAGCAGATATAAACCACAAAGCACTCAACATCTGTGCTTCTAAAATAAAACATAACCTTCAAACATTTTCTGACATTTACCCTTTTGAAGTTTGAAAATCCATTTTCTCTAGATCACTCATTAACATTTGTAAGTCTTTTGAAAAACCCTGCAATTCCATTACTTCTTTTATTAACTTTGCAACCCTTTTATTCATTGTTTCTTGTTTCCGTATCAGCTTCAGAACTGCTTTCATCTTGAAGATGATCTTTGGATCTCCCAGCTCTCTCCTGGGCACACCTGCGATGTTCCTTCTTCTTCTGCTTCTTGATCTCTTTACTCCAGTCTCGCTGCAGCCTCTGGACTAAAAAATCACTAAAATCAATTTCTATGCTATCTGACTGGTTCGTATAGTTTCTGGTAGAGGATCGATCAGGGAATAACACATTAGGCGGGTAGGGGTCTGATTCGACAAGATAGTACAAAATGCAGCTGCTAGAGTCCTTACCAGGTCAAGGAAATATGATCATATTACCCCAATTTTACATTCTCTGCACTGGCTGCCTATTAAGTTCCGTATCAGTAACAATATATTAATAATTGCTTATAAGGCCCTTATTGGTTTAGCTCCTGCATACCTAACTAGTCTTCTTTCAAGCTAAAATCCATCACACTCCATAATGTCGCAAAACTCTGGACTCTTGGTAGTTCCTAGGATAGCAAAGTTCACTAAAAGAGGTAGAGCTTTTTTACATTTGGCTCCCAAACACTGGAATAGCCTTCCTGATAATGTTCAGGATTCAGACACACTTTCTCTGTATAAATCTAGACTAAAGACACATCTCTTAAGCCAAGCATTCACATATTGTATCTCATTACCTTGTACTTCAGTTACATCTGATCAAATGCACATTTTATTCTTTTGCTTGGGTTGAACACACAATTTTTTGCTTAGTTGGAACAGCAGCTACGCTAATTTTTTCTCTATTACCGTCTCTGTTTCTGCCACGGGATTGGCATCCCAAGGTAACTAGGAATTATACAAGCTTCAGTCTGGATCCAGCCCTTAGAAAGACCTGAGATGACCGAACACCTGAGAAGAGATGATGCCAACCCCCAGAAGACCTCAGATTATGCCAACCCTCAGACAACATACAAAAACTTTAATTTTCTGTAAAGCTGCTTTGCAACAGGTTGCATTGTGAAAAGCGCTATACAAATAAACTTTAATTGAATTGAATTGAAATATTTTAACTTCATTCTTGTAATTTTAACTCTATTCTCAAAATATTTTGACTTAATCTTGTAATTTTAGATTTTTTTAATTTTTAACGTGACACTAAAACGCCGTCGTGTGGACAAAATGGCATCTAGTGGAGAATAATAGCTACTACATTTTTTATGAAGTGTCTGTTATACAGTGTAGACAGCTTTTTTTGTGAGAGAGCACTTAAACTGGCGCTAGACTAAAGTCGGGGACAATGTTCTTTGATACTATAAATGTTCTTTGCTCGCTTTCTCTATATAATTTTTTTTCGCTGTTTAAAACTGAAATAAATGAATTAATTAATAACTCTTATTATACTAATACTAATTACTAATTAACTAGTTACTAGTTAATTAGTAACTAGTAACTGTTTTTTTATGAAATTGTGATGTTTGTATAATACAAATTCAGTTAAATTAAAATGCAACTGAATACAGGAGTTTTATTTATTTATTTATTTATTGCATTGATTGAGTCAGCTGATTACATTGCTTCCGTGCTTCATTTCATCTTGAAGAGTGTTGAAATGACAATATATTTAATTTTGTGATTTCACTTTATTTTTGTAACTCATAATAATTAAATACAATTTATTTGGAGAGGTAATTTAAAGTAAAGAGGTCATTCAAATTTACTTTGAGTTTGGTTGAGTTTATGACTATGCATTTATGTAACCCTTAAATAAACATCACAGAAATAAACAGCAACTTTTTGGAGAATCAAATGCAGGGAACATACTGTTCCTGCAAAGGTAATATGCTGAAATGTAGAAAAGCATAATGATATAAGAAAAATGATTACATAGTTTGTGAACAGTACTGTGTACGTATTCCTCGACTGTCACTAAGAGTGATGAGAGAGATCAGACCAATATACTGATGTACATTCTCAAGGGGAAATGTGTTTCCAGGGTTTTGAGGCAGAGATAACACTAGTTCCGGGTTTAACTGGATTTTATTCAAACCTGCCCTCAGCCTGTCTTTAATATACAGTTTTCCTAACATTTTTTGCCTGATCACAGGCCTGACCAAGACCACAGCAGTGCTTGGATAAACTAATATCAGATTAGTGGCAGAAGGGCAATATTAAGCAAATGTCTAGTGCAACAGTTTAAGTGTCATTTGTGTTTTTCACCTCCCTCAGCTCTGACAAAGTCCAATGAAATACTGTCATTGTGAGGGAACAAGAATGGGGGGGGGGAAAACAGAAGCACAGAGGGAAAATAGATCAATATTTATTTATTTATTTTTTTCTGCTGGTGATATGTTCAGAATCTAATCAGCAGTGACTGGGAAGATGACACCAGGAATGTCAATTAGATGAGAGCATTCTGTTCATCGCTCCTCTTCGTCAGTCACACTCCCATCACATTACCCCTGAGGTGAAACCCAGGGTTCAGAGGGCAAATGTTTGCTAACTATCCTGTTAGATAGGCCATTTACAGTGAGGTCTTGGAGTTTCCCACTGATCTGGGATCAGATGTGATGACAAACTACTTTCTCAACTTTCTCAATGTTGTGAGAACCAGTAAATCTGACCTAAAAACTGAGAACATAGTCTTCCTCTTCTCAATGTTTTAATAATGCTATAACCCATCAGAACCTGGTTACTAAGACCTCCGCATATTAGAACTGGAACCAATTCAGTCCAATTAGACTAAAAAAATAAATAAATAAAATCATTCAGTTTATAATTTACATATCGGAAAATGATAGTTGATGGAGATTAAATTATGGTCTCAGATGAATTTGAGACAGTTTGAATCATAGTATCTCTGTGAGTATCTTCATTCTGACATATCTGTCCACAAATTCTGCTGGTTGGACGCTAGGTGGTGCTGTGGGGTCATTTCCGCTGTGTGATAGCCTACAGAATGGGTGCGTTCGAAATCGCATACTTCCATACTATATAGTAGGCAAAAAGCAGTAGGCGAGTGAATAAGTATGTTTGAATCATAAGTATTCATAAAGAGTAGGTGAGAATTAGTAGGCGAGTGCACTAATTCTTGTGAGATTCAGACGTGCGTATACTTAAGTTGCGTCCTTATATTCCTACTTACCTACTATATAGTAGGGAAAAAGAGTACATGAAGAAAGAAGTATGTTTGAAACCTCAGTATTCATAAAAGAGTGGGCGAGAAATCCCCGGATGTTATACTGCTTCAGCCCAGATTCTGAAGTGTTCATCCGATGGACACTTTTCTATCCCAGAAGCCCACGCGAGAGGATACGTCATCATCGAACGTGATGGAGAACAGCGACGAGGCTGTTTACAAATGTGAGTATTACAAACCAAAAACATGGTTCCTTGTGTTAAAATCGCGTTTGTTGAGCTACTGTTGAGCAAACTGTTGAACTGCTTAATGTGTAAACGCTTATTTGTGAATTTGCAGTAAAAACATGTTTTATTATGTAAAGTGAACAGGGGAGCTCCCGTAGCTCACGTACATCACCAGAGTGGATTTCCATAAACCATATATATCTTTAAAGACAATTACTAAGTGTCTATTTAATATGTGGCAGGAAAATGTTCTAAAAGAATTGCATATGAGGACATCACATCATGAACAGACATCTGAGTGAGTGATGTATGTGTTATGTAGAATTCAGTTGTCAACACTGCTTTAGATGAATGTAAATAAATATACATGGAGTAACTAAACATAAGTTATCTATTTCATTTGTGCATTAGTATTGTTGATAAATTGAGGGACATTTGTGTTAGATAAAAAGCGAGTTAACACATCAGCAGCTACCTCAACATGTAAATGCAGTATTGATCAGATAAATCACAGAGGTGACTGAATCTTGTCTGATGTTACAGGAACAGATGAGACACACGAGTGTTTATCTGGTGAAGAGTGGCTGATGAAGGAATGCTGCCATCAAAGGCTTTCAGTGAGTATACTACTGAAATGAATTAAACATCTTTTAAATCTTAAGTTGTAGTTTATTTTATTTATTGTCATTCATTCATATTGTTATTCAAACAGAGTTATTACAGCACTTTTCTGATTCCTGATTCCTGTGCCTTTGCTGCAGATGTTTTGTGGTGGTGCAGGACCTGCAAAGAAAGGTGACAGCAGCATTTGTGTGTGTGGGGTGGGGGGGTATATAATATAATGATCTAAGATCATTATATACTTTATAATGATCTTATAAAGTAAGATCATTTTGTTACTTCTAATACAGAGATCAAATGACATTGCTCTATTAAAGTTAATTATATTTGTGCATCTTTGTATGATCTGAAATGTCTGCAGACTGATGTGAGCAGTGAGGATGGAGAAGTCCACAGCATCATCCTGGAAATGGTCCAGTGCCATGAATGAGACGCTCCATCACTCCACCTGCCCTTACTGCCTCATCTGGGCCGGATGCTGCATCATCAGTGAGCCCAGAGTCAGAGAGAACATCTAGAAAAAGGTCAAAAGACATTGAGGATGTGATTTGGTCAAGTTTGTTCGGCTGGTTTCTGTTCATACAACATCTATCAATAGAGCCCAATTTTCAGAAGCTTCAAAGTTTCACGTTTTACTCTGTTTAAATGTTTTACAGGTAGTGGTGCTCATGGAGCGCAGGCACACGAATGTTTGGAGCAGACACAGCGAGAGTCAGATTGCCCCACACATGTTCTCCTGCTCTTGTTCACGATTGTGTGGTTCAGGGGCGTCATCATGATCTTCCTCATCCTCTCTGTACACTCAGACAACCATAGCCTCGATGTCCCTTTCCCATCCATAATCAGATTCAGTCTGACTGCAGCAATGAGGAACGTGATGGACGGCAGAGACAGGTGAAGGTGGACAGGGTGGTCAGCTGCTTCATCAGAAAAAAGCTGCAGAGTTGGCACAGCTGTGTTGAGATGGCAGTATATGGGTTCACCGCCTGTATATACATGATTGTTAGAACAATAAGTTTGAATAAAGCTTTGTTTTATGTGTCGTTGACTTGTATTTGTATTTTTATTGTGATTATTATATAATTTTTTACTCATTTATTCATGTTTACTGTTGTTGTCAGTAAATAAAATATAATTGTTTCATTAACTAATTAATTATTGCATTAATTGCATTAATTCATTGCTTGAATGAAAATTGAGATGTATTCACTTTGGCTGCATTTGTCTAGTGTGTATTCATGCATATCTATGGCATAGGGGAAGTCGTGGCCTAATGGTTAGGGAGTTGGGCTTGTAACCTGAAGGTTGCCGGTTCGATTCTCGCACCGGCAGGAATCGAAGGTGGGGATTGTGAATGAACAGCACACTCTCCCCGGGCACTGGAGCAATGGCTGCCCACTGCTCTGGGTGTGTGTTCATGGTGTGTGTGTGTGTGCGTTTGTTCACTATTCACTGCTGTGTGTGTGCACTTGGATGGGTTAAATACAGAGCACCAATTTCGAGTATGGGTCACTTTCATATGACAAAATTATTGGTCAGCATTTATCATTATTATTGTAGTGTTGGGTGAGCTAGTAATGCATTCTGGGGTAATCATCTTTTTTAAGTAGTAATACATTTTTCCAGTATAAAATCAATAGTCTTCTCTAAATGCGAGATCTTTGAGCAGCTGTACTCTCCTTTATGCAGACACTGCAAGCACTGCAAAGGCTGAGGAAAACAGTACTAGGTAGTGTTGTCGAGTTACTGATGCTATGAGGTGTTAGTGCACCTATCTTTTTTTTTTTTATTTATTGCACAGCTTATTTGCATACAAGATCAGGGAAAGATGGTTGTATCTTTAACAATAAACAATCATAATGACAAAAAAAAAAAAAGAGGAAAACATAAATACAATGGGTTTGCATACATCATAGTATGAGATTTACATACACAGGGAAAAAAAAAGCACAATGACAAGGTTAAATATATTTGAATAATCATAATATTCATATAATCATAATGCATCAAAAATTGCATTTGTTGTTGTTGTTGTTGTTGTTGTTGTTATTATTTATAAACCTGAGGGATGAAACAATACTTAAATTTAACAAGAAACATCAAAATACTTACAGATTTAAACCTGAATTAAACCTGTCGCTCGTATCTTTTAAGTTGTTGCGCTTGTTATAACGTCATAGGTCACATGACAACATCAACATGGCGGATCACATTCATACTTAACGAGATTTGGCTGTAGAGTACGTACTCGATAAGTAAGTACTTATTGAAATTAAGTACCTACTCATTGAGTATGCGGTTTCGAACGCAGCCAATAACTCAAGGCATGCTGATTTCAAACTTAAATTCTGTTTTGAATTTCTTCATGCATTCTTCAGCAACATTTTGAACAAAAAGCTGAGAAAACGGACTATGCCTGGATCAGATTCAGAACGATGATCAAAATATGGATGGAGTAGACCATCAACACCCCCAAAGCTTCACAGTCCTTAAACATTTCCTGGATCAACGTTTCATTCAGTAATGTTTGGTAGTTTTGATTAATATGCTGTTTAATGTTTGACCATGTTATTTTACACATGTACGGAGCCTGGGAAGTCACCTGTAGGAGAAAAAAAACAAAAAAAACAATCCGTGGCGACGGTTTTGCAATTCGTCCCCTCAGTTTATAAACCATACTCACAAATTCTTAAACTGTTCCCTTGGTTTAACAAATCGTGCCCACAGATTAATAAACCATACCCACAAATTCATAATCCGTGTGCACGCTTTCGCAATCCGTTCCCACAGGCTCGTAAACTCAGGGATTTGTGGCCTCGCCCCCACTGGCAGATTCAACCAGGCCACCTGTTTAGGTGCGGGATGCATTGTATTGTGTTTATTAAACATTATTTTTCATAGTAGCCTATGAGACAATTATCCGCACTCACAAAATAGTCTTCTTTTTAGCATTTATTTTACATTAATCACCAATAGGATAAAACGCTGTCTGGATTTTATCCTATAGCCTAAAATAAATGCTAAAAAGAAGAATAGAAAATTTCCTGAATTTTCTGAAAAAAAAAAAAAAAAAAACGATAGAGTTTCGAGAAGAGAAGGTAAAAAGCAATACAAAACAAATAATGTACCAGTTATGTTGTCATTCCTTTGCTCTCTAACTGAATGCAATGTTATAATAGGCCTAGTTATTTAATAATAACATTAACAGTGAAGCATGCATCTAACTCTGGGGGGAAAAGCTTAGTATAATAAAATCACCAAAATAAGTCTTAATGTCAAGAATGAATAGTACACAAACACATTTCCAAAACATTGAAAGGCTATTTAAAAATAAAGCATTCATTAACTATTTTACTGTCTTAAGTGCACTCATTTATTTAGCCTATAAATTAAAATAATAATAATAATAACTATTATTATTATTATTATTATTATTATTATTATACATTTAGGTTCCATATGCATTTAGAAGAAGCTTTTATCCAAAACGACTTACAAAAGAGTAACAAATTACTCCAAAGTCAGTCACAATGCCAGGTTTATTATACAATAATAATCAAGTGCTAAGATTATCAGAAATTAAACAAGTTTTTGATGCACATCTTTCTTATTAAATCGTTGTATTCCACCTCGTACCCACTACAACTGATAGAGAATCACTTAAGACAATTTGCTGTAGGCCTATTCCACATAATAATATACAATAAAACAATATACAGTATGATTCGTTAACATGTAGGCTACCTAGTTGCTTGCTGTTCTTCTAAAATGAATCCGTGAGTACAGTTTACAAACCCGAGGGAACGGATTGCGAAAGTGTACGCACAGATTATGAATTTGTGGGTACGGATTCAAAAACTGAAGGTACGGTTTACAAAATCTGAGTGCACGGATTCGAAATTCGTGGGTATGGTTTGTTAATCCGTTGGCACAATTCGTTAAACCGAGGGAACAGTTTAAGAATTCATGAGTACGGTTTATAAACTGAGGGGACGGATTGCAAAACCATCGGCACGGATTGTTTTTTTTTTTTTTTTTTTTTTTTATATTCTACAGGTGACTTCCCGGGCTCCATACACATGTGTCTGGAAAGAGTTAATCTACTAAAAAAATATGATGATATGGTTTAGTCATAATCAATAATGTGCATTGCCATTTGATATTTTCATTATCAAAGTGATTCCGGGAAAAAAACTGAAAAAAAGTCACATGATCATTGTTTTCATGATTGATCGTAGCTGTCACTTTCAAGTATGCTGGTACTAGTGGCCATCCCAGATCATTACATGATCAACAACAACCTTTTTTTTTTATTTTTGTGAAATGATCCAAACACAATGATCCTCCATAGATTAATATTTAAGAAGGAACAAAAGCTTGTCTGAGAAAAACACTTTTAAGGCAGTGCTTATCGAAGGGATGGATCAGTAGGGAATAAGATAATGAATGAATAATGCACTCATACACACAGAAGAGCTTTCTAGGCCTAAAGCTGATGTAAGTGTTTGGCAGACGAAGTAAAAGACAAACATAACAAATGTATGTTTTAGTGCATTTTAGCATCATTATATGAGAATAGAGTCTGTGTCTTCTCAGATAAGCAACTCTGTAGGGGTGTGACGAGACACTTATCCCACGAGACGAGACGAGACATGAGACTGGGTTCACGAGAACGAGACGAGATTTTTTGACTAAAAAAAAAAATCCTTAGTGATGAAATAAATAGGGAAAAATAGTCTTTTATTCAACTGATAAACACAAAATGCAAAACATGTAGGTGCATTTTGAAATCAACTTGTACTTTATGAAATTAAACTTCTATTTTACTGAATTATATGCAGTAATAAACATATAAACTAGAGCTGCACGATTCTGGATAAATTGAGAATCATAATTGTTTTAAATAAATTGCAGATCACGATTCTCTCACGATTCTGAAAACAAAACAAAAAAAAATATTAGAAAACTAAACAAAATAACGTAATTTACTAGTGGTTCTGACAAAATGTTCATTGCTTAAGTCTTTTAAAAATATACATTCATTTGAACAAAATAAAAATAAAAAAAATCAATGAAGGTGCCAGTGTCTCAGTTCATAAAGACTTGTTTCACTATTGGAATCTCCTGAATGAATGATTCAATGTCAAATACATTTTTTTAAAGGGGTTGTCGCCACCTCCTGGTGGAAGATAAGTGTTACAATACAAGTGTTAAGATACTTTCGTTTTGATCGCTACTGTAGACAAACAGTGTTTATACCCAAACTATAAACCCAAACAGTAGGATCTCGCGAGACACATCTGATCTCGCAAGATCTCGTGCCACGAGATCACATCCCTACAACTCTGTGTTGGACATTTCAATCTGTTTCCTTCTCTCTTCTCCTTGTCTGCATTGGGTTGCTTTGTTCTTAGATTTGCCAACATTTTTTTCCCCTCTCTTTGATCTTCATTTGCATTGTGTTTCTTCACTTGTGCTGTTTGGTCCTTTCAAACAAATCCCTCTCTTTTTCTTCCTTCTCTCTCTCTGTCTCTCTTTCAGTGGCAGCGAGTGGCCACTTTCTCTCAAACATTTGTGCACTGCACAGCTGTCCATGACTTAGTGGAGACTGAAAGGTGGAACATGCCCCACATGACACGCTGTTTCCTTCAGCCCTCTTCTCCTCCACAATACTGACCAGCAGAATCTCAGGTCCATTCTGGTGACATAATGAGGCGCAGAACAATATCAGCGTGAACATTTGACTGAGGGCTTTAAGCGTCCTTGTCCAACATGTACACACTGCTTTAGGACCTGCCTAATGACTTTTGTTCCCATGAGTCATCTTGAGTTATTCCCTCTTAGAGCCAAAACCCAGAGACTGATGCTCATCTCCTGCAGGAGCTCGACTTAACAATCCCTTTCATTGTCACCAATGATGAAACGGCCTGTGGCTCAGTCTGTTAGCGCTGTGTCTTTATGTTTCTTGTGCTTCTCCTGAGGGTTCTGGATCATTGATTTCCCACAGGCAGATGATGTCAGAGTCCAGTTACTTTAGAATAAGCACACCACAGCCAATCACAGCAGCAAAAACGTGTTAGAAACGCGATTATGATGTAACGGTCAGAAGCATACAGATACAACTAGAATGGTTTGAAATGAAATCAAAATGTGATCTTATTCTTTTCCTTACTAAGTGAACAAATATTAATATGAAGGAAAACAGTATCAACCGGTAATGTCATAACTAGGCTATTCATGATACTCAAAACTCAGACCAGTCAATTATGCAAAAATAATGTTAATAGAAATGTGGAATGTTAATAACTCTGTATAACAAAATAATTATTTTTTTCTGAAACAAAAGAAAAAAGAACTCAGTTCAGGGCTTCCGTACAATCGCAATCACGCAGAATGAACGTTTAATCTATTGTTAGCTCCCAACAGGATGTGTAACAATGAGGAATGATTAGATTAAAGGAATTTTATTTAAATAAAAGACATGCATGCTTTCACTGGTGCTCGTGTGTCCATGTTTATTGTAGATTAGCGTGGAACGTCCTGACATATTGCCATGTCAGGTCCTCACAGATGTGTAAAAAAAAAAATAAAAATAAATCGATGTTCGATTTCCAACCTTAAAATGTTGTGCAACAAAATTCACTATGTTCATGTATTCGTAATATGCCAACGTGAGGGACTGAAATGGAGAAGTGCACTGGAGTGATGGAAATGGCGTGCACACT
Source organism: Spinibarbus caldwelli (assembly GCA_039654775.1). NCBI lineage: Eukaryota > Metazoa > Chordata > Actinopteri > Cypriniformes > Cyprinidae > Spinibarbus > Spinibarbus caldwelli. Next base: position 151,475 of record CM077220.1, read on the forward strand.
TTTAAACGGCAGCACAAATGTTAAATAGTTTTAAAATGAAAACCCTTCAGCCATTAATCGGTGTAAAACATGATTTTCCATACTTTGAGCAACACCCTAGTACGGAGCCAATACGTAACGTTGATATTAGAACACAAAATAAGAATTGCCACAGCCATTATTAAACAAACAATGTTAAGATAGTAACGTTAATCTACACAAAATAACAGTTAATGTTACATGAACGAATTGGCATCTTTATTTTTCAAGAGCAACAACTAATATTTTTTGATTGATGCCTATATTAGATAAAGTTGACAATTCGAACAATTTACAACAGCTTTTTTTTTTTTTTCCATATATAAATTAAATAACATTCCTTACCTTTGTGAAACTATCTGAAAAAGAGCAGCGATCAGCTTTGCCTCCAGGTTGTAAATGGGAAACTCCAGCGCATGTGTGCCTCTTGCTCACGAGTTGATTTAAACCGCGCATTGTAACAGGAAATGCTTGTAAAATTGAAAACAGCTCATTTCCATCACGTTGGATTCATTCAATATTATCTCTATTTGGAATTATTCAAAAATAATAGCTAAATCCTTATCAGAATTCAGTAGGTTTTATTCCTGTCATTTTTAATTAATTTTAATTTAAAAAATATTGAAAAAAAAAGAAGAAAAAAAAAAAAGAAATTGTTAAAGTTTACACATTAAATTTAATGAAATCTACAAACCTACAGAATGACTTTTTACAGTGCAGAGGTGGAACAGAATGAACTAATCAGGGAGCACAGGAAAACAAGGTCAAGACGGGTAGAACAAAAAACGCACTGAAAACAGACTCAAAACACATTAAACGTGACATTACTCCGCCCTCCCGGAATGTACGTCCCGCGTCGTAACAGTTCCTCCTGGTGAAAGGTAGGCAGAGGGCGGAGACAAGGAAGGCCTCCAGGGCGGATCAGGAAGTTCAGGAGCCCATGGAGAATGGGCCTTCGTGGCCTTATCCAGGTCGCCCGGCTTAGCCATTATGGCCACAGGCATATGCCCCCCCCCCTAATTTTCTTGGGGAAAATTAGGGGCCTACAGGCCAGGATGGGCACTGGATAAAAATAAAACTAAAAATTAAACAAAATAACTATAATATAATAAAATACTTAGCTACATAATACTATTATTGTTAGAAATAGCAACAATATAAAAATAGAATACATTTATACATTTAAAATTTAATTAATAAGTAAAAAAATAAATAAATAATAAAATCCTGGCCAGAGGAGAACTGGCCCACCGACTGAGCCTGGTTTCTCCCAAGGTTTTTTTTCTTTTGGTTCCTTGCTGCTGTCGCCTCTGGCTTGCTCAGTTGGGGACACTTAATTTCTAGCGATTATCGTCAATTTGATTTCATAGACACTATTTAAACTAAACTGAGCTAGACAATGTCATCTCTGAATTCAATAATGAAATGCCTTTAACTGAAAATTGAGTGTTTAATCTTATTATTATGCATTACTAACACTCTATCCTCCAATTTGATGCTGTTAAGTGTTTTGACACAATCTGTATTGTTAAAAGCGCTATATAAATAAAGGTGACTTGACTTGACTCAGTTGCTTATGAGATGGGACAGGATGAAGGACTTCTTCAACAATATAGTCAGAACCATTAAGCAAGAGAATTAAATTAATGTACTTGACAAGGGACAAACTACAATCAGGAGACAGTAACCGAATGACTCACTCATCCAGTCCCATCTGAAAACAAACACTGAGCATACGATCACTCTAACTCACTAGATGGGAGAATTCCACATATTCCTCCACATACCACTCCAGAGGATGACCATCTTGACGGATGGAGAATAGATATTCTTCAGGGCTCAAGTTCATCTTTTGTTGGTCCTGTATCCTGTAAAGGTTTGTGGCTGTAGAGAAGTGTATGACGCAAGAGTAATCCAATACAAAGTCTTTAATTCCAATTTAAACTCAATGGAATGGAGAATCACCAGAAGAAGTAACTACCACAAACGCATCAACTCAAAATAATACAGGACAAAGGAACTCGGGAGAAAACAAGGCTTAAATAATAGGAAACCAACGAGATAATTAACCAGACACAAGTGGAACAGAATGAACTAATCAGGGAACACAGGAAAACTAGGTCAAGACAGGAAGAACAGAAAACACACTGAAAAAAGACTCAAAACACACTGAACATGTGACAGTATGGCGCATCTTTGTTTGGATCATGATTAAAATGCAGTGGTTGCCTCTAATTGTAAATGGAAAGAGCACAGACAAAGCTTTATTTTGTTTATATGAAGAGATTTATTTTATTTGTGTTACTTATTTATTTGATTTGGGGTTTGTTTTAAAATTTCAATTTAGTTTTGTTATTTACATTTACATTACATTTACATTTTGTTTTTTAGCATACGCTTTTATCCAAAGCAACTTACAAATGAAGACAATAGAAGCAATCAAAATCAACAAAAGAGCAATAATAAGCAAGTGCTATATTAGTATATTATTATAGTGTTATATTTCAGCTTCACAAAGGAACGTGCAGCATTTTGTCCAAGCAATAATAAAAGGACACATTTCATTTATAATTTGTCTTAAATCTCATTTTGTTAAATCATGAATCAGATCGAATTGAATCATGAAATCAAAATAGTGAATTGAATCAAATCAAATCGTGAGTTGAGTGAATCGTTACATGCCTATAATTTAATAATCAAATTTCCTTTTAAAACAGTCATATTTCTTTTCTTAAAGCTAACTTAAACAACATAAAACCAACCAAATGAAGTTTACATTTATTACACTAGTAAATTTTTAATTGGGTCATGAAATAAATGTTTAATTATTAGTTGTTTGCGTTTCTGAAACGATATGTTGAACACCAAATTGTGACCTTCCCAAAACAGACTAAAAAGAGAGTTTGAGTAAAATGAAATGAAAATTGAATTAGAATGAAGGAATAAATGTTACTGAAACTAGAAAACATTAGTCAAGTCAAGTCAAGTCACCTTTATTTATATAGCGCTTTTAACAATACAGATTGTGTCAAAGCACTTAACAGTATCAAATTGGAGGATAGAGTGTCAGTAATGTATAATAAGATTAAACACTCAATTTTCAGTTAAAGGCATTTCATTATTGAATTCAGAGATGTCATTGTCTAGCTCAGTTTAGTTTAAATTGTATATATGAAATCAAATTGATGATAATCGTTAGAAATTAAGTGTCCCCAACTGAGCAAGCCAGAGGCGACAGCGGCAAGGAACCAAAACTCCCTCTGTGACAGAATGGAGAAAAAAACCTTGGGAGAAACCAAGCTCAGTCGGGGGGCCAGTTCTCCTCTGGCCAGGATATTATTGTTTATTTATTTTTTTACTTATTGTTTTAATTAAATTTTAAATGTATAAATGTATTATATTTCTATTTTTATATTGTTGCAATTTCTAACAATAATAATATTATGTAGTTAGGTATTTTATTATATTTTTAGTTATTTTGTTTTATTTTTAGTTTTATTGTATTTAAGTCGAGGTCTTCACTGGGGATATGTCCCCGGGGCTCATCCAGGTGTCCGGCCTCCGCCGACGATCAGGGTCGCAGACATCATCTCCTGGCGTGGATCCACCATCTGATCCGGATACGGACTGAGAAACAGAATAAGAAAGAAACAGACAAATATTAGCATAGATGCCATTCTTCTTACGATGTAACGAGTACATCGTGTGTTATGAGGAGTGTTCCCGGTTCCGGTTGATCTAATTAATACAGCCTAACAATCCTTTAACGGATTTGAATAATAGAAGTGTATTAGTGTGTTATGTGTAAGCCAGGTTAAAGAAATGTGTCTTTAATCTAGATTTAAACTGACAGAGTGTGTCTGCCTCCCGAACAGTGTTTTGGCGCTAAATAGGAAAAGGATCTGCCGCCCGCAGTCGATTTTGATATTCTAGGTATTATCAAATGGCCAGAGTTTTGAGAACGCAGTGAACGTGGAGGACTATAATGTGATAGTCAAATGATTATTGGCATAGTAGCTTTTGGTAACGCTTTAGATTACAGCCCGCAACGTACTGCGTAAGTAAATAGAAAATACAGTGTAACTTTTTTGTAATAATAATGTACCTATTCAGTACATCCGTGTTGGTATAAGGGAATAATGTGAAATTTGGGCAAAAAAGGGGTAATAACCTGAAATATTTTCAAATTATTTCTACTGTAAGTATTTAGGGGCACCTATTCTAATATTATGTGGTATGTAGGCTATACAACAATCTTATATTTGCAAGCAATTTAGCAAAAACATACACTGTGTAGGCCTACTTTTTAAACACGCTGGATTATTGTTTCAATCCAAACGATCGGTTGAGACTGTTGGGTTAGGAAGCTAACTTGATTTGACCCAATTTGGGTTGATATCAGTAATAAGTAACCCAACGGTCCTGGTTTAGGAACAGTGTTGCCAAGTCTGTGGTTTTCCCGTAGAATTTTTACCGGGGAACCCCACTCGAAACGCAATTGTGCAAGTACTGAGTAGCAATTGGGCGGGTTTTGTGAAAACCTGGCAACCCTGGTTAGGAATGTGGAAGTTCAAACGCGAACGGTTCTGTGTGCGACGAAATCCGTGTCTGCGGTGCTTAAGATGAAAACGTGTGGAAAATAGGAAAAAATGATCGAAGCGCAGATGAGAGACAACTTTGAAACCGTCTGGAGTGTGTTCATTTAAAACTGGATCAGTGAATGTGCTGATCGGCGCTCATGACAAGAATATGTGTCGAAAATACAAGAAAACTAATTGAAGCGAAGAGGAGAGAGATTTTTGAAACTGACTGGAATGTGTTCTTTTAAAACTGGAGGGTTTTGTCCGAGTATGTTCTCACAACATTGAGTGGTGATTGAAACCGGGAACTGTGAACTCGTCCAAATGGTGCTTGAGGACGTGGATCAATACGGTAAAATTAAAGACAGTAAAATCCTGTCAGTTCGCTATAATGCACAGTTTAATTTTGACTTTCAGTGTTTATTACTATGTGTTTATTGACGTGATGGTTTGGCCATAATAATGTTTAATTTCATCAGTCGGTGAAAAACATGAACAAATTGAACAAAATCTTAAATATGTTCTTAAACAAGCTTTTCAAAAAAATTTGGTTTAACTGTATAAGCTGTATAAGTATGGAGTTGCTTTGCTTTTTCTGAACTGGTGTAATAAATTTTTATCATTTATTATCTGTTGCCTGTGTTCTTACTGTTGTCATATTGTGTGTGGTTTTAACTTAAAATCCCAAATTTCAAATAATATTTGAATTACATAAAACAGTCACCATGTTTATTGATATATTACCTGATATATAATTTATCAACTACTGTATAAACCGTATAAATCGTTTTAGAGCAATTTGTTGCAGGGCTCTGAACCGGTTCAAGGAATGAAAACCAGAAACAAACAAAATTTTGACTGGAACAGAACCGGAAGCAGAAACGAAATCAAATTTTATAGTTACGAACAGAATCAGAAATTTGAAATGGCCATTAACTGGTTAATAACTTTATTTTATCATTCCATTTAATATTTGAAATTTGCTGTCAACCAATCAGGAATTTAAGTAGCCTAGACTATGCAAATGTGCCAATGAGTGAAATGCCCGAGCTCGTCATAGGTAAGTCGCAATGCACCGGCGTTAGAGTTTATCTGAGGACAGATGGATTCAACAGATCTTACGCACCTGCAGTGCTTCTGTGAATGGAGAAAACAGGATAAAACTATAGGCTTACATAAAAAGGAATATATATGCCTATACACTAAATATATTTCACTTAAATCATTGACAGATTAACGAAAGGAAAGAAAAAATATATATGCTGAGTTAGGCATACGGTTCATTGTGACGCATTTCAAAGTTCTCGGAAAGGAAAACGAGATGGCAGAGAGTAGTTTTCTTTATTTTGCAAAAGCTTTACAGTTTTATTTGTTACAGTTTTATTTGTTTTGCAAAAGCTTGACAAGTTTTGAATGATGTCGCATCTGTTCATTATCAAAATAAAATACAGTTAAAGGAACGTATAAAAAGTTATAGTGCTCCGTTATCCAATCAGCTGCATTCAGCGTGACCATCGCCTCACTGTGCTGATATAGCCTAGCCGATGTGAAGGATGATGTTTTACATCGATGAAAGTACAAAGCCTATAATAAATAATATTTTAGCATCCAGATACGGCGCGAATATGGAAACATTTGGATTCGTGCCGAATGAGAGCGGTAGGCATCAGTTTCACCTTTAATTTGTTTTTGGATTGACGTTTTTCTAGCCTTTAGGCTATAGCCTTAAGTTTAGAGGATTTGTTTTGGAGAGAAACTAATAACTGTTTGTAATGTTTGTAAACATTTTTGATTTACCGGCATTTTAGCCTACATCATTTCTGAATGTAATAGCCTAATAAAATGCGATGCGACTTAGCCTATGTTTTTTTTTTCCTAAAACGCAATTTTATACAAATAGCGTTTTTTTTTTTTTTTTTTTTAACAATGCAGCAAACATTTTTAAATATCTTTAAAAATACTTTAATGTCTTTAAAGCATTAATAGTTTTTTTTTTTTTTTTTTTCTTTTGTTTAGTAGCCTACATTTAGGCAAATCTAGAAAAGATGATGCTGTATTGGCTGTGACTAAGCGCAACGGGTTAAGATATTATTTTTTATATTTATTTTTCTTTTTGTGTAAAGAAAACACTGTACTTTATTTTTATTATTATTATTATTATCATTATTATTATTATTATTATTATTATAGGACCATTTTAAAAAAATAACGTTATTAACCGTTATTTTTTCTACTCAAACCGGTTTCGGAATGGTAATAATACAGAGGAACGTAGGAACAGAAACGTTAAAATATCGATTCTGCTCGGAGTGAATCAACTGAATTTTTCTTTTGTTTTCTGATTTGTTGTAGAAACTTACCCTGTAACTACATGGAATAAGGGTGCAACAAGCACCACTTTAATTTACAGCCCGCAAATGTTGTATTTACCCTGTAACTTCATGGAACAAGGAGGTAACAAAGCACCACTTTAATTTACAGCCCACAACTGTTGTATTTACCCTGTAATTACATGGAACAAGGAGGTAACAAAACACCACTTTAAATTTACAGCCTGAAAATGTTATATTTACCATGTAACTACATGGAATAAGGGGTGAACAAGCAGCACTTTAATTTACAGCTCGCAAATGTTGTATTTACCCTGTAACTACATGGAATAAGGGGGGAACAAGTTGGGCTTAAACACAGAACAAGTGTATATTTGCACAGTAATTACACAGAAAAATATTGCACTAGTGTTTATTGTTTGATGGCCAAATTAAACCCTCTTTTTTTTTGGTATAAAAACATCACAGTATACATCCACTGAAATACAAATGTTGTATCGTTTTTTTTTTTTTTTTTTTTTTTGTGAACAGCTGGAAAGAGGTAAGCTTGTTTTAAGCTGCATTAAACCTTGATGGTATATCATGCAAAGTTATTTGGTGATAGTGGTATTGGGAAGTTGCTGATATCGACGAATAAGCTTTCATAAGGTAAGCTGACTTGTGAATTATAAATCATAGCTGAAACTCATTAACTCATTTCACTAGATGTCCAGTTTTCTTGTTTAGTAATCTCCATCATGTTTCCTTTAATAATAGAATGGTTAAAAATACCAAGACCTATAATAAAATACCAGTAAGTTATAAAAAGAATCGTCTTTCTAAATCACTCCCAAACATAAGATTGCTGTTTAGGCCATACCATGTATTATTAGAAAAGGTACCCCTTAGTTTCAAAATACTTACAGTATAAATGATTAGTAATTTTACAGATTGTTACCACTTTATTCCCCTATACCTACAAAAAATGTTCTGCTGTAACTTCAGTTTACTCACGCAGTTCTTTGCAGGTTGCATATCTGGTTGTTACCCCCTTATTACACAAACATAACACACTGTCCCCTTATACCTACATGTACATTCTTTATATGTACACTAGAATTACAGAAACGTACAGTGTAAATTCAGTATACTTACGTAGTTCTTTGCGGGTTGTAATCTAAAGCATTACCTAGCTTTTTGCAATGTTGAACAAGCCATTAAGGACTACAGGTGGAAAGACATAACTGATTATAATGTGATGAAAATCATTTTCTTGTTCTTATCAGTGAATGATTTGGTGCACTCGTACACTGTTTATCAAATAAACTACAAATAAAATGTACATGTGTGATAAACTAAACCAGTTGTGTAATATCATATACTAGTTTATATGTCAGAGATTTAACTTAACTTTAGTGCCTACTAAAGTTCTTTGCTTCCAGCTTCGCTACTGTTTGGACGCTCTTGCTTACTGCTCTGCGCTTTGCTCCCTATTTATGTACTTTTCTCAGATTTTTCTAAGACTTTAACTTCAGCAGATCAGCACAGTGCTCAAACAATACAGTTTTGGCACAAACATCAAACTAAAGACTTTTTGGGACTGGAATACACTTTGCCTCCCACTGCCAGCAGCTTACATTCCAGAGACGGGAAAACACAGCTGCCGACATTCTAACAGACGGGAAAGAAAATGCCCCTTGTGGAATTTACTTGCTACATGAACTGCCACAGACTTCTACAAAGGATTGTGGTTCTTGAAACAAAGTTACTTGCTGGACGTCCAAAACAGGTGCAATACACAGCAGATCGTCATCACGGACCCCCTCAGCATACAGCCAGTGAGTCCTGTGAATCTAGTGAATCTCAACAGTTTATACCAAGTGTAGGGGAACAAGCCAAAACTGATCGACAGAGAAATCAATGGCACAAAGAGGGAGCGAGACCCAAAGGCACTCGAGACATCAGATTGTCATGAGTATCTCGTATTGCTGCCATAGCATCCTCTACCCCAGATGCGGCTATGACAAGGCTTGCAAACACTGGTATTCTACCACCCCCTATACATCTTGAGAACAGATATGAAGCATTAATGAATGTCGGTGAGGAATCCCCAAATGTGACTAAACATGGATCGAATCAGCCAGCAGCTAACATTGCTACTAACAGGCGCTCGAGGTCGAGCAGACAGCGGCACTCAGCTCAGAGCGCAGCCGAGCCCAGGACTCTGATTGTGGGTGACTCTATTATCAGAAACATCAGTAGCAGGTCTACAACTACATGCTGCTTTCTTAAAGAAACCATCTCTGATGTGAACAAGGAACTTTGGAACATTCTGATGAAGCACAAGACTGCAAATCGAATCATCATCCATGTGGGGAAGAATGATATTCGGAAAGAGCAGTCAGAACTCCTTAAGAAGGATTTCAGTGAACTCTTTGAAACACTTCAAAGACTTGAAGTTCAGTTGTTCATCAGTGGACCACTCCCAGCAAGGGAAACTAACATGTTTTCATGGCTGCTTGGGCTGAATACATGGCTACAAAGAGCCTGCAGTATAAAAGGAGTCAACTTCATCGACAACTTCAATCTTTTCTGGGGCCATATTCAATTCAATTCAATTCAAGTTTATTTGTATAGCGCTTTTCACAATACAAATCGTTGCAAAGCAGCTTTACAGGAAATTAAGTTTCTACAATATATTTATATATTGTAGAAACTTAATATATTTAACTTATGGCGAAATTTGGTAGTTCTGTATGTTGTCTGAGGGTATGCTTCATCTGAGGTCCTCTGAGGGGTTGGCATCATCTCTTCTCAGGTGTTCTGGATCCAGACTGAAGCTTGTGTAAATCCTAGTTACCACGGGATGTTAATCCCGTGGCAGAAACAGAGAAACAAATAGAGACATAATTAGCGTAGCTGCTGTTCCAACCAAGCAACAATTATTTGTTCAATCCAAGCTAAAGAACAATAATGCGTGTTTGATCAGATATAACTGCAGTACAAGATCATGAGATGCATTATGTGAATGCTTGGCTAAAGAGATGTGTCTTTAATCTAGATTTAAACAGAGAGAGTGTGTCTGAACCCCGAACATTATCAGGAAGGCTATTCCAGAGTTTGGGAGCCAAATGTGAAAAGGATCTACCTCCTTTAGTTGACTTTGCTATCCTAGGTACTACCAAAAGTCCAGAGTTTTGCGACCTTAGGGAGCGTGATGGATTGTAGCGTGGTAGAAGACTAGTTAAGTACACAGGAGCTAAATCATTAAGGGCCTTATAGGTAAGTAATAATATTTTGTAACTGATGCGGAACTTAATAGGTAGCCAGTGCAGAGACTGTAAAATTGGGGTAATATGATCATATTTTCTTGACCTAGTAAGGACTCTAGCCGCTGCATTTTGGACTACCTGTAGCTTGTTTATTGAAGATGCAGGACAACCAGCTAGCAGTGCATTACAATAGTCCAGTCTAGAGGTCATGAATGCATGAACTAGCTTTTCTGCATCAGAAACAGGTAACATGTTTCGTAGCTTGGCAATGTTTCTAAGATGGAAGAATGCTGTTTTTGTAACATGGGAAATATGATTTTCAAAAGACAAGTTGCTGTCTAATATAACACCCAGATTTTTGACTGTAGAGGAAGTAACAGTACATCTGTCTAGTTGCAAATTATAATCCAAGAGATTCTGTGTACTGTTTTTTGGTCCAATAAGTAATATTTCTGTCTTATCTGAATTTAATAGGAGAAAATTACTGGTCATCCAATCTTTTACATTTTTAACACACTCTGTTAGCTTAGATAATTTAGAAGTTTCATCTGGTCTTGTTGAGATATATAGTTGAGTATCATCAGCATAACAATGGAAACTAATCCCGTATTTTCTAATAATATTACCAAGGGGCAACATATATATTGAAAATAGCAGAGGACCTAGGACAGATCCTTGTGGTACTCCATATTTTACTGGTGATAATTGAGATGACTCCCTGTTTAAATAAACAAAGTGGAAGCGATCAGACAGGTAGGATCTAAACCATCTTAAAGCCTGCCCTTGAATACCCGTATAATTTTGTAATCGATCTATGAGTATGTCATGATCTATAGTGTCGAACGCAGCACTAAGATCAAGTAAAACTAGCAATGAGATGCAGCCTTGGTCTGACGCAAGAAGCAAGTCATTTGTAATTTTAACAAGTGCAGTTTCTGTGCTATGGTGGGGCCTGAAACCTGACTGAAATTCTTCATAGAGATCATTTTTTTGCAAAAAAGAGCACAACTGAGCAGATACAACTTTTTCTAAAATTTTAGACATAAACGGAAGATTAGAAATGGGTCTGTAATTTGCTAGTTCATTAGGATCTAGTTGTGGTTTTTTAATAAGAGGCTTAATAACCGCCAGCTTGAATGATTTTGGAACGTGACCTAAAGATATCGATGAGTTAATAATATTGAGAAGCGGTTCTTCTGCTACAGGTAACAACTCTTTCAGTAATTTAGTGGGTACAGGATCTAATAGGCATGTTGTTGGTTTAGATGCATTGATAACTTTATTTAGCTCTTCCTGTCCTATAGTTGTAAAGCACTGCAGTTTTTCTTTGGGTGCAATGAATGGAGCTGAAGTACTAGACGCTGCAGAATCTACATTTGTTATTGTATTTCTGATGTTATCTATCTTATCAGTGAAGAAATTCATAAAGTCATTACTATTAAATTGTGAGGGAATATTTAGATCGGGTGGCGTCTGTTTATTTGTTAATCTAGCCACTGTGCTAAATAAAAACCTTGGATTGTTTTGGTTATTTTCTATGAGTTTGCGGATATGCTCTGCCCTGGAAGCTTTTAAAGCCTGTCTATAGTTGGACATACTGTTTTTCCATGCAATTCTAAAAACTTCCAAGTTAGTTTTTCTCCATTTGCGCTCAAGTTTACGAGTTTCTTTCTTGAGAGAATGGGTATTACTGTTGTACCATGGCGCAGTACGTTTTTCTCTAACCTTTTTCAATTTGATGGGCGCAACAACTTCTAATGTATTAGAGAAGATAGTGCCCATGTTGCTAGTCATTTCATCTAGTTCATGTGTATTTATGGGTACACAGAGCAGTTGAGATAAATCAGGCAGGTTATTTTTGAATCTATCTTTAGTGGTTGGAACAATAGTTCTTCCTGGACGATAACGCGGAGCCATATAGTTAATATCAGTAATACTCAGCATGCACGATACTAGGAAATGGTCAGTAACATCATCACTTTGAGGTACGATATCTATGTCAGTAAGATCAATTCCATGTATCAATTCAATTCCATAGACAACTGTTTAAACTGGATGGCCTCCACCCAAACAAACTTGGTGCAAGAGTGCTAAAGGACAATATCTATTTCTCCCTCCGTCATCCTTCAGTAGTGTATAACAATCCCCTCAACCTGAATGGCACACACACACACCTGGACAGAACATGAGTGACCACAGGACTTCATATCAGCTTCCGAGTCATGTGGTTGACACATCCCACAAGGACACTGATAACACCACACAGCCACAACAAGCACTGATCATGGGAACTATCCTGGCTGAGCCCTGCCCACAGAGCTCATCACAGACAGACTGTGACGTACTACAACAGCTCCAGGACTCAGCAACCAAGCACGACTTTCTGAAAAACAGCCAGGGAAGCCAGGACAACATATCACAGCCACCGGAAACACCAGAGCCAGAGCCCATCTCACCAGACACATTATCTCTCTCTCCAGCATCTCCACTTCTAAGCTTCTCATAGAAAATTGAGAAACTGGTGTATGCTGGGACCAAACTCTCCCACTCTTTTGCTGCAAGCCCCCAGATATCAACTAAAAAACGGCGGGCCCCACAACCACCAAAGGCTGCAGGCAAAGCTCTCCCTCCTCCTCCTGTGAGAGCTCTCCGGCCGCTGACACAGCGCCAGGGCCCAAACCCTCCTCCAGCGGCTGTAGGTGAACCAAAAACAACTGATAGATACTCTCAGTGATGTGTGTCGGGTCCCCGCTATGTTAGCAGTAACTTACACAAATGTTTACAGAACAAGCGGGAACCCAGTGTGCCTGTAGCTTTCTCTATCTCTGTTTTATCACGTGATAGAAAGTCTAAGGCCTTCTCAAGCCGTATGGCTGACCCATCTAATCTGAGGCCTGTAATGCATCAATCTAAGATTGCTGTAGAGACAAAATGTAATTCCATCAATTTAGAATTTTTAAACATTCGCTCACTAAAAAATAAATAATTTCTGATCAATGAATTAATAACCACAAACAACCTGGATTTAATGTTTCTAAATGAAACATGGCTAGAAGACAGCTGCAGTGCAACAGTCCTCAATGAAACAGCCCCTCTTAACTTTAATTTTACAAGTGTCTGCAGGACTGTTAGGAGAGGTGGAGGTGTAACTGCTCTATTTAAAGATGTTTATCAATGCAAGCAAGTGTCATTTGGTCAGTATTTGTCTTTTGAATACCTAGGTATTGTGCTGAAAGGTGTTCCACACATTCTGTTTATCATTATTTACTGGCCTCCAAAATACTCTCCAGCATTTGTTGAAGAATTTACAGAACTGTTATCAATGATTTCCTCAGAGTTTGACTGTTTTGCTATTGCAGGGGATTTTAATATTCACATAGATAATGCAGAAATCAAAACTACAAAAGAAATTATAACTGTTTTAAACACTTTTGACCTGATTCACCATGTGCATGGACCCACACACAATCTTGGACACATTCTAGATGTCACAAATCCGGTTTGTGGCCTTCCGTCTGATTGCCACCAGAGGTCACCCTTCCATCATATTGACTCTCACAATACACAGACACTTTCACATTATCTTGCCCTACAATTCCCATCAACCACTGCACTGACAACAAACAGCTGATTGCACTGATCACACTACTGATTGCACTGATCACGCACCCTACATAAACCATGGACTTCCTCTTCCTCTTTGCTGAGTATTGTCTAGCATATATTGCTCTTCCAGTGATAGCTACATTACGGAGCCCCTCCGTGTTTTCTAAAGTCTAAGTCTAGTTTATTGCCTGTGTCATTCGTTTCTTGATCTTCTGCCTGTGTAACTTGGATTAACCCTTTGCCTACTGATTCGGACTCTATTTATACCTCGCCTGGACTATTGGTCTTGTTATTGGATTATCTCTCTGCTTTGCCTTGTTGGATATTGTTCACCGATCGAAGACCCACGCTTGTCGTAGGATTACTCTTTGTCTTGACCCTGCCATACCTGTTTGCTGTTGTTTGACCCTGCCTGTAATTTCACTATGTTTATTAATTAAAATTCGCACATGGATCTGCACGTCTCTCATCTCATCGGCTCCGTTACAGAATACTCGGTCACACAAGGATCCAGCAACTTTTCAGACGGACATTGGTCAGGTATGGACACAACTAGACTATTGTTTCCCCTTAAATAAGGCCCACGATCATTGGAGAACCATATTAGAGAGTTTTTAGCTTTCGCTCATTATTCAGATCTACTGGACATAATCTTGATTGAAATTTTTTGTGATGGCATTAATCAGCCTCTGCGATCTCAGCTCAGACGCGAGGGTCCGCGTTCATCACTGAGTTGTTTTTTGGACTATGCTTTATTGACTGTTGGTTCAGTGTTCACTATGGGTGTCGCGGAGGAATGCGACACTGCACTTACTCATGTAATGGCAGCTATGCTAGAGCACGCTCACAAAATGGCGGCGACAGCTGAGCCCGTTCACAAAATGGCGGCTACAAAAACACCCCGTCATGTCATTGCTGCCATTCATGAGCCAAGTCAAGTCACAGTCAATCTACATGGGCTAAGTCAAGTCGCAGTTGGTCGTCATGAATCAAGTCAAGTCGCAGTTGGTCGTCATGAATCAAGTCACGTCACAGCTGATCATCCAAAGTCACTTCACATCTCAGCTGATCATCCAGAGCCACTTCACGTCTCAGCTGATCTCCTAGAGTCTCGTCACGTCTCAGCTGATCTCCTAGAGTCTCGTCACGTCTCAGCTGATCTCCTAGAGTCTCGTCACGTCTCGGCTGATCTCCTAGAGTCAAGTCACGTCTCGGCTGATTGTCACGAGTCACAGCACGTCTCAGCTGATCGTCCAGAGTCACAGCACGTCTCAGCTGATCGTCCAGAGTCACAGCACGTCACAGCTGATCGTCCAGAGTCACTCCGGGTCACAGCTGATTGTCCAGAGTCACTCCGGGTCTCAGCTGATCGTCCAGAGTCACAGCACGTCACAGCTGATCGTCCAGAGTCACTTCACATCACAGCTGATCAGCCAGAGTCTTGTCACGTCCTGTCTGCCACACCCAGATATTCAAGGTCAGTCTTTCAGCATCCTAGTCTGGTATCCAGTGTGAGGGATGCACCACTGGTGTCTACACGTGCAGCTGGTATCCCCAAACCAGCTCACTTTAACCCTCCTGTTCCAGCACTAATTCCCCTGTCCGAAGCATTTCCCATGATGGGGATCGCTTTGTGTTGCGTTTGGGCTGCGTGCACCACCACAGAACTGCCCGAGGTAGCGACGTCCACTGTGATGTCTCCAGAGGTGGCGGCTGATGCTGCAGAACCTCTTGGGGTAGTGACACTCACTGGTGTGCTCTCCGAAGCAATGGCACTCGCTTCAGCTCCTTGTATGATGGTGGCGCCCAGCAATGCACTCTCAGCCTGTTGTGTTGCGGTCAAAGAGACCGTTACTGAACTCTCCCTGTGTCCAGAGTTTACCATTGTAGAACCTCCAGACGTGGCGGCAACTGCTGCAGAACCTCCAGAGGTGTCAATGGTATCCGTCTGTGATTCCTTGTCCTGCCCTGTCATGGCTATGGAGGCCGTCTGTGATTCCTTGTCCTGCCCTGTCACGGCTATTGAGGCCATCTGTGATTCCTTGTCCTGCTCTGTCACGGCTATGGAGGCCGTCTGCGAATCCTCGTCTTGCCCTGTCACGGCCACAGAGGCCACTTTTGAACATTTGCCCTGCTCTGAACCGGCCGAGGAGGCCATCTCTGAACTCTCGCCCCGTTCTGAACCAGTCATGGTGGCTGATTGTGAACTGTCTGTCTTGCCTGTCACTGCCAAAGAAATCATTAATTCTTTCCCCGCCATTGACGAGATATCTCGTCAATTAAGAGACAACGCTTCCCAGGCATTGACGAGTTTTTACGGCAATCCGTGTTCTAGGTTTATTATGGTAAGGAAAGCCCTAGCGCATGTCCTGAATGAGTTACGGGACTTCCAGGTCTTTAGGGTGCGAATAGAAGACGATCGGCATAAATGGAAGCGTCAGAGAAAATGTAGATTATATATAGATCATGTATGTAGATCATGTTTTGATCATTTTGAATCTGATCGGGACGAAGTAGTCAAGTCAAGTCACCTTTATTTATATAGCGCTTTTAACATTACAGATTGTGTCAAAGCACTTAACAGTATCAAATTGGAGGATAGAGTGTCAGTAATGTATAATAATAAGATTAAACACTCAATTTTCAGTTAAAGGCATTTCATTATTGAATTCAGAGATGTCATTGTCTAGCTCAGTTTAGTTTAAATAGTATCTATGAAATCAAATAGACGATAATCATTAGAAATTAAGTGTCCCCAACTGAGCAAGCTAGAGGCGACAGCGGCAAGGAACCAAAACTCCCTCTGTGACAGAATGGAGAAACAAACCTTGGGAGAAACCAGGCTCAGTCGGGGGGCCAGTTCTCCTCTGGCCAGGATATTATTATTAATTTTTTTTTTTTTTACTTATTGTTTTAATTAAATTTTAAATGTATAAATGTATTATCTTTCTATTTTTATATTGTTGCAATTTCTAACAATAATAATATTGTGTAGTTAGGTATTTTATTATATTATAGTTATTTTGTTTAATTTTAAGTTTTATTGTTTTTAAGTCGAGGTCTTCACTGGGGATATGTCCCCAGGGCTCATCCAGGTGTCCAGCCTCCGCCGACGGTCAGGGTCGCAGACATCATCTCCCGGCGCCGATCCACCATCTGATCCGGACATGGACTGAGAAACAGAATAATAAAGAAACAGACAAATATTAGCATAGATGCCATTCTTCTTACGATGTAACGAGTACATCGTGTGTTATGAGGAGTGTTCCCGGTTCCGGTTGATCTAATTAATGCAGCCTAACAATCCTTTAACGAATTTGAATAATAGAAGTGTATTAGTGTGTTATGTGTAAGCCAGGTTAAAGAAATGTGTCTTTAATCTAGATTTAAACTGACAGAGTGTGTCTGCCTCCCGAACAGTGTTAGGCAGATGGTTCCAGAGTTTGGGCGCTAAATAGGAAAAGGATCTTCCACCCGCAGTCGATTTTGATATTCTAGGTATTATCAAATGGCCAGAGTTTTGAGAACGCAGCGAACGTGGAGGACTATAATGTGATAAGAGCTCGCTCAAGTACTGAGGAGCTAAGCCATTCAGGGCTTTATAAGTAATTAACAAGATTTTAAAATCTATCCGATCTTTGATAGGGAGCCAGTGCAGTGTTGACAGAACCGGGCTAATATGGTCATACTTCCTGGTTCTAGTAAGGACTCTAGCTGCTGCATTTTGGACCAACTGTAGTTTATTGATCAAGCGTGCAGAACAACCACCCTGTAAAGCATTACAATAGTTTAACCTTGAGGTCATAAACGCACGAATTAACATTTCTGCATTTGACGTTGAGAGCATAGGTCGCAATTTAGATATGTTTTTGAGATGGAAAAACGCAGTTTTACAGATACTAGAAACATGGCTTTCAAATGAAAGATTATTATCGAACAGCACACCTAGGTTCCTAACTGATGAAGAAGAATTGACAGAGCAGCCGTCAAGTGTTAGATAGTGTTCTAGGTTATTATATGTGGGGTTTTTAGGTCCGATAATTAACACCTCTGTTTTTTCAGAATTTAGCAGTAAGAAGTTACTCGTCATCCAGTTTTTTATATCGACTATATATTCCGTTAGTTTCTCAATTTGGTGTGTTTCACCGGGCCGAGAAGAAATATAGAGCTGAGTATCATCAGCATAACAGTGAAAGCTAACACCATGTCTCCTGATAATATCTCCCAAGGGTAACATGTAAAGCGTGAAAAGTAATGGCCCTAGTGCTGAGCCTTGAGGTACTCCATACTGCACTTGTGATCGATATGATACCTTTTCATTTACTGCTACGAACTGATGGCGGACAGATAAGTACGATTTGAACCATGCTAAGGCACTTCCACTAATGCCAACAAAGTTTTGTAGTCTATTCAAAAGAATGTTGTGGTCGATAGTGTCGAACGCAGCGCTATTAAAACTAATAAAGAGATACAACCATGATCAGATGATAGAAGCAGGTCATTTGTAACTCTAATGAGAGCAGTCTCAGTACTATGATACGGTCTAAATCCTGACTGGAATTCCTCACAGATACCATTTTTCTCTAAGAAGGAATATAATTGTGAGGATACTACCTTTTCTAGTATCTTTGACAGAAAAGGGAGATTTGAGATCGGTCTGTAATTAACTAGATCTTTGGGGTCAAGTTGTGGTTTTTTAATGAGAGGCTTAATAACAGCCAATTTGAAGGTTTTGGGGACATATCCTAATGATAATGATGAATTAATAATAGCCAAAAGAGGATCTATGACTTCTGGAAGCAGCTCTTTTAGTAGTTTAGATGGAATAGGGTCTAACATACATGTTGTTGGATTAGATGATTTAAGAAGTTTATACAATTCTTCCTCTCCTATAATAGAGAATGAGTGGAATTGTTCTTCAGGGGATCTATAGTGCACTATCTGATGCGATACTGTAGCTGACGGCTGCATGGTTACAATTTTATCTCTGATAGTATCGATCTTGGAAGTAAAGTAGTTCATAAAGTCATTACAGCTGTGCTCTTGGGAAATGCCAACACCTGTTTATGCTTTATTTTTCGTTAATTTAGTTGCTGTATTGAATAAATACCGGGGGTTATGTTTGTTTTCTTCTAGAAGAGACGAAAAGTAATCAGATCTAGCCGTTTTTAATACTTTTCTGTAGGATAGGGTACTTTCCTGCCAAGCTATACGAAATACCTCTAGTTTTGTTTTCCTCCAGCTGCGCTCCATTTTCCGGGCTGCTCTCTTTAGAGTGCGAGTGTGTTCATTATACCACGGAGTCAAACTGTTTTCTTTGATCTTCCTTAAGCGTAAAGGAGCAATTGTATCTAAAGTGCTAGAAAAGAGAGAGTCCATAGTTTCTGTTACATCATCAAGTTTTTCTGCGCTGTTGGATATGCTGAGGAATTGAGATAAATCAGGAAGATTACTTACAAAGCAGTCTTTTGTGGTAGAAGTGATGATTCTACCATACTTGTAACAAGGAGTAGAATTTACAGTTTTAGCTATATGGAGTTTACACAAGACTAGATAATGATCTGAGATATCATCGCTTTGCTGCAGAATTTCAACACCACTAACATCAATTCCATGTGACAGTATTAAATCTAGAGTATGATTTCGACAATGAGTAGGTCCTGAAACATGTTGTCTAACCCCACTCGAGTTCAGAATGTCTATGAATGCTGATCCTAATGCATCTTTTTCTTTAATAAAGTCTGTGTGGTGCCCTGGTGGCCTGTACACAGTAGCCAATACAAACATCACAGGGGATTTATCAGTAACACGTGTTTCTCTAGATAATGTTATACGCAGCACCATAACTTCAAACGAGTTATACTTAAAGCCTGCCCTCTGAGAAATACTGAGAATATTGCTATAAATTGTAGCAACACCTCCCCCTTTACCTTTTGGACGTGGCTCATTTTTATAGCAGTAATCTTGGGGGGTAGGCTCATTTAAAGTAATGTATTCATCTGGTTTTAGCCATGTTTCTGTCAAACAAAGCACATCTAGATTATGGTCAGTGGCTAATGCTAAACGTAAATTCAGTAAGATTGTTATCCACGTCGGCGCTAATGATGTTCGACTTCGCCAGTCGGAGATCACTAAATATAATGTTAAAGAGGTGTGTGTTTACTTGCAAGTATGATGTCAGACACTGTAATATGCTCTGGCCCCCTCCCTGCTTACCGTGGCGATGACATTCATAGCAGACTGTCGTCACTCAATGGCTGGATGTCTAAGTGGTGCCCGCAGAATAACGTAAGTTTCATAGACAATTGGAAGAGTTTTTGGGGCAGACCTGACCTGTTGAAAAGAGATGGTGTTCATCCCTCCTGGGGTGGTGCCGCTCTTCTCTCTAGAAATATGGCACATAGTCTTAGAGTTCGTACTTGACTAACTAGGGCCCAGGTCAGGGAGCAGACAGACTGGCTAAACCGACCGTCTGCTAGCCGCCTCACGTCACAGAAGGCAGTTAATTCTCAGCACATAGAGACTCCTTCACCTAGATATCACACTATAGAGACTGTGTCTGTTCCCCGTACTAGAAAATACAGAAAACGTCCAAACCAAAGTAATAGTAACAATTTAATTGATGTTCAACAAATAAAAAATGTTTACAATACAGAGAAACAACTGATAAAACTTGGCTTACTGAATATCAGGTCCCTTTCTTCAAAAGCACTATTTGTAAATGATATGATCACTGACCATAAGCTAGATGTGCTTTGTTTGACAGAAACATGGCTAAAACCAGATGAATACATTACTTTAAATGAGTCTACCCCCCAAGATTACTGCTATAAAAATGAGCCACGTCCAAAAGGTAAAGGGGGAGGTGTTGCTACAATTTATAGCAATATTCTCAGTATTTCTCAGAGGGCAGGCTTTAAGTATAACTCGTTTGAAGTTATGGTGCTGCGTATAACATTATCTAGAGAAACATGTGTTAGTGATAAATCCCCTGTGATGTTTGTATTGGCTACTGTGTACAGGCCACCAGGGCACCACACAGACTTTATTAAAGAATTTTCTGATTTTCTATCTGAGTTAGTACTGGCTGCAGATAAAGTCTTAATTGTTGGTGATTTTAATATCCATGTCGATAATGAAAAAGATGCATTAGGATCAGCATTCATAGACATTCTGAACTCTATTGGGGTTAGACAACATGTTTCAGGACCTACTCATTGTCGAAATCATACTCTAGATTTAATACTGTCACATGGAATTGATGTTAGTGGTGTTGAAATTCTGCAGCAAAGCGATGATATCTCAGATCATTATCTAGTCTTGTGTAAACTCCATATAGCTAAAACTGTAAATTCTACTCCTTGTTACAAGTATGGTAGAATCATCACTTCTACCACAAAAGACTGCTTTGTAAGTAATCTTCCTGATTTATCTCAATTCCTCAGCATATCCAACAGCGCAGAAAAACTTGATGATGTAACAGAAACTATGGACTCTCTCTTTTCTAGCACTTTAGATACAGTTGCTCCTTTACGCTTAAGGAAGATCAAAGAAAACAGTTTGACTCCGTGGTATAATGAGCACACTCGCACCCTAAAGAGAGCAGCCCGGAAAATGGAGCGCAGCTGGAGGAAAACAAAACTAGAGGTATTTCGTATAGCTTGGCGGGAAAGTACCCTATCCTACAGAAAAGCATTAAAAACGGCTAGATCTGATTACTTTTCGTCTCTTCTAGAAGAAAACAAACATAACCCCCGGTATTTATTCAATACAGTCACTAATTTAACGAAAAATAAAGCATCAACAGGTGTTGGCATTTCTCAAGAGCACAGCTGTAATGACTTTATGAACTACTTTACTTCCAAGATCGATACTATTAGAGATAAAATTGTAACCATGCAGCCGTCAGCTACAGTATCGCATCAGATAGTGCACTATAGATCCCTCGAGGAACAATTCCACTCATTCTCTATTATAGGAGAGGAAGAATTGTATAAACTTGTTAAATCATCTAAACCAACAACATGTATGTTAGACCCTATTCCATCTAAACTACTAAAAGAGCTGCTTCCAGAAGTCATAGATCCTCTTTTGGCTATTATTAATTCATCATTGTCATTAGGATATGTCCCCAAAACCTTCAAATTGGCTGTTATTAAGCCTCTCATTAAAAAACCACAACTTGACCCCAAAGATCTAGTTAATTACAGACCGATCTCAAATCTCCCTTTTCTGTCAAAGATACTAGAAAAGGTAGTATCCTCACAATTATATTCCTTCTTAGAGAAAAATGGTATCTGTGAGGAATTCCAGTCAGGATTTAGACCGTATCATAGTACTGAGACTGCTCTCATTAGAGTTACAAATGACCTGCTTCTATCATCTGATCATGGTTGTATCTCTTTATTAGTTCTACTGGATCTTAGCGCTGCGTTCGACACTATCGACCACAACATTCTTTTGAATAGACTAGAAAACTTAGTTGGCATTAGTGGAAGTGCCTTAGCATGGTTCAAATCGTACTTATCTGACCGCCATCAGTTCGTAGCAGTAAATGAAGAGGTATCATATCGATCACAAGTGCAGTATGGAGTACCTCAAGGCTCAGTACTAGGGCCGTTACTTTTCACGCTTTACATGTTACCCTTGGGAGATATTATCAGGAGACATGGTGTTAGCTTTCACTGTTATGCTGATGATACTCAGCTCTATATTTCTTCACGGCCCGGTGAAACACACCAAATTGAGAAACTAACGGAATGTATAGTCGATATAAAAAACTGGATGACGAGTAACTTCTTACTGCTAAATTCTGAAAAAACAGAGGTGTTAATTATCGGACCTAAAAACCCCACATGTAATAACCTAGAACACTATCTAACACGTGACGGCTGCTCTGTCAATTCTTCTTCATCAGTTAGGAACCTAGGTGTGCTGTTTGATAGCAATCTTTCATTTGAAAGCCATGTTTCTAGTATCTGTAAAACTGCGTTTTTCCATCTCAAAAACATATCTAAATTGCGACCTTTGCTCTCAACGTCAAATGCAGAAATGCTAATTCATGCGTTTATGACCTCAAGGTTAGACTATTGTAATGCTTTACTGGGTGGTTGTTCTGCACGCTTGATCAATAAACTACAGTTGGTCCAAAATGCAGCAGCTAGAGTCCTTACTAGAACCAGGAAGTATGACCATATTAGCCCGGTTCTGTCAACACTGCACTGGCTCCCTATCAAAGATCGGATAGATTTTAAAATCTTGTTAATTACTTATAAAGCCCTGAATGGCTTAGCTCCTCAGTACTTGAGCGAGCTCTTATCACATTATAGTCCTCCACGTCTGCTGTGTTCTCAAAACTTTGGCCATTTGATAATACCTAGAATATCAAAATCGACTGCGGGCGGCAGATCCTTTTCCTATTTAGCGCCCAAACTCTGGAACAATCTACCTAACACTGTTCGGGAGGCAGACACACTGTGTCAGTTTAAATCTAGATTAAAGACACATTTCTTTAACCTGGCTTACACATAACACACTAATACACTTCTATTATTCAAATCCGTTAAAGGATTGTTAGGCTGCATTAATTAGATCAACCGGAACCGGGAACACTCCTCATAACACATGATGTACTCGTTACATCGTAAGAAGAATGGCATCTACGCTAATATTTGTCTGTTTCTTTATTATTCTGTTTCTCAGTCCGTGTCCGGATCAGATGGCGCCGGGAGATGATGTCTGCGACCCTGACCGTCGGCGGAGGCCGGACACCTGGATGAGCCCCGGGGACATATCCCCAGTGAAGACCTCGACTTAAATACAATAAAACTTAAAATTAAACAAAATAACTATAATATAATAAAATACCTAACTACATAATACTATTATTGTTAGAAATTGCAACAATATAAAAATAGAAATATAATACATTTATACATTTAAAATTTAAAAAATAAATAATAATATCCTGGCCAGAGGAGAACTGGCACCCCGACTGAGCCTGGTTTCTCCCAAGGTTTTTTTCTCCATTCTGTCACAGAGGGAGTTTTCGTTCCTTGCCGCTGTCGCCTCTGGCTTGCTCAGTTGGGGACACTTAATTTCTAATGATTATCGTCAATTTGATTTTATATATACTATTTAAACTAAACTGAGCTAGACAATGACATCTCTGAATTCAATAATGAAATGCCTTTAACTGAAAATTGAGTGTTTAATCTTATTATTATACATTACTGACACTCTATCCTCCAATTTGATACTGTTAAGTGCTTTGACACAATCTGTATTGTTAAAAGCGCTATATAAATAAAGGTGACTTGACTTGACTTGATCATATCATTTACAAATAGTGCTTTTGTAGAAAGGGACCTGATATTCAGTAAGCCAAGTTTTATCAATTGTTTCTCTGTATTGTAAACATTTTTTATTTGTGGAACATCAATTAAATTGTTACTATTACTTTGGTTTGTACATTTTCTGTATTTTCTTGTACGGGGAACAGACACAGTCTCTATAGTGTGATATCTAGGTGAAGGAGTCTCTATGTGCTGAGAATTAACTGACTTCTGTGACAATGTGCAATCCAGTAAAAGCACATGAAGAAAATATGATGAGCAACTCTAAATTTCATACCGCAATCAACACTTTTCATTTTATTTGCAACATGTGTAATAAATGTATTTTGATTGTTCAGGGGCATTTTTGTCCAATTTGGTGGCATTTCTGGTTCAAGCCCCACTGGTATCCCCACTGTGATCATTTGTATTGTTAATCTTTCCCTTTCTGTCTTCACAACCAATATTATTTTAAAAATAATTTCACTTGTTAATAAGAAAATTGATAGTGTACATGATGAGTCATTTAGGGATTGTGAAGAGAACAATTTGAAATGAACAATTTACTGAAAAATTTCTTTGTTTTTTATTTGGTTTATTTATTTTCAAAAGATCATGTCTATTCAATTTATTCACCTTATCCAATGCATTATTTAACCAGCTTTGTGGATACCCTTTAGAATGAAATCGCTGAAATAGCAGTTTTACAGTATTTCGAAAACCAATGGATAAAAACACAATATTATCTATTGACAGTTATCATCCAGTTCCTTTAAAACGCAGTTTACCGATCAGTCAATTACATAGATTAAAATGTAACTGTAGTACTGAACATGAATTCGAGGAACAGGTAAAACTGCTATTTCAACGATTTCGTTCTAAAGGGTATCCACAAAGTTCGTTAAATGCATTGGATAAGGTGAATAAATTGAATAGACATGATCTTTTGAAAATAAATAAACTAGGGCTGTCAATCGATTAAAATATTTAATCGCGATTAATCACATTGTCATGAGTTAACTCGCGATTAATCACAATTTAATCGCACATTTTTATCTATTCTAAATGTACCTTAAATTAATACTTTTCATGTTTTAAATACTCGAATCAACATGGGCAATGGCAAATATGGATTCTTTATGCAATATATGTTTATTATTAGTGAAACCATAGATAATAGAGCCTGAAGATTAGACATGTTTCAAAGATCATAGATGTGTTTCAAAGAACTTGCTCATGTCTATTAGACACATGAAAAAAGAAATACCAGTTTCCCATTAGTTCTCTTTCTTTGAACTGAGCAATTTACTTACACAAACCTGTTTACATTTCTGCATGACAGGGCATCTCACTTCTTCTGAACATGCAAAATGTACATTTATTATTACATTTGTTTGCCTCTCTGTGCCCACATACTGTATTTTGATGCAGCTAAATTCTCGATAAAACTGTTTTCATTTATATATTTTACTGTTTCTGTTGTCAGACAATGGAATGAATATGAAATAGTGACTGAAACGCGACCCATAGGACTAAATAACCAGCTCTCCCTTCCAAGATGTTAATCTGCACAAAAATCCCGATTTATAATCCAGCCATCTCCTGATAAAATCAAATAGGCTATACATAAGATAAATACAATAGCTGTGCTGTGATTTCGGCTATACTTGCATGTTAAATAAGAGAAGCAACATACTGTAATATCTGTTTTAACTGAAAGCGCTGTTCCTCTCATCCGCGCGCTGAACAGAGCAGACGAGGAGGGAGAGAGAGAGAGGTGTGCGCAGCGGGAAAGAGAGACCTCGCTCTCGCGCGGCAGTACCGGCGGGTCTCAGAAACTATATAAGGTTTGGGCAAACCCTATAAAGATTGGTCGCTAGGCGCCTTTTGCTAAAGTGGTCTGAAAAGTCGCTAGGTTGGCAACACTGTCAGCATCTCCATCCATTTCTCCAACTATAGTAAGTAGTACGGGTTAGTCCACAGGTCAAACAGAAAATACGCGCTGCGTTAATCACTCGTCAATAAAATTAGTGCCGTTAAAATGAATTTGCGTTAACTTTTGACAGCACTAAAATAAACCAAATAAAAAACAAAGAATTTTTTTTTCAGTAAATTGTTCATTGACATACAATGAACACAGCAATACAATAAAATCAATCATTCATAAACATTGGCATATATTATCTTCTGATGAATCTTTAAATGATAAATTTAAATATCACCCATTGTTTACTTTAAAAAGATCACGAAATCTATCAGATATAATGGTAAATTCAGATGTAGTAAGGATAAAAAAGACTGCATATATACAAGGCTGTTTCCCGTGCAGAAACTGTGCCGCATGCCGGAATTTGGTGAAGTGTAAAGAGTTTATGAGTCCAGTAACGCGGAAATGTTTTAAAATCACATCTCATCTTGTATTACCTGTTCAACTCGTAATGTGATCTATATGTTAAAATGTCCCTGTCAAAAGATATATATATATATATATAGGAAAATCATCGCGTCAGTTGAAATTACGAATTAACGAACATAAATCGAGTATACGACGACAAGATATAACCTCTTCAGTAGCGAGACATTTTAATGAAGTGGGACACGACATCAAACAATTAGAATGTATAGGAATAGAAGAGGTTTTGGGGTCACGTCGAGGAGGTAATATAAATAAATAACTATTAAAACGGGAAGCATTTTGGATTAATAAACTTAAATCACTAACGCCAAATGGCATGAATGAAGAACTAGAACTTTCTGTTTTTCTTTAATGTACTATAATTGGTTGAATTCATCTTTAAGATGCTATATAATAAATCTTGAGTATTTACAGTGTGAAAATTGCTTATGACGATGTATTTCTGAAGTTTCTAATTATTGAATTTTCCACTGTTATACAATTTAAAGTCAATAGGTGGAGTACACATTGTTGATTGTTTATTTAAACTGTAGGCTTTTATAATAGTGATAAATGAATAATCATAGACAATTCTTGTCTTAGTCACGGATGTCCCAGGTGAAAATTAAATATATTTAAATTGTGCTTTTTCAGACATACTTAATATATTTAAACTATACTATATTAAGTGCATATTAAATGTATTATTTTGAAACAACTTTAAGTATATTAAGTGTATTTCAAGATATGTTTAAGTTCGATTTTAATCTATTTGCAATATATTTAATATATTGAAATTGTGTTAAAATGGAACCACTTTAAGTATATTTAGTGCAATTTAAGTGTATTTCTTAAAATACATTTAAAATGTACTTTAAATACTTCATGAACTATAGTTAGAGTATATTTGAAGCATCATTTTAATGTACTTCAAGTACATTTCAATTGTATTTCAGCTCATTAGAAATGCATTAGCATTACACTACTAGTATATTATAAAGCTGCTTTTTTCAGTATATACACACGTACACACTTTGATATCTAGAAAACTTTAATGTATTATATATTGTTGTGTACATTACAAATATTCATGAAGTACATTAAAAAAAAAGTACAGCAGCATATATACCTTGGTGAAAAAAACAAAAAAAAAAACATACTATTAAATGTATTAAAAATGCACTTGAAATACAAGTATGTTTATAGTATATTTGTATTAATACACTTAAGTACATTTTAAAACATTATACAAAAACATTATAATAAATCAAAAAAGACTGAAATGCTATGGCAGAGCTATCTTATCAATTTGTAAAACATTTCAGTTATACCTGTATTACTGAAAAGTACAGAATTTAACATCAATAAATAAAAAAAATTACAATGCATTTTTCTGAAGAAAAAAAAAATTACTGAAAAACAAAGTGCAGAAGTGAATAGCTGTGTGTGTGCAAAGACTGAAGATGAAGATGACAAAGTTCAAGCAACAGAATAGGGAGGGATGGAGGGAGGGATGGAGGGGGGTTTGAAGGTGGACAAGGAGATGGCGTAGGGATGGTGAGAGGCAAAAGTGAAGGATGATGGCAGGATGTGGCGAAGGGATGGTGATGGGAGGAGCCCTGGCAGCTTAGATGATGTTTGGTACATGGCACAGACCCAGAGAATCCCAGTGCTGACAACACGGTGGAGTCGAGGGAGCCAAGATGGTGTGGCTGCCGACATCTGGGGGCCGACCGATGGAGACAGAGCTGGTGGATCCGAAGGCGCAGACGGAGGGCTGATGGAGCTGAGCGTCGTCGCAGGTTCCCGAGACCTGGGCACAGCCACAGCGACGAGCATCGTTGGTGGAGCCAGAGTACCTGAGGACTGGAGTGATGCCGATGTGACCGAGGACCGCGGTGTACCCGACAGGAAAAGCCCACTACAGCCAAAGAGGTGGAGGGTTGGAGCACAGCAGACGGCTTGCAAGTCTGTGGCAAAAGTAGAGTGACGACTGACCAAGGGGGAACCGGTGGGACAAGGTCACTTCTTTGAATATGACTTGGATGTTCTGCAACTAAGGGCTTGCAATTCAGACACTGTAGTATTTGAAGACTGCTTTATCACAGGATCTGTGAAAGGGAAAAAGAATTGATATAAAATTAGACAATAACAGTTTTGCATCCATGATGTATTATAATTTGCATTGATATTCATTAGAATTAAGTTTACCTTTTCACAATATCCTCATCAAGCTTGACATATGAGTGTCCATTCTTATCCTCTTGTCTGTCGTCACTGTACAGCACTCTATGAGTTACATTGAACATATGATTAGAAGAAGCCCAACAACAGCACTTGCAGTGAGCAGAGTTCAAGTACAAACTCACTGATATTATTTGATAACAAATTATTTCAATAAAGCAACCTGTGAGTATTAGAGGGTATGTTGATAATTGTGGTTTATTGTAACCTAGGGTATTTCGCATGAATATGTCTGTTGTGATAATGCTAACATACACTCTCTTCACCTCTGTTGCCACGATTAAAAAATAAAATAAAATTATGTTAGTCATCCAAAAAAAAAAAAAAAAATTAAAAAAAAAAATTAACAGAATGAATGACTGAAAGGAAGCACAAATTAGTCAGCTGGAATGGACACATTGCTAACGTTTTTCTTCCAAGATTGACCAAATCACCCTCCATTAGGCCTGATTCAAAAATCTCTAACAGAGGAGACATTAAAATATACTTACTATTCCTGTCTCTGCACTCAGATTTCAGTTTGTCTTCTATAGCAGCTGATCAGAAAAACAACAAATGTTAATATTCCACACACACACACACACAAAAGCAAATGATGATTGATGATTTGTTTTCTTTTTAAGAATGACAGTACTCTGAGTACAATGTACCTGTTCGGTAATATAGTCAAAAACCTTCCCAGCCTCAGCAGCTTCAGATGTACTGTATGCTCTCTTATAAGCAACCCTTCTTACAATTTGATCTTTGTTCTTATCTGTAATGAGAAATATATATTAGAAAATAAAGGCGATAAGACTGTCAAGCTTAAACAAATATAAACACCTATCAACGAACACTACCACAGTTGGGTGATCAGCTCAAGACAAAGTAATCATATGTTCATAATCATGGTTTTTCAAAGATCATTAACCTCATTACAATGAAGCCAAATTGTTCAGGAAATCAGAAATAAATACACTACTTCATTTTGCAAATAAAAAAAATGTTAATGTTGTACATGTTATAAAGACTTTTTTTCTGCCAATGCATGTGTCAAAAACAGGACTGGCACAGATAAATAAGGTTAATTAAATTACAAATCTTACCTGAAGTCAGTCACAGAGAGGTTTCAAAAGCCAGACACCATATACGCTTGCAGAAGCTGGGAAAAATAAGAACATATCGCTATATTTTCTAATTAATTTCATAGTTCCCCCAAAACAATTTGAATTCTGTCATCACTCACCCTTAAGATGCTCCAAACCATCTAAGACTTTCGTTCATCTTCGAAAGAAAAGCGGCGATATTTTAATGAAATCTTTATGTCCTCCCGATGAAAGACGATTCACCAAAGATGTTCACGTTTCAAAAAGTTCATCGCAAAAAAAAAAAAATAATAAAATAAATAAATAAATAAATAACACCGACAAAGTAATCCATATGAATTGCGTGGTTTCCTCCAAGTGCTCTAAAGATACACGATCGCTCTATATAATATAACTGTTTAAATTTAGACATTGCACGCACATCATATTTGAATTACTAAGGTCTCCGGTGCGAGCTCATTATCATACGAACCAATCAGAGCCGTTCAATGGCTCTGGAACCAATCAGGTTTAGTCAGTGTGTTGTTTGAATTTAAACACAAGTAAACGCAAGATTTTATTTAATTATTATTTTTTTTAAAGCATTTCAGATATGATGTTGAAATCCTTGTGGGAATTTCAGTAGTAGCTGATTACAATTAATGTATCATGTAATGGACAACAGCCTAATCAACCAAAGTATAACATTTTAAGTAAAACTGAACAACATATTAAATAACATATTTTAAGTATTGCAATGCTTAGTAATAGTTGACAAACGTTTGAACATTGTAAATGTTAAAAAAGTTTTTTTTTCTTTCAAATATCGTACTTGTCCAAATATTAAAATTATAAATACATAAATGTTTAAAATATATTGCAGTAGGCCTACATATGGTTATAAAGTACATTAAAAACCCACTAAAAGTGGAATCATTTTGTTATGTTCTTACACAAAATAGACACAAAAATACTAAGAGTAACATAAGTGTGTTTTCTGTAAATACACTAAAATGTCACTAAAAGTATGCTTAAGTTTAGTATATTCCTTAAAAGTGAAACTAAAAACATACTTATTAACATAGTATTTCTACTATACTTTTTAGGAATATATTAAATTATACTTGTGGTTAGCATATTCATTAAAAGTGTAACTAAGCATATATTTATTACCAAAGTATTTCTAGTATACTTTTTAGAAGTACATTATAAGTATGCTTGTGTTTAGCATATTTCTTAGAAGTATAACTAAGCATATATTTAATACAAAAGTACTTCAAGTATACTTTTTAGAAATATATTAAAATGCAATTCAGTATATTTTTAATGCACTTCAAATAAGCATGTTGGGAATATAAATGTATTATAAACATACTACTTGAATTTCAAGTATATTTTTAATACTTTTAATACTACGTCTTTTCCACCTGGGGTGTAGTGCGATGTACTAGTGAATATGATGTTTTGTGTTGTGAAAATTGTCTAATAGTTAAAAGGAAATGTTTTAATGATTGTGGTGATTCAACATTACTAATGAGTGATGATGTCGACATAATTGGTGATTTAAAAAGTGGGTGGAGGGATGTAATTGCTTTACACACTGAGGAAGGCTTGGTAGCCGAAACGTTTGTGTCTTTTCCCCATTGGTGATGTGTTAAATAAAACGGAAAAAGAAGATTGTTCTCGTGAGTGCGGATAATAATTTCTCATACAAAGTAACTTAACAAATTGACGCACCAAAATAAAAAGATCAAGTAACGGAGGAGCACGGTGCAAACGACGTTGTTGAACTATTATTAGAAGAATAAAATGAGAAAATACAGCCACAGGTGAGCTGTTTTTTTTTTTTTTTTTTCCGGAAAACCTTTAAGGAATTTCAAAGGTCCAATTAATCCTCATAATAGCTAAATGTAGCTGCACAAAATAATTCAACAAAACTTACAACAGTTACTCTCTTCCTCATAATTTCTCTTGATGTCACTGTCAGTATCCTGTGCTCTTGCCGCAGGACTCCCTAACAAACCAATAACAACTCCTGACTGGCTCTTAACATTAGCTGGGTTTCCATCCAAAGTTGCGAATTTAACTTATGCGAGATGCTGCCTCCCAGTTACATTGACTCGCACACTACACAAACTGTTGCATGTCACCCCGGACTACAGTTCCCATCATCCATTGCACTGATTAC
Organism: Spinibarbus caldwelli; assembly: GCA_039654775.1. Taxonomy (NCBI): domain Eukaryota; kingdom Metazoa; phylum Chordata; class Actinopteri; order Cypriniformes; family Cyprinidae; genus Spinibarbus; species Spinibarbus caldwelli. Next base: position 183,485 of record CM077220.1, read on the forward strand.
ACGCTCACACAGCTTCAACCAATCACATTTTATAAGCCTTGGACTTTCTTTTTTGGATCACCGAGTATTGTCTGCGTTTATCATTCTCCTAGTGATAGCATCTTTATGGAGCCATTTCATGTTTTCTGAGTTCTAATCTAGTCTGTCCTGTTTTTTACCTGTTTAACCTGTGTCTTGATTCTAGAATGGTTTACCTCATCTTGTCTGATCTCTGCCTGCCCTGATGCTTATAGCCTGTATTGGATTTACCCTTTGCCTTGCTGTTTCAGACTGTGTTTGCACCTCGCCTGGATTATTTCCCGTTTGTGGATTCTCTGTTTGTCTTGCCTGTGCCATACCTGCTTGCTGGTGTTTTGACCCTGCCTGTTTCTGACCATGTCTGTAAATAAAAGCTTGCATGTGGATCCGCACGCCTCTCGTCTTCGCCGTGTTACAGATGTCAAACACCAATCAGTCTACGCAAAGCCACTTCAAGTCGAACACACAAATAAATTGAACTGTCTAATGACAGCTGACGTGTCATAGATGTTTGAGTCAAAATGTTAGGTTTTGATAAAAAGTGAAATGTAAAGACAATCAGTTAACTTTCAGTTCTTTGTACTTATATTTACTAATATATAGGGTTAGGGTTATAGTATTTTATAATATCTAAAATATAAAATACTTTGAAAATATCATGACTGATTATCTTGAAATTGTTTACTTACATTGCTGAAAGAATACACTGTTACTGTGTGGCATTTTGTTTTTCCACACAACATGGTGAAATGTCACCTGCAACCAATGTGGAAATCTCAAGTGGCATGGTTGGAATAAAGAAAACTGGAAACGTCCCGATTGGACACTTTCACTGTTTGTTGTCAAGAACCTTAACACATTTGGCAGATGCTTTTATCCAAAGCAACTCACATTGTATGCAAGCAACAGACCTTCATCTTTTCAGTTCATGCGTTCCCAGTCAGCGCTGCCAGTTCCATTCACAGCTGTCTGAGCGGCAGGAATCAGCTGACATTGTCATCCAAAATTCACATACACAAAAACACTCAAACACCTTCTAATCAAAACCTTTGGCCTCACAATGCTAATGTATGCTGGCATTATGAGTGATTAGCATGTATCAGGAAAGTTTCACGTTTTTGTTGAGCGGGATATTAGCACGCTGTTTTGAAGTGCTGTTAGAGAGACACTCTATATATGACCTTTACACAGCTACAGTGGTCTTTCAGAGAGTGCAGAGATGGCCCTGCAGTAAATGGATGAAATGTTTTGTCCCCAAATTTTCTGCCATCAAAGCTTATAGTGCTTGACGGGACTCTGTAAAGCTCCATATTGCGATTTGCTAACCAATCTCTCGCCCCGCATTCAGACCATTCTCTTCACCGTTGGGAGCAATATCTGGGCCTGAAATGACTGACCTTTCAGTTTATTGACCATTAGGATGATGGGCCAAAAAAATGTTATTGTCAGATTCTTCTTGCTACTATAGATAAAAGTGCCATCAGGCAAAATAAAGAGAGAGACAGAAAGAGACAGAAAGTATGTTTTTCCTATACTATGTTTTTCCTATACTTGCATTGTTGTATGTTTATCTTAGGTTTAACTAGTATGTAGCACCGTGGTCCTGCGAGACACGACATTTCGTTCCACTATATGTCCACACATGTAGCAGAATGACAATAAAGCTCGACTTGACTTGACTTGACTTGACTTGAAAGAGCATGTCTGTCTGTTATATGTTCCCACAGTTTTTGATCTTTTCATTTCACATTAGAAAATCAGTAAAATAAGACAGAAACAAAGATTATTAATACTGAGCAGAAAATGAAGATAAAAACACATGATCAGTCAGCTGTCAGTGCCATGATCTGAGAGGTCAGTCATAACATTCACTGTTGAAGAAATTATCAGTTAAAATACATTTGCATCATATTGTATACATAGAGTAGATGCGTGTGTGACCTGTACTCTTACATTTAGGGCCTACTGATGTCTAGGTGTCTAAAGACCTTTCCACACTGAGCGTGAAAAAGTGAAACGAATTTCGGACGCAATGACGCGCTGGAATAAAACAACAGCTTCCTATGGATGATTCCACATAGACCACGAACATCTGCGCACCGAAAATGTGAATGTTTTTTTTCGTCCAGTCCGACGAATCTTTTCAGTTTCGCAAAGCGAAAACACGGGCTGTCCAATAAGATTTGAGCATTACATCACATGGCCAGAGCAACTGCTGTTACCCAAAAGGTCGATGCGGTGGCGCTAAAAACTCACAAGACTGTTTTGACCACGAAAGTAAAAACACTGAAGTAGAGGACTTTTTCCGCAAGAAAGAAGAGTGAATGCTGAGTTCTTGTTATTGTTGGTATTTAAGAACAGACTATTCTCACATGTTCTGGTAACATTTTATTTTAGGGTCTCTTAACTAGTTGCTTATTAGCATGCATATTATTAGAATATTAGCCGTTTATTAGTAGTAATTAAGCACATATTAATGCCTTATTCTACATGACCTTATTCTACATCCCTAATCCTACCCAATACCTAAACCTAACAACTACCTTATTAACTATTAATAAGCAGCAAATTAGGAATTTATTGAGGGAAAAGTCGTAGTTAATAGTGAATAAGTGTTCCCTATTCTAAAGCGTTACCCATGTCCTTTATACTGTGCAACACCTCCTTTTTTTGTTTTTAAAGATGTCACTCTGAGGGGGTTCAACAGAAAATTGACTGGTACTGAATAAAACCACTTCATCAAACAAATAATCTTTTTTTTTTTTTTTTGTGTTCCCAAGAGCATATATATATTTGCCACAACAATAAACAATATAAACAAATGAGCAGTCTCTGTCTTTGTGCAGAAAGAGTCAATATAATAAATTAAACTTTACGTGAGTGATCAGAGTTAGATGATATGAGATGATGATGGAGATGAGATCAAGTCAAGTCAAAGTCAAAGTCAGCTTTATTGTCAATTCCACCACATGTACAGCACATACATACAGAGAATTGAAATTGCGTAACTCTCAGACCCTTGGTGCATACAGTTAACACTAAACACTAACAGTAATGTAAAAATACAGATAATTACAGTTTAAATACGTATATATAAATACAAACTATACAGATATGCAATAAGGACATTGTAAAAAAGAGATAGGTAAAGTGGCGTAAGGCACATGGCAGATAGTGCAAACCATTAAATAAACAAAACTGTGCAGATATAATGAGTGTAGTGCAAAAAAACTGTGCCGATGTAATGAGTCCAGTGCAAAAAAGAGCTTATCAGTGTTAAAGTGATGAAGAGCTAAAGAGCTCAGAGAACAGTCTTAATTAAAGGTCGGGAGGGAGTTCAGCTTCCTGACAGCCTGATGGATGAAGCTGTCCTTCAGTCTGCTGGTCCTGGCCTGGAGACTCCGCAGTCTCCTCCCTGATGGCAGCAGACTGAAGAAGCTGTGTGTCGGGTGGGTGGGATCACCTGCAATGCAGAGGGCTTTGCGGGTGAGATGGGTGCTGTAGATGTCCTGGAGGGAGGGGAGAGAGACACCAACGATCCTCTCAGCTGCTCTCACTATGCGTTGAAGTGACTTGCGGCAGGACGCGTTGCAAGCGCCATACCACACAGTGATGCAGCTAGTAAGAATGCTCTCGATGGTGCCTCTGTAGAAGGTGCACATGATGGGGGCCGGGGCTCTGCCTCTTCTCAGTTTGCGGAGGAAGTAGAGACGCTGTTGTGCTTTCTTGGCCAGTGCTACAGTGTTGTTAGTCCAGGAAAGGTCCTCTGTGATGTGCACACCTAGGAACTTGGTGCTGCTCACTCTCTCCACAGTCGCACCATTGATGGTCAGAGGAGCATGCTGAGTGTGCACTCTCCTGAAGTCAACAACAATCTCCTTCGTCTTCTCCACATTCAGAGAGAGATTGTTGTCACTGCACCACCCGGCCAGGCGGCTCACCTCGCTCCTGTAGTTTGTCTCATCTCTGTTGCTAATGAGACCCACCACAGTCGTGTCGTCCGCAAACTTAATGAAAAGGTTGGAGTTATGTGACGGTGTGCAGTCGTGGGTCAGCAGAGTGAAGAGGAGGGGGCTCAGCACACATCCTTGGGGGGCCCCTGTGTTCAGTGTGATGGTGCTGGATGTGTTACTGCCGACCTGTACTGCTTGAGGTCTCCCAGTCAGCAAGTCCAACAGCCAGTTGCACAGAGAGGTGTTGAGCCCTAGCTGGACCAATTTGTGAGTGAGCTGTTGAGGGATGATCAACAGCCTGCCTAATGAGGCAAAATCATTTTATAATATTCTATACAGTGATATGTCGATTAGCATTGCATTATAAATATACATTATGCAAATAAAATACCCGAGATGGCTTGAAGAACAGAGATACACCATTTGTGTTGTGTTGTTAGGTGTTAGTGTTTTTCAGAGTCCGAGTCAATTGCACCTTTCTGCCGTTCTGCTGAGAGGTTTGCGATTGTAGTTCCGTGTAGCTTCGCTTTTCTGCTGAAACTCTATCTTACTATCACTCTCTGTTGTTTAAAGTGATAAAATATAACTTAATTCCCACCATATTTCTGGTATTATCTATCAAACTAATCTAACTAATTTGACCGTTCGCTGTTAAAACCGCGAGTGCAGCGCGCCTGCAACGCGTTAGCCGGCTAGCTTGTTACTCGCGGTTCCATTCACTTTTCTATTCGCGCCTATTATTGTTTTCTTTTTTCTCGCTCCGTTTTCATTTCTCTCTCGCTCCGTTTTTCACAAGTTCATCAAACAACAGTGGTAAGTGGTAAGTTAAGTTGGTATCATTCATCAATCACGGTGAGTAATGGCTTCTCCTTCTCTTGTTGTTTGCACTTCATGTCACATGTACAGTTTATCTCATTCTGTTGGTGACGAGGGATTTACATGTGATAAATGCAGGGAAATAGTTAGGCTGACAGAGAAGATTTTAGAACTAGAGACATGCATCCAAACTTTAACTGAGGACAGTAAGAATGTGAGGGCTGTAGATACGGCTTTGGATGCGACTAGTTCAGTGAGTCATGTACATTGTTCAGTTCCGGCATTAGAGCCCGTGCAGCAGGGCAACTGGGTGACTGTGATGCGGCATAGTCGCAGGTCAAAACAACACTCTTCCGTTCCGATCAGAACATCAAACAGGTTCTCCCCACTCAGTGATGCACCCACTGAGAAACCTGATGAAAGTGCTCCAGTAATTGGCGATTCTATTGTACGGAACGTGAAAATAGAGACACCAGCCACCATAGTCCATTGTTTACCAGGAGCCAGAGCGCCTGACATACTGGAAAATTTAAAAGTACTGGCTAACGCTAAACGTAAATTCATTGTTATTCACGTCTGCACTAATGATGTTCGACTTTGCCAGTCGGAGATCACTAAAAATAATGTTAAAGAGGTGCGTGAACTTGCAAGTACGATGTCAGACACTGTAATATGCTCTGGTCCGCTCGCTGCTTACCGGGTCAAGTCAAGTCACCTTTATTTATATAGCGCTTTTAACAATACAGATTGTGTCAAAGCACTTAACAGTATCAAAATGGAGGATAGAGTGTCAGCAATGTATAATAATAAGATTAAACACTCAATTTTCAGTTAAAGGCATTTCATTATTGAATTCAGAGATGTCATTGTCTAGCTCAGTTTAGTTTAAATAGTATCTATGAAATCAAATTGATGATAATCATTAGAAATTAATAGTCCCCAACTGAGCAAGTCAGAGGTGACAGCAGCAAGGAACCAAAACTCCCTCTGTGATAGAATGGAGAAAAAAACCTTGGGAGAAACCAGGCTCAGTCGGGGGGCCAGTTCTCCTCTGGCCAGGATATTATTGTTTATTTATTTTTTTACTTATTGTTTTAATTAAATTTTAAATGTATAAAGTCAAGTCAAGTCAAGTCACCTTTATTTATATAGCGCTTTTAACAATACAGATTGTGTCAAAGCACTTAACAGTATCAAATTGGAGGATAGAGTGTCAGTAATGTATAATAATAAGATTAAACACTCAATTTTCAGTTAAAGGCATTTCATTATTGAATTCAGAGATGTCATTGTCTAGCTCAGTTTAGTTTGAATAGTATATATGAAATCAAATTGACGATAATCGTTAGAAATTAAGTGTCCCCAACTGAGCAAGCCAGAGGCGACAGCGGCAAGGAACCAAAACTCCCTCTGTGACAGAATGGAGAAAAAAACCTTGGGAGAAACCAGGCTCAATCGGGGGGGCCAGTTCTCCTCTGGCCAGGATATTATTATTTATTTTTTTACTTATTGTATTAATTAAATTTTAAAATGTATAAATGTATTATATTTCTATTTTTATATTGTTGCAATTTCTAACAATAATAGTATTATGTAGTTAGGTATTTTATTATATTATAGTTATTTTGTTTAATTTTAAGTTTTATTGTATTTAAGTCGAGGTCTTCACTGGGGATATGTCCCCGGGGCTCATCCAGGTGTCCGGCCTCCGCCGACGGTCAGGGTCGCAGACATCTTAATTTTTTACGATTAACGTCAATTTTATTTCATAGATACTATTTAAACTAAACTGAGCTAGACAATGACATCTCTGAATTCAATAATGAAATGCCTTTAACTGAAAATTGAGTGTTTAATCTTATTATTATACATTACTGACACTCTATCCTCCAATTTGATACTGTTAAGTGCTTTGACACAATCTGTATTGTTAAAAGCGCTATATAAATAAAGGTGACTTGACTTGACTTGACATCATCTCCCGGCGCCATCTGATCCGGACACGGACTGAGAAACAGAATAATAAAGAAACAGACAAATATTAGCGTAGATGCCATTCTTCTTACGATGTAACGAGTACATCGTGTGTTATGAGGAGTGTTCCCGGTTCCGGTTGATCTAATTAATGCAGCCTAACAATCCTTTAACGGATTTGAATAATAGAAGTGTATTAGTGTGTTATGTGTAAGCCAGGTTAAAGAAATGTGTCTTTAATCTAGATTTAAACTGACAGAGTGTGTCTGCCTCCCGAACAGTGTTAGGTAGATTGTTCCAGAGTTTGGGCGCTAAATAGGAAAAGGATCTGCCGCCCGCAGTCGATTTTGATATTCTAGGTATTATCAAATGGCCAGAGTTTTGAGAACGCATTGGACGTGGAGGACTATAATGCGATAAGAGCTTGCTCAAGTACTGAGGAGCTAAGCCATTCAGGGCTTTATAAGTAATTAATGTTTAATAGGGAGCCAGTGCAGTGTTGACAGAACCGGGCTAATATGGTCATACTTCGTGGTTCTAGTAAGGACTCTAGCTGCTGCATTTTGGACCAACTGTAGTTTATTGATCAAGCGTGCAGAACAACCACCCTGTAAAGCATTACAATAGTCTAACCTTGAGGTCATAAAATGCATGAATTAGCATTTCTGCATTTCACGTTGAGAGCATAGGTCGCAATTTAGATATGTTTTTGAGATGGAAAAACGCAGTTTTACAGATACTAGAAACATGGCTTTCAAATGAAAGATTGCTATCAAACAGAACACCTAGGTTCCTAACTGATGAAGAAGAATTGACAGAGCAGCCGTCAAGTGTTAGATAGTGTTCTAGGTTATTACATGTGGGGTTTTTAGGTCCGATAATTAACACCTCTGTTTTTTCAGAATTTAGCAGTAAGAAGTTACTCCTAAATTCTGAAAAAAACAGAGGTGTTAATCATACCGGGGTGACGAGATTCATAGCAGACGGCTGTCACTCAATGGCTGGATGTCTAAGTGGTGCCCGCAGAATAACATAGGTTTCATAGACAATTGGACAAGTTTTTGGGGCAGACCTGACCTGTTAAAAAGAAATGGTCTTCATCCCTCCTGGGGTGGTGCCACTCTTCTCTCTAGAAATATGGCACATAGTCTTAGAGTTCGTACTTGACTAACTGGGGCCCAGGTCAGGAAGCAGACAGACTGGCTAAACCGACCGTCTGCTAGCTGCCTCGCATCACAGAAGTCAGTTAATTCTCAGCACATAGAGACTCCTTCACCTAGATATCACTATAGAGACTGTGTCTGTTCCCTGAAATAGAAAATACAGAAAACGTCCAAAGCAAATTAAGAGTAACAATTTAATTGATGTTCAACAAATAAAAAAATGTTAACAATACAAAGAAACAATTTATAAAACTTGGCTTACTGAATATCAGGTCCTTTTTGTAAATGATCAGTGATCATAACCTAGATTTGCTCTGTTTGACAGAAACATGGCTAAAACCAGATGAATACATTAGCAATATTTTCAGTACTTCTCAGAGGTCTGGTTTCAAGTATAATTCGTTCAAAGTAATGGTGCTTCATATAACGTTATCCAAAGAAACAAGTGTTAATGATAAATCCCCTGTGATGTTTGTACTGGCTACTGTGTACAGGCCACCAGGGCACCATACAGACTTTATTAAAGAATTTGCTGATTTTCTATTTGAGTTAGTGCTGGCTGCAGATAAAGTCGTAATTGCTGGTGATTTTGATATCCATGTTGATAATGAAAAAGATTTGTTGGGATCAGCATTTATAGATATTCTAAACTCTATTGGTGTTAAACAACAGATGTCAGGACCTACTCATTGTCAAAATCATACTCTAGATTTAATACTGTCACAAGGAATTGATGTCAGTCACGTTGAAATTTTGCAGCAGAGCAATGCTATCTCAGATCATTATCTAGTTTCGTGTATATTCCATATAGCTAAAGTTGTAAAGCCAACTTCTTGTTACAAATATGGTAGAACCATCACTTCTACCACAAAAGACTGCTTTATAAATAATCTTCCTGACTTATCTCAGTTCCTCAGCATATCAAATAGTTCAGAACAACTTGATGATGTAACAGAAACTATGGACTCTCTCTTTTTTAGCACTTCAGATACGGTTGCTCTTTTCTAGCACTTTAGATACGGTTGCTTCTTTACGCTTAAGGAAGATTAAGGAAAAGAGTTCAACACCGTGGTATAATGAGCACACTCGGGCCTTAAAGAGAGCAGCCCAGAAAATGGAGCGCAGCTGGAGAAAAACTAAATTAGAGGTATTTCGTATTGCTTGGTGGGAAAATACTCTCTCCTACAGGAAAGCCTTAAAAACTGCTAGATCTGCTTACTTTACGTCTCTTTTAGAAGAAAACAAACAACCCCCGGTATTTATTCAAAACAGTGGCTAAATTATCAAAAAATAAAGCATCAATAGGTGTTGGTATTTCCCAAGAGCACAGCAGTAATGACTTTATGAACTACTTTACGTCCAAATTGTAACCATGCAGCCGTCAGCTACAGTATCGCATCAGATAGTGCACTATAGATCCGCTGAGGAACAATTCCACTCATTCTCTACTAAAGGAGAGGAAGAATTGTATAAACCTGTTAAATCATCTAAACCAACAACATGCATGTTAGACCCTATTCCATCTAAATTACTAAAAGAGCTGCTTCCAGAAGTCATAGATCCTCTTTTGGCTATTATTAATTCATCATTGTCATTAGGATATGTTCCCAAAACCTTCAAATTGGCTGTTATTAAGCCTCTCATTAAAAAACCACAACTTGACCCCAAATATGAAAAATGAATAAATACATTCTAAAATAATAAATAGTATAATATTAAATATATATATATGTATATATATATATATATATATATATATATATATATATATATATATATATATATATATATGTATATGTATATATATATATATATATATATGTATATGTATATATATATATATATATATGTATATGTATATATATATATATATATATATGTATATGTATATATATATATATATATATATATATATGTATATGTATATGTATATATATATATATATATATATATGTATATGTATATATATATATATATATATATGTATATGTATATATATATATATATATATATGTATATGTGTATATATATATATATATATATATATATGTGTATATATATATATATATATATATATATATATATATATATATGTATATATATATATATATATATATATATATATATGTATATATATATATATATATATATATATATATATATATATACACACACACAGGTGCATCTCAATAAATTAGAATTTCGTGGAAAAGTTAATTTCAGTAATTCAACTCAAATTGTGAAACTCGTGTATTAAATAAATTCAATGCACACAGACTGAAGTAGTTTAAGTCTTTGGTTCTTTTAATTGTGATGATTTTGGCTAACATTTAACAAAAACCCACCAATTCACTATCTCAACAAATTAGAATATGGTGACATGGCAATCAGCTAATCAACTCAAAACACCTGCAAAGGTTTCCTGAGCCTTCAAAATGGTCTCTCAGTTTGGTTCACTAGGCTACACAATCATGGGGAAGACTGCTGATCTGACAGTTGTCCAGAAAACAATCATTGATACCCTTCACAATGAGGGTAAGCCACAAACATTCATTGCCAAAGAAGCTGGCTGTTCACAGAGTGCTGTATCCAAGCATGTTAACAGAAAGTTGAGTGGAAGGAAACAGTGTGGAAGAAAAAGATGCACAACCAACCAAGAATACCGCAGCCTTATGAGGATTGTCAAGCAAAATCGATTCAAGAATTTGGGTGAACTTCACAAGGAATGGACTGAGGCTGGGGTCAAGGCATCAAGAGCCACCACACACAGACATGTCAAGGAATTTGGCTACAGTTGTCGTATTCCTCTTGTGCGTCTTACCTGGGCTAAGGAGAAGAAGAACTGGACTGTTGCCAGTGGTCCAAAGTCCTCTTTTCAGATGAGAGCAAGTTTTGTATTTCATTTGGAAACCAAGGTCCTAGAGTCTGGAGGAAGGGTGGAGAAGCTCATAGCCCAAGTTGCTTGAAGTCCAGTGTTAAGTTTCCACAGTCTGTGATGATTTGGGGTGCAATGCCATCTGCTGGTGTTGGTCCATTGTGTTTTTTGAAAACCAAAGTCACTGCACCCGTTTACCAAGAAATTTTGGAGCACTTCATGCTTCCTTCTGCTGATCAGCTTTTTAAAGATGCTGATTTCATTTTCCAGCAGGATTTGGCACCTGCCCACACTGCCAAAAGCACCAAAAGTTGGTTAAATGACCATGGTGTTGGTGTGCTTGACTGGCCAGCAAACTCACCAGACCTGAACCCCATAGAGAATCTATGGGGTATTGTCAAGAGGAAAATGAGAAGTAAGAGACCAAAAAAAAAAAAAAAAAAAATGCAGATGAGCTGAAGGCCACTGTCAAAGAAACTTGGGCTTCCATACCACCTCAGCAGTGCCACAAACTGATCACCTCCATGCCATGCCGAATTGAGGCAGTAATTAAAGCAAAAGGAGCCCCTACCAAGTATTGAGTATATATACAGTAATGAACATACTTTCCAGAAGGCCAACAATTCACTAAAAATGTTTTTTTTTTTTTTATTGGTCTTATGAAGTATTCTAATTTGTTGAGATAGTGAATTGGTGGGTTTTTGTTAAATGTGAGCCAAAATCATCACAATGAAAAGAACCAAAGACTTAAACTACTTCAGTCTGTGTGCACTGAATTTATTTAATACGTGAGTTTCACATTTTGAGTTGAATTACTGAAATAAATGAATTTTCCACGACATTCTAATTCATTGAGATGCATATACAGTATATATATACAGAAATATTTTTAAATGAATTAAACTATAAATTTAAATTGTACAAAACAAATATATATTATAAAAATAGACCGAGAAACAATAAATGCTTTAAACAATACATTACAATTATAGCAAATGAATAAATCATATAAATGAAAAACTTCAAATGATGAATAAAACACAAATATAACAAATACATTAAATTATAAATTAATATGCCCCATCGGGACAAGACCACAGGAATCAGATAATGATTACACAATCTGACATGGCTGTGGTTGGGATTGAACTGCGGGTTTCATCTGGCCAGAGGAGAACTGGCACCCTGACTGAGCCTGGTTTCTCCCAAGGTTTTTTTCTCTCCATTCTGTCACAGAAGGAGTTTTGGTTCCTTGCCGCTGCCCACTCTGGCTTGCTCATTTGGGGACACTTAATTTCTAGCGATTATCGTCGATTTGATTGCACAGATACTATTTAAACTAAACTGAGCCAGACAATGACATCTCTGAATTCAATAATGAAATGCCTTTAACTGAAAATTGAGTGTTTAATCTTATCATTATACATTACTGACACTCTATGCTCCAATTTGATACTGTTAAGTGCTTTGACACAATCTGTATTGTTAAAAGCGCTATATAAATAAAGGTGACTTGACTTGACTTAATTACAGACCGATCTCAAATCTCCCTTTTCTGTCAAAGATACTAAAAAAGGTAGTATCCTCAAAATTATATTCCTTCTTAGAGAAAAATGGTATCTGTGAGGAATTCCAGTCAGGATTTAGATTGTATCACAGTACTGAGACTACTCTCATTAGAGTTACAAATGACCTGCTTCTATCATCTGATCATGGTTGTATCTCTTTATTAGTTCTGCTGGATCTTAGCGCTGCGTTCGACACTATTGACCACAACATTCATTTGAATAGACTAGAACATTTTGTTGGCATTAGTGGAAGTGCCTTAGTATGGTTCAAATCGTATTTATCTGACCGCCATCAGTTCGTAGCAGTGAATGAAGAGGTATCATATCGATCACAAGTGCAGTATGGAGTACCTCAAGGCTCAGTACTAGGGCCGTTACTTTTCACGCTTTACATGTTACCCTTGGGAGATATTATCAGGAGACATTGTGTTAGCTTTCACTGTTATGCTGATGATACTCAGCTCTATATTTCTTCGCGGCCCGGTGAAACACACCAAATTGTGAAATTAACGGAATGCTTAGTCGACATAAAAAACTGGATGACGAGTAACTTCTTACTCCTAAATTCTGAAAAAAACAGAGGTGTTAATTATCGGACTTAAAAACCCCACATGTAATAACCTAGAACACTATCTAACACTTGATGGCTGCTCTGTCAATTCTTCTTCATCAGTTAGGAACCTAGGTGTGCTGTTTGATAGCAATCTTTCATTTGAAAGCCATTTTTCTAGCATCTGTAAAACTGCGTTTTTCCATCTCAAAAACATATCTAAATTGCGACCTATGCTCTCAACGTCAAATGCAGAAATGCTAATTCATGCATTTATGACCTCAAGGTTAGACTATTGTAATGCTTTATTGGGTGGTTGTTCTGCACGCTTGATCAACAAACTACAGTTGGTCCAAAATCCAGCAGCTAGAGTCCTTACTAGAACCAGGAAGTATGACCATATTAGCCCGGTTCTGTTAACAATGCACTGGCTCCCTATCAAACATCGTATAGATTTTAAAATCTTGTTAATTACTTATAAAGCCCTGAATGGCTTAGCTCCTCAGTACTTGACCGAGCTCTTATCACATTATAGTCCTCCACGTCCGCTGCGTTCTCAAAACTCTGGCCATTTAATAATACCTAGAATACCAAAATCGACTGCGGGTGGCAGATCCTTTTCCTATTTAGCGCCCCAAACTCTGGAACAATCTACCTAACACTGTTCGGGAGGCAGACACACTCTGTCAGTTTAAATCTAGATTAAAGACATTTCTTTAACCTGGCTTACACATAACACACTAATACGCTTCTATTATTCAAATCCGTTAAAGGATTGTTAGGCTGCATTAGTCAGATCAACTGGAACCGGGAACACTCCCCATAACACACAATGTACTCATTACATCATAAGAAGAATGGCATTTACACTAATATTTGTCTGTTTCTTTCTTATTCTGTTTCTCAGTCCATGTCTGGATCAGATGGTGGATCGGTGCAGGGAGATGATGTCTGCGTAACTAAAAATAACTAAATAACTAAAAATATAATAAAATACCTAACTACATAATACTATTATTGTTAGAAATTACCACAGTCTGACATAGCTGGGGTTGGAATTGAACTGAGGGTTTCATCTGGAGAAATGGCCCCCCAACTGAGCCTGGTTTCTCCCAAGGTTTATTTTCTCCAATCTGTCACAGAGGGAGTTTTGGTTCCTTGCCACTGTCGCCTCTGGCTTGCTCAGTTGGGGACATTTAATTTGGGGACACTTAATTTCTAGCGATTATCATCAATTTGATTTCACAAATACTATTTCAACTAAACTGAGCTAAACAATGACATCTCTGAATTCAATAATGAAATGCCATTAACTGAAAATTGAGTGTTTAATCTTATCTTTATACATTACTGACACTCTGTCCTCCAATTTGATACTGTTAAGTGCTTTGAAACAATCTGTATTTTTAAAAGCGCTATATAAATAAAGGTGACTTGACTTTGACGTGACATTTAGTCACAATCGTATGTTTATTGTCTTCATTCTTCATCAGTTAAAATGTCCTATCTGCATTTTATTCAGCTACTGGAGCGATAGCATATGCCTTTGTCCATATTGGGGATTTCCTCCAACCTGAGTTTTGTGAGTTTTCATTTTATGATTTTTTTACTTATGGTTTTTTTCTCACGAGGGTTCCCTCTGGCTACCAGTATGAATGAAACAGCTACAGCTACTGACTAGCCTACACCTTATTTTGGGTAAAAAATAGGGAAAATAATACTTCTAAGTTTTCTTTATAATTTCTGGCAAATCAAGAAAAAGTTTATCTGAAATATTTTCTAATTACAGTTCAGATTTTGTGTGCAGATTTTGTTGGTTTAGATTTTGGAATTGAAATGAAAGAATGATGGAGAGATTAAATTGAAATTGTAGTAGAAATGGAATCCAAATGGTAGGCCTATCTTTATGGAGCTGGAAAAAAAGAATGTTCTGACTGCTATACATAGCCTAATATTTATTGCTGCAGTATTAGTATTTGTTATAAATGCAATGATGCTCACTATCACAGATTGCTATGACAAATTATTACACTAGTGGGGCCTATTTTCATTATCTTGCCTAGGGCCCCACAACCCTACGGGCTGGCACTGATAATACGAAAGGCTCCAGTACAGAGCAGCACAAAGTGCTTATGCGCATCCTGTTTGCAGAATGATGCGCTTGAAGCAGCACAGAGTCACAGCGCGCAGGCTGCACAGCCCTCCGAGTCCGCATAGAAAAGTTCAAAGTACAAATTGAAGAGATATTGATGAGTAGTGTGTTAAATCTGTGCATTAGTTTATTGAGCCTTTTCTTTTAACAGTTTTAAACCTCAGTTATTGCGCTCTTGGAGAGAGTTTCATTGTCTTGACTGTCGTAACCGAACGCAGCACGCATTTTGAATGCTGAATGTACGGTAGGATGACAGACAGCCACAACGGAAAGAAGAGTTTATGTGAACTTGAATTTAATGACTTAAAAATTCATCTGTACCTCATAATGAACTATGGAACAGCTTCAGAGCACTTGAAATATAGTGCACGGAAACTTTATGGTGCTTTATAATGTTTGTGTGCCTTTCGTGGGGCTCAACAATAACACAGAATACCATAGGCACAATATCGGATTTGGATTGGTCTCGTCTGACCGTTACCCGATCCGGCAGAAAATGCCAGTATCAGAACCGATACTGATCCTTAGTATCAGATTGATGCATCCCTAGTTTAGTGGAATGAACACAGTAAGTGATAATATACACAGCCAGCAGTGCAGACTGCTTTTCTTCATGGACAGATGGACTTCTAGTACTTGGGAGAACAAATTAAAATTCATTAAACTTTTTATTTGTTAAAGTCCCCCTGTAGTTAAATATTTTATCCCTTAAAACTCATCTTTGATCATCAAAATGATATATTTAAATGTTTTTTCTTGAGAAAATAGTTTTCTCATGCCTTAAAATAGCTTGAATGTAACTCTACACCCTTGCCTCTTTTACTATACACAGATCTGTGAATATGCAAATTAGCCCCGCCTCCACTCAGTCACACCCTCCAGCGCCTCCTGATCCACTGAACTGTAGTAAACGCGAAACAATGGCAAACACGGTTTGGTTTTGTGCTGGTATTGGTAAATTTTGCATGCTAGTGATTGGTGGTTGAATTTTGTGACGTAGCAAACCGAGGGCTATTTCAAACTGCGTTTCTGGGTCAGCCTTTGGGAAACTACAGTTTTAAGGAGAAAATACTGAGCAATGGTGTTGATTAATTGATTGGCACATGGTTTGTCTAAAAGCATATTAAAAACACCACATAGACAAATAAACAACATAAAAAAAAATCTTGACTTTCACTACAGGGGGACTTTAAGTGAATGGTCCATCTTCAAAAAGATCGGGGGCTTTTGGCAAAACATCAGGGGCTTAAACCCCAAAGCCCCCCTTGCAACGCTGCTGATTCCAACATTAGGAAAGAATGGATGAACTTAATGAAGTTCCAGACCACATCAGTAAGAACTCGTTTACAAAGCAAGCACAATTCCACACAGGATTTTCAGAAAGATTGAAACTAAAAGATGATGCTGTGCCAGCTACATTGAATCCGAAAGTAACGTCGCACCACACAAGTGTGAGTAACTGTTTTTATTGTGTGATCACTATTAAACACTGTTAAACAGATTTATTTATTTATGTGTTTTTAACCTCAATCACAGCAGCGTCGATCTGTGAAGGATGTAGGCTGTCAAACATACACAACTATTAACCAATCATAGGAGTGGGCATTTACTTCCGAGTCTACAATCCTCAACGCCTATTCAAACAAAATGTTCTGATGAGGGGGGTTAAAAACAGGGCAGAAAATAGCCTATTACTTCTAAACTTTGATGTTTTTCCATGTGTAAAAAAAGTGTTTCTTTTGATGTTTGTAAATGCCTGAAACATCTGTTTATTTGACAAATATTGCATCTAATCCATTTCAAGTGTGATACAGAAAGCTAAGACAGAGTGAGTACAAAGTAGAAAGTGCAGAATTTATAACTCCATTTTTAACTTCTTCGACTACACGTGGCAAACCTTGATCAATGGTAATGACGCATTGCGAGTCAACCCAAATTAATTACTGTTTTACTGTATTTCTCAAGTAAATAAATGCAGCCTTAATTGGTGAGATTTTTTTTTCTTTTCAAAAATATTTAAAAATCTTAATTATTCGATATTTTTGACCAGTACTGTAATGATATACTTTCTTGAGTCTTCAGACAGACCTCTTTCTCCAATGCAAGGATTTGTGCATATCGATTTGTGCATCTGTTGTGTGCATGTGTTGGCGGATATGGCGTTCTTTTCACTCCATACACATCTAACTCTCATCAACTGCTCATTCACTTGATCTGTTTAAAGTGATGTTTAATTAATTGAAATATTTGTGTACAAAGTGTATTAATTACAAATTATTATTAGCATTAATTATTAACTCATTTCATTTATTTAATATTTTTATGTTCTAGTAAAACATTTAATTTGTTAAATAGTTCTGACATTTTTACTACGGTATTAAAATTGGCACCAAGAGCCATTTGTCATAATGTATAATTAAGAGCTCATATAAGAAAAGTTGATTTTATAGTCATAACCATAAACTGCATGTCTTTTTAAAGAAGTAGTTTAGGGTGAGGCCCTTGTGTGTTATTCTCACTATCTTAAAATATCCTGAAAATAGTCACTGAAAAACTCTAGGCCTTTTTCAGATGATGTCTTGGCTGGGAAAGTTGCGTGATGCCTTTTAAAGGGGTGGTTGACTGTTTTTTGTTTTTTTTCTAGACTTGATTGTGTTTATGGGGTGCAGTCTAACATGTGTTAATGCTTCATTTTTAAAAAATGCATGATTTTTCACATAATTTACCTTTATTCCACACTGCTTTGTCCCTTCTCCAATAAATGCGCCGATCATTTTCTGCTTTTATGAAGCCCCTGCCTCAGAAATACGCAATGGGCTCAGATTGGTTAGCTGGCACAGTGTGTTGTGATTGCCTAAACCGCCTCTAGAGCGCATCTGAACGTCCCGCCCCTCACCTCAGCGGCATGTGCTCCGGTTGTACTGTAAACAATGGCTTCGCCAATATTGTTAAAAATTTGAGCCCGATTGAGACGCAGAGAATATTAGTGAAGAGGATCGCGCAGAACCTGTGCAAGCATGGCCATTAATGGTATGTTTTTTTGTTTGTAATTGTCTCATACTTTTAGACATGCTGTTATTTGTAAATGCTACTGCTTCTGTTAGCTTTTAATATATGGTTTTATCCAGATTAAAGCTTTAGTACAGTATGGCAACCGCACGCGCATCCATGTATAACGCTTCTCATAGCTGTGTGAAAATGTGTATAAATGGAACATTTCATTGTTGGTGCTGAGCTGATCTGAATGAGAGAGAGAGAGAGAGAGAGAGAGAGAGAGAGATGCAGAGCGTGTGCAGAGCAGGGGACGCGAGGAACAGTATTAAGAGCAGCTCCTTTAGAACACTGATTTTGAAACTTTTGAATCCATTAGAATCATTAGAATATAGAATCGCAATTCATATATGAATAAATTTTTAGGTGGACCCCTAGTTTTTTCTTTCTCTTCTCTAAAGCAGTGCAGCATGGCCTCGCCCCCTTTGTTGCGTGTTCTCGGGGGCGGGGTTTATCTGGGTTCATGATGTAACAGACCCAGGAAGTAACTCGTTGTAGTCCCTATAAGTCGTTTTTGTAGGCATTAAACTGCCAGAATTTTAAAAGACAATATCTCAGTTTGCATTGAACTTTCACCGTTGTAACTTTGCAAGATATTGTTTATGCTCAAACAGCAACATTACACACTAACTAACACTAAAAAAGTGAAATCGCAATCAATCACCCCTTTAAAGCTGTTTTGATTACAACCCGAATTTCGGAAATGTTGGGATGTTTTTTAAATTTGAATAAAATGAAAACTAAAAGACTTTCAAATCACATGAGCCAATGTTTTATTCACAATAGAACACAGATAACAAATGTTTAAACTGAGAAATTTTACAATTTTATGCACAAAATGAGCTAATTTCAAATTTGATGCCTGCTACAGGTCTCAAAATAGTTGGGACGGGGGCATGTTTACCATGGTGTAGCATCTCTTCTTCTTTTCAAAACAGTATGAAGACGTCTGGGCATTGAGGTTATGAGTTTCTGGAGTTTTGGTGTTGGAATTTCGTCCCATTCTTGCCTGATATAGGTTTCCAGCTGCTGAAGAGTTTGTGGTCGTCTTTGACGTATTTTTCGTTTAATGATGCGCCAAATGTTCTCTATAGGTGAAAGATCTGGACTGCAGGCAGGCCAATTCAGCACCCGGACTCTTCTACTACGAAGCCATGCTGTTGTAATAGCTGCAGTATGTGGTTTTGCATTGTCCTGCTGAAATACACGTCATCTGGAGGGGAGCATATGTTGCTCTAAAACCTTTATATACCTTTCAGCATTCATAGTGCCTTCCAAACATGCAAGCTGCCCATACCGTATGCACTTATGCACCTCCATACCATCAGAGATGCTGGCTTTTGAACTGAACGCTGATGACATGCTGGAAGGTCTCCCTCCTCTTTAGCCTGGAGGACATGGCGTCCATGATTTCCAACAAGAATGTCAAATTTGGACTCGTCTGACAATAGAACACTTTTTCACTTTGAAACAGTCCATTTTAAATGAGCCTTGGCCCACAGGACACGATGGCGCTTCTGGACCATGTTCACATATGGCTTCCTTTTTGCATGATAGAGATTTAGTTGGCATCTGCAGATAGCACGGCAGATTGTGTTTACCGACAGTGGTTTCTGGAAATATTCCTGGGCCCATTTAGTAATGTCAATGACAGAATCATGCCAATGAGGGATGCAGTGTCGTCTGAGGGCCTGAAGACCACGGGCATCCAACAAAGGTCTTCGGCCTTGTCCCTTATGCACAGAGATTTCTCCAGTTTCTCTGAAACTTTTGATGATGTTATGCACTGTAGATGAGATTTGCAAAGCCTTTGCAATATGACGTTGAGGAATGTTGTTTTTAAAGTATTCCACAATCATTTTATGCACTCTTTCACAAATTGGAGAGCCTCTGCCCATCTTTACTTCTGAGAGACTCTACCTGTCTAAGACATCCCTTATGTTACAGACCTGATGTCAATTAACTTAATTAGTTGCTAGCAGGGGTGACCCCGAATAGTCGACGATTCGATGCTTCGATAGGAGGACCCTGATTCAACTCCCAATCTCACAGTCGAATATTCACGGGGTGTTGTGATCATACCATTTTGGCTATATGGGGGTACTCAGTGTCTGATTTCACATAGAACTACCGGTTTTCTCGGAATAAGTAAATATATACCCTATTATGATAATGCTGTAAATAAGAATCTGAAAAGAAAGAAGCTTTAAATAAATATTTTAACGTGCGTGAATAAATCCAACCACCCCTATAGATTTAAGTTTCACTTTCCATGCTTGACCGACAAGCATCTTGGCGGCATGGATTTAAATCTTTAGCAAGACTCAAACTGACACAGGCAAAGTGAAAGACTGGATTTTTTCGATCAGGTAGGGTACAAGGGATTTCAAAACATTTCAGCCGATTTATAAATATTGTGTATATATTATTTATAAGATGCATTTGGTTGAGTTACGCTGCAGTAAAGCGCTTCAGGACAAACAACAATGGATTATATTAATGTCTATGACTGGGACTGTCATATACACATAACATTATAATGAGAACACTATTATGATAAAACGCTGTGAAATTTTAGAGTTATTTGCTGTGTTGTTGCGTGAAGAACGCGTCCACAAAAGGAGTTCATTCAGAGCCGCGCAGATCCGTTCATGCATTCGGGGCATTTTGGGCAGATAGCTTATAAGTCGTGATATTAACGTTATGTTGTATAAATAACGAAGCGTATTCTATATGAGATAAATGAGTTAAATCCCATTGATTAAAAACCTGCTATCAAATGCTTCATTCTACTGGTCATCCTCAGCGCCCGCAGCTCAAAACAGAAATGCAGAACATTAATAACTACTGTCATATACATAACGTTATAATGAGAGCACTATTGTAAAAAATGTTGTGAATTCTTAGGGTTTCGCTGACGTTTAATGTTAACTATCTTTTAATCAAAACATAAAACATTAT
Source organism: Spinibarbus caldwelli (assembly GCA_039654775.1). Lineage (NCBI taxonomy): Eukaryota > Metazoa > Chordata > Actinopteri > Cypriniformes > Cyprinidae > Spinibarbus > Spinibarbus caldwelli. Next base: position 204,566 of record CM077220.1, read on the forward strand.
TTACCCCGTTTGTATCTGCGAGGCGTCCGTTAGGCTATTTTCCGTGTGTGTTAACATCAGTATTTATGACTGTCTGACTTGACTCTTGGTAATGTATTTTGCCCCGCCCCCAAACATATGATTCAACTATCAGTCGACTATCGGCATGATTCGAAAATCCCGATTCGACTATGAAAATCCTTAGTCGGGGACACCCCTAGTTGCTAGATGTTCTCCCAGCTGGATCTTTTTAAAATTTCTTGATTTTTCAGCCTTTTGTTGCCCCCGTGCCAACTTTTTTGAGACCTGTATCAGGCATCAAATTTGAAATGAGCTCATTTAGTGGATAAAAGTGTAAAATTTTGTGAATTTATTGTGTTATTGTTTATTTATTGTGAATAAAATATTGGCTCATGCGATCTGAAAGTCTTTTAGTTTTCATTTTATTGAAATTTAAAAAACTTCCCAACATTTCCAGAATTCGGGTTGTATCTTTTTCCACTGTAAACACTGGTGTGTTTGTGTTCATCTGGAGACCACAAGGGGTCACTGTGTTTTTCCTGCGTTCATGTTTTCCTGTTCACCAGTGCTTTGTTTGGTAAGTGTAAATGCACTTGATTGTAGTCATTTAGCTTTGTGCTTTTGCTGAATGTTGTACTTTGAGTTTTGTCATGTGATTGCCAAAGTCCTGATTATTTTAACATGCTATTTATTTGCTTCAAGGTTGATGTGAATTCAGAAGCTCTGAGTTCCTATTCATGCATACAGAAGTATCGATGTCATTCATACGCTGGGATTATTCTTTTGCCTTTATTGTAGAATAGCACAGAGCACAAATAAATGCTATGAATTCAGACTACATGAAATTAAATGTGTGTAATGAGTTACGTGACTGCAATGATGTGATATATAGCGTTGCATACTGTTCCAAACGTTATTTCTTTAAAGGAATAGGCAGCATTCGGTTCACGCAGTAAACCTGTTTTCTGCTTGAAACTGCCATTTTGTCTCTGTGGCTGCTTCCTGTTGCTATGGTTACTTCTGCAGTGAAATGAGAATCCTCCATTAGATGTTTCAGATAATCACCTATCACCTGCTCTCACTCGCTCGCTCACTCGCTCTCCTTTGCTGCACAGATAAAAAAGCCTTATTAATTTGCTGTGAATAAGAGCAGTCTCTAGATTGCTTTTCACACACCTAGGGGTTGACCTGAGTTTCCCATCCCTGAATTCTGTGCTTAGTTTGCATGCGGTTGTAACATTGACCTCATCCCTCAATGATTACAACAACATACACACATTCAAACATGTCAGTAACTGCAGAAAGACGTAATGCTTCAGTACCTTTATTAGCATATTTTGAGGAAAAAAAAATAGTTCTGCACAAACAAGGAAAGAGACTGGGCTTCATTCATCTGAGTGGACAGCTTAGGGCACACACATTTTCTCTCACACACATACACACACACACTTGTTTCACTATCTTTGTGGGGACTTCCATAGGTGTAATGGTTTTTCTACTGTACAGACCGTATATTCTATTGCCCTACACCAACCCTACACCTAAACTTAGCCCTCACAGGAGACTTTTTACATTTTTAGATTTTCAAAAAACTTCATTCTGTGTGATTTTTAAGCTTCTTTACCCGTGGGGACCTCAGTTTAGGTCCCCACCGTGACACGAGTCCCCATGAGTCTGTGTGGTTTAAGTTTAAGGTTTAGGTTTAAGTCCCCACCTGAATAGAAAAACAGGTACACACACTCTTACACACACATACCCTCACACTCTTTCTCTCTTTCACACTCTCTCTCACACACACACCATTAATGACTGTTTATGGTGGTTGACCTTTCCATTACAATCTCTCCTGGCCCAGCTGTCGATCAATCTTCCGTCCTTCCACCCCTCTCAGTTGCCCTTTAGGGGTTAATGGTGCATTCCAGACAAATCAGAACTTGAGAATTTCCACCTACTAGTTGGCAAATAATGTATGCTGCTGTAAGTCAGACATCTAATTTTGATCATTCTGACCTCACCGAGAACCATTATTTGATGGCATTTCCATGATGGAAAAATAAGAGGAAGCATACAAAATGCATGTTATTGTTTATTTAGTACTGACCTGAATAAGATATTATATTTTAAGATATTAAAATGTTTACATATAGTTGTAATAATACTGTATGATTTTAAGATCCATCTTTTCACACTGAGGACAACTGAGGGTTACATACGCAATTATTACAGAAGGTTCAAACTTTCAAGTCAAGTCACCTGTATTTATATAGCACTTTTAGCAATACAGACTGTCAAAGCAACTTTACAGTATCAAATAGGAAAATAGTCTGTCAATAATGGAAAAGGAAAATAGTAAGTAGTGGGGGGGGGATCTTTTGAACAGAATGAAGATGTATGTGTGCATTTTTCTTATTTTGCCTAAATATCTTCTTTTTTTTTTTTCCTTTAGTACTGCCCTTCAGAAGCTACAGAAGATATGTGCATGTTTCCCCGAAGAGAAAACAAGATAAATTTACCTTGATCTTTAAATTCAAAAAGTTTTCACCCCCGGCTCTTTATGCATCATTTTTTCTTCAGGAGCATCAGTGAGCATTTGAGCCTTCTGTAATAGTTGCATACGAGTCCCTCAGTTGTCACCAATGTAAAAAAATGGATCTCAAAATCATACAGTCATTGTAGGAAAGGGTTCAAATACACAAAAATTCTGGAAAACCAAAGAATTTATGGGACCTAAAGAATTTTTCTGAAGAACAGCAGGTAGTTTAACTGTTCAGGACAAACAAAGGACTCATGAACAACTATCACTAAACTAAAAAAAACACAGCTGTGGATCATTCAGGGAACAACACAGTAATAAGAATCAAGGGCATGTAAACTTTTGAACAGGGTCATATTTATGAATTCAACTATTATTTTCTCTTGTGGACTATATGTAAACATCTTTTATGTGAAATCTTATTCAGGTCAGTACTAAATAAACAATAACATGCATTTCGTATGATCCCTCTTATTTTGGCAAAATAATTACCAAACTATTATAACTTTTTGCAGATTCTGCAAAGTGTATGTAAACTTTTGACTTCAACTATATATCCCCTAATATAGAAATCTAAGCTTATTTTGGAAAAGACTTTAAGATTATATTGCAATACTTTTTTTTTTTTTTTTTTTTTTTTTTTTTTACAGCAAACATGAGTGTTTGGTGTTTATGACATATGAATTTGCTATGTTTTGCATAAAATGTTTTAGTTGAGTCATTGTGCCATATTGTGGTGTGTACATCATGCGAATGAGATGTCTGAATTCATTGAGGTTTGAAGTAGATCAGCTCTGGTATTCTGTCTGGAATGTGGCATCAGAGTTGTATCTGGACTTGAGTCCCATCATGTGTACTTTCTGATGTTTGTGGTTGTGATTGAGGTCTGATTTGTGGCATAATGTTGATTGTCAAATAATTGAAAAAAAGATCTGCACACTGTTACAGTTTTTCTCGATTGCTTAAACACATTTCTTGAAATTATGCCTGAACTCTAAACACGAATCATTAACTTCTAACTCAATTCCCCAAACTTCCTATATTCAGGTCAAAATGAAGCTCTCCACTCAAAACAACTCAATCTTGCTGAAAAACCAAACTTTGCTCTCAGACATGACACACACACAGTCAAAAACACACACTCTACAACACAGTTTTACACACCGATGTGATAAATTCAAAACAATACTACAAAACCGGTAATAAGTGTAGTACTCCTCAAACGTTTTATTCCTCAATTTCATGTACCGTAGAGTACAGTACAATACATCAAACAAAAACAAAAATAATTTTTCTGCCCCAGCATCCCGTCTTTGTTCTGGAACAGGCCAAAGAACCTCTTCAACATCACAGGCTATAAAGGCTCTGGCCAGGCAGCGGGGATAAAATCCTCTTGCATGCCTGATGTCCTTGTGTCATTGTTCACAAACAAGATAGGCAAAATGCTTAGTCATGTTGTCAATATAAGTGAAGTCACCTTTATTTATATAGCGCTTTTAACAATACAGATTGTGTCAAAGTTGTGTCACTTAACAGTATCAAATTGGAGGACAGAGTGTCAGTAATGTATAATAAGATTAAACACTCAATTTTCAGTTAAAGGCATTTCATTATTGAATTCAGAGATGTCACTGTCTAGCTCAGTTTAATTTAAATAGTATATATGAAATTAAATTGATGATAATCATTAGAAATTAAGTGTCCCCAACTGAGCAAGCCAGAGGCGACAGCGGCAAGGAACCAAAACTCCCTCTGTGACAGAATGGAGAAAAAAATCCTTGGGAGAAACCAGGCTCAGTCGGGGGGCCAGTTCTCCTCTGGCCAGGATATTATTGTTTATTTATTTTTTTACTTATTGTTTTAATTAAATTTTAAATGTATTATATTTCTATTTTTATATTGTTGCAATTTCTAACAATAATAGTATTATGTAGTTAGGTATTTTATTATATTTTTAGTTATTTTATTTTATTTTTAGTTTTATTGTATTTAAGTCGAGGTCTTCACTGGGGATATGTCCCCGGGTCTCATCCAGGTGTCCGGCCTCCGCCGACGGTCAGGGTCGCAGACATCATCTCCCTGCACCGATCCACCATCTGATCCGGACACGGACTGAGAAAAAGAATAAGAAAGAAACAGACAAATATTAGCGTAGATGCCATTCTTCTTACGATGTAACGAGTACATCGTGTGTTATGAGGAGTGTTCCTGGTTCTGGCTGATCTAATTAATGCAGCCTAACAATCCTTTAACGGATTTGAATAATAGAAGTGTATTAGTGTATGTGTAAGCAAGGTTAAAGAAATATGTCTTTAATCTGGGTTTAAACTGACAGAGTGTGTCTGCCTCCCGAACAGTGTTAGGTAGATTGTTCCAGAGTTTGGGTGCTAAATAGGAAAAGGATCTGCCACCCGCAGTCGATTTTGATATTCTAGATATTATCAAATGGCCAGAGTTTTGAGAACGCAGCAGACGTGGAGGACTATAATGTGATAAGAGCTCGCTCAAGTACTGAGGAGCTAAGCCATTCAGGGCTTTATAAGTAATTAACAAGATTTTAAAATCTATCCGATGTTTGAAAGGGAGCCTGTGCAGTGTTGACAGAACTGGGCTAATATGGTCATACTTCCTGGTTCTAGTAAGGACTCTAGCTGCTGCATTTTGGACCAACTGTAGTTTATTGATCAAGCGTGCAGAACAACCACCCAGTAAAGCATTACAATAGTCTAACATTGAGGTCATAAACGCATGAATTAGCATTTCTGCATTTGACGTTGAGATCATAGGTCGCAATTTAGATATGTTTTTGAGATGGAAAAACGCAGTTTTACAGATACTAGAAACATGGCTTTCAAATGAAAGATTGCTATCAAACAGCACACCTAGGTTCCTAACTGATGAAGAAGAATTGACAGAGCAGCTGTCAAGTGTTAGATAGTGTTCTAGGTTATTACATGTGGGGTTTTTAGGTCCGATAATTAACACCTCTGTTTTTTCAGAATTTAGCAGTAAGAAATTACTCGACCTCCAGTTTTTTATGTCGACTATGCATTCGGTTAGTTTCTCAATTTGGTGTGTTTCACCGGGCTGTGAAGAAATATAGAGCTGAGTATCATCAGCATAGCAGTGAAAGCTAACACCATGTCTCCTGATAATATCTCCCAAGGGTAACATGTAAACCGTGAAAAGTAACGGCCCTAGTACTGAGCCTTGAGGTACTCCATACTGCACTTGTGATCGATATGATACCTCTTCATTTACTGATAGGAACTGATGGCGGTCAGATAAGTACAATTTGAACCATGCTAGGGCACTTCCACTAATGCCAACAAAGTTTTCTAGTCTATTCAAAAGAATGTTGTGGTCGATAGTGTCGAACGCAGCGCTAAGATCCAGTAGAGCTAATAAAGAGATACAACCATGATCAAATGATAGAAGCAGGTCATTTGTAACTCTAATGAGAGCAGTCTCAGTACTATGATACGGTCTAAATCCTGACTGGAATTCCGCACAGATACCATTTTTCTCTAAGAAGGAATATAATTGTGAGTATACTACCTTTTCTAGTATCTTTGACAGAAAAGGGAGATTTGAGATCGGTCTATAATTAACTAGATCTTTGGGGTCGAGTTGTGGTTTTTTAATGAGAGGCTTAATAACAGTCAATTTGAAGGTTTTGGGGACATATCCTAATGACAATGATGAATTAATAATAGCCAAAAGAGGATCTATGACTTCTGGAAGCAGCTCTTTAAGTAGTTTAGATGGAATAGGGTCTAACATACATGTTGTTGGTTTAGGGGCAGTCGTGGCCTAATGGATAGAGAGTCGGACTTGTAACCCGAAGGTCGTGGGTTCGAGTCTCGGGTCCGGCAGGGATTATAGGTGGGGGGAGTGAATAACCAGCACTCTCTCCACCCTCAATACCATGACTGAGGTGAGACCCTTGAGCAAGGCACCAAACCCCCAACTGCTCCCTGGGCGCCGCAGCATTGGCTGCCCACTGCTCCAGGTGTATGTTCACTACTGTGTGTGTGCACTTGGATGGGTTAAATGCAGAGCACAAATTCCGAGTATGGGTCACCATACTTGGCCACACACCACTTCCCTTTAGATGATTTAACAAGTTTATACAATTCTTCCTCTCCTATAATAGAGAATGAGTGGAATTGTTCCTCAGGGGATCTATAGTGCACTATCTGATGCGATACTGTAGCTGACGGCTGCATGGTTACAATTTTATCTCTGATAGTATCGATCTTGGAAGTAAAATAGTTCATAAAGTCATTACAGCTGTGCTCTTGGGAAATACCAACACCTGTTCATGCTGTATTTTTTGTAACTTTAGTGACTGTATTGAATAAATACCGGGGGTTATGTTTGTTTTCTTCTAGAAGAGACGAAAAGTAAGCAGATCTAGCAGTTTTTAATGCTTTTCTGTAGGATAGGGTACTTTCCGGCCAAGCTATACGAAATACCTCTAGTTTTGTTTTCCTCCAGCTGCGCTCCATTTTCCGGGCTGCTCTCTTTAGGGTGCGAGTGTGCTCATTATACCATGGAGTCAAACTGTTTTCTTTGATCTTCCTTAAGCGTAAAGGAGCAACTGTATCTAAATTGCTAGAAAAGAGAAAGTCCATAGTTTGTGTTACATCATCAAGTTTTTCTGCGCTGTTGGATATGCTGAGGAATTGAGATAAATCAGGAAGATTACTTACAAAGCAGTCTTTTGTGGCAGAAGTGATGGTTCTACCATACTTGTAACAAGGAGTAGAATTTACAGATTTGGCTATATGGAGTTTACACAAGACTAGATAATGATCTGAGATATCGCTTTGCTGCAGAATTTCAACGCCACTAACATCAATTCCATGTGACAGTATTAAATCTAGAGTATGATTTCGACCATGAGTAGGTCCTGAAACATGTTGTCTAACCCAAATAGAGTTCAGAATGTCTATGAATGCTGATCCTAATGCATCTTTTTTCATTATCGACATGGATATTAAAATCACCAACAATTAAGACTTTATCTGCAGCCAGTACTAACTCAGATAGAAAATCAGAAAACTCTTTAATAAAGTCTGTGTGGTGCCCTGGTGGCCTGTACACAGTAGCCAATACAAACATCATAGGGGATTTATCACTAACACGTGTTTCTCTAGATAATGTTATACGCAATACCATAACTTCAAACTATACTAGTTATACTTAAAGCCTGCCCTCTGAGAAATACTGAGAATATTGCTATAAATTGTAGCAACACCTCCCCCTTTACCTTTTGGACGTGGCTCATTTTTATAGCAGTAATCTTGGGGGGTAGACTCATTTAAAGTAATGTATTCATCTGGTTTTAGCCATGTTTCTGTCAAACAGAGCACATCTAGTTTATGGTCAGTGATCATATCATTTACAAATAGTGCTTTTGTAGAAAGGGACCTGATATTCAGTAAGCCCAGTTTTATCAATTGTTTCTCTGTATTGTAAACATTTTTTTATTTGTTGAACATCAATTAAATTGTTACTATTACTTTGGTTTGGACGTTTTCTGTATTTTCTAGTACGGTCAACAGACACAGTCTCTATAGTATGATATCTAGGTGAAGGAGTCTCTATGTGCTGAGAATTAACTGACTTCTGTGACGTGAGGCGGCTAGCAGACGGTCGGTTTAGCCAGTCTGTCTGCTCCCTGACCTGGGCCCTAGTTAGTCAAGTACGAACTCTAAGACTATGTGCCATATTTCTAGAGAGAAGAGTGGCACCACCCCAGGAGGGATGAACACCATCTCTTTTCAACAGGTCAGGTATGCCCCAAAAACTCTTCCAATTGTCTATGAAACCTACGTTATTCTGCAGGCACCACTTAAACATCCAGCCATTGAGTGACGACAGTCTGCTATGAATCTCATCGCCACGGTAAGCAGGGAGGGGACCAGAGCATATTACAGTGTCTGACATCGTACTTGCAAGTTCACACACCTCTTTAACATTATTTTTAGTGATCTTCGACTGGCGAAGTCGAACATCATTAGCGCCGACGTGGATAACAATCTTACTGAATTTACGTTTAGCATTAGCCAGCACTTTTAAATTTGCCAAGATGTCAGGCGCTCTGGCTCCTGGTAAACATTGGACTATGGTGGCTGGTGTCTCTATTTTCACGTTCCGTACAATAGAATCGCCAATTACTAGAGCACTTTCATCAGGTTTCTCAGTGGGTGCGTCACCGAGTGGGGAGAACCTGTTTGATGTTTTGATCGGAACGGAAGAGTGGTGTTTTGACCCGCGACTAGGCCACCTTACAGTCACCCAGTTGCCCTGCTGCATGGGTACAACCGGAACCGAACAATGTACAGAAGTCTCTGAGCTAGTCGCATCCAAAGCAGCATCTACAGCCCTCACATTCCTACTATCCTCAACTAAAGTTTGGATGCGTGTCTCTAGTTCTAAAATCTTCTCTGTCAGCCTAACTATTTCCCTGCATTTATCACATGTAAATCCCTCGTCACCAACAGAATGAGATAAACTGTACATGTGACATGAAGTGCAAACAACAAGAGAAGGAGAAGCCATTACTCACCGTGATTGATGAATGATACCAACTTAACTTACCACTTACCACTGTTGTTTGATGAACTTGTGAAAAACGGAGCGAGAGAGAAATGAAAACGGAGCGAGAAAAAAGAAAACAATAATAGGCGCGAATAGAAAAGTGAATGGAACCGCGAGTAACAAGCTAGCCGGCTAACGCGCTGCAGGCGCGCTGCACTCGCGGTTTTAACAGCGAATGGTCAAATTAGTTAGATTAGTTTGATAGATAATACCAGAAATATGGTGGGAATTAAGTTATATATTATCACTTTAAACAACAGAGAGTGAAAGTAAGGTAAAGATTCAAATAAAAAAGCGGAGCTACAATCGCAAACCTCTCAGCAGCACAACAGACAGGAACAGACTGAAGCAATCGATCAGACTTCAGAGTTTTCCCGGTAATTGTTTGTCAACAATTACCGGGAAATATACAGGCCTGTGAGGGGAGACACGGGTCACCCCACAGAGTGGTAGCAGCTGTTGGACTCAGTTGCATGGCCACAGACCGCTCCACCGAGGGGATGCCCGTGTACCCCAAAGCGGTCCCAATATCGAGGGTTGTGAGGGTGGAGGAGCCACAAGATTTGTTTCGGGCAGTGAAAGGTGCCCTCCACGATCTAGTGAGTTCCTCATGCACCTCCGGGAAGAAAGGCACCAGAGGGGGGCACTGAGAACTAGCGCGACCCCCACCGAGAAACCATTCATCCAGCCTCGAAGGTTTGGGATGCGGTGGAGGATTACACATGAGCCCGACATTCTCGGCGGCCCGGGAAAGCATAGCCGTCATCTCTGGGTCTGGCTCGGACAACGCTACCACACCCAAAGGGGGCAACCCAGCCGAGTCGTCATCCCCGGAGAGAGAGGACTCGCCCTCCGATGCAGCGATCGACATCTGGTCGTCAGAGGGGGCACCGAAGGAAACGAGTGGTGCACTCTGTCCTGCAGAGGGCCCAGCCTGCTCCAACGGCAGCTCCACCGGCTGCGGAGTGCTTGAGGGGTGAGGAACTCCACTTGGGGACGCCCTCACCGTGATCCTCAAATTACGTCTGACTCCACCGAACGCAGCGCTGCCCCGGGTGCCGGGACAAACGCTGGATCGTGGCAGAGGCAGAGGGACCCCGCCATGTTTGACATAGCGGAGTCTTTTATGCAACTCCGAGATGGTCATGTCCCCACAAGAAGAACATGCACAAACCACGAAAGCTTCAGCGTGCTTAATCCCCAGACACGTGAGGCAGCGATCATGACTGACCTGAGGTGCCAGGAAACGACCACACCCAGAAACGCACGGGTGATAAGACATCTTTAAAAAGAAGCGATCACCCGTGTTGCTCTTTTAGAGAAATTGCTCTTTTAGTGCTAAAGCACGCAGGGGAGCTGGCCACCGCACACTCCTGGTGTGGCTGTTTGCATGATCTTTGTTGAAGCTAATAGACCGTGACCACCGCTGTTGTCGCCGTAACGCACTCGCTCGTTCTCTCTGCAACACCGAAGTAGAGAGCAGTGGTGATGCGCCACCGCTCGGCTCCGAAACGAAAAGATGAATTAATGCAGTGCACCTGCTGCCTCTTGTACCCGCGCTGCGGGGTGTGGCAGCCAGATGCGAAATACCGCATGCCAATGTCCATTGGCTTGTTTAGTTACACTTGAAGTGGATTGGTCTCTCTGGCGAGATCCCATTCGTCGGTCACCGACGTGACTCGTAGTGACCGACTGAAGGGGAACTGGTTTGTCATTGGTTGATCTATATTCCCTTCATTAGTGAAAGTCAAGATTCACTTGAACAATTCATGGAAAAGTTATAAAAATTCTGATATAAACGTGTAGAAAATATGCTTGACAGTTTGACAACTAGATCAACCATTTTGCATTTACCGTAATGACTTATACAATGAACTAATGACTTGAGGTTTTGAGGGGTAAGACTATAGCATAGAGAACTATATAATACATTTTAAGCAACATGACAATAGCAACTGATAATGTAGGAAACCACAGACAAATGTACATAATCAGTTGCATGAATGTACCAAAGCAATTGCAACTTGTTCAAAAGAATGAGAAACTTTTTATGATGTGCACAAGTGACTAGATGATGTGGAGGATGAACAAGTAGTTTTGAGAATTTCATTTCTGATTCAAGAAATGCACCAAAGCCACTGAGGAAAACTGTAAGCTGAATTTGGCCCTTTATCCATCGAAGGTTCTGATTGGTGTGTGATAAATTTTGACTCCTAGTGTGTCCACTTGCGTAATTGTGTGCTAACTGAGCTCAAACTGTGGAGACTTGAGTGAACAATATTGAATGGTAGTGCTTTCTAAATGACCACATGGTGTAAACACTGAGAAATCTAGGGATTTGTGTGTAGAGTTTTGCAGTAACAGTTCACCAAATCTGACTCGTGTTAAAGCAGGGGAATAGTGTTTATAGTTCAGCAAAATGGGTGTGCTTTTTGAAAAATGGCTTTATGGTTTTGAAATTTTAGTTCAAAAGCCTGGTTATAGTGTTTTCCCTTACAGAAAGAAAATATATTTTATTATATATGAACGGTCAATATATTAAAGAATTTTCAGTATATTGGTAATTATATAGAATAATACATACATGACAATTAAATTGGCTCATATTTGGATACATATATTCTGGATACATGTTCCCATATATATATATATATATATATATATATATATATAGATATAGTGAAATCAGATCCCTACCTGCCTAATATGTTATTCCCTGATCGATATCCTCTAACAGGAACTATACGAATCAGTCAGATAACATAGAAATTGATTTCAGCGATTTTTTTAGTTCAAGGAGTGCAACGAGACTGGAGTAAAGAGATCAAGAAGCAGAAGAAGAAGGAACGTCGCAGGCGTGCCCAGGAGAGAGCTGGGGGATCCAAAGATCATCTTCAAGATGAAAGCAATTCTGAAGCTGATACGGAAACAAGAAACGATGAATAAAGGGGTTGCAAAGTTAATAAAAGAAGTGATGGAATTACAGGGTTTTTCAAAGGAATTAAAAATGTTAATGAATGATTTAGAGAAGATGGATTTTCAATCTTCTGTTTCAAAGGGGTAAATGTCAGGAAAGTGTTTGAGGGTATATCTTATTTTAGGGGCACAGATGCTGAGTCGAGTCGAGTCGAGTCGAGTCGAGCTTTATTGTCATTCTGCTACATGTGTGGACATATAGTGGAACGAAATGTCGTGTCTCGCAGGACCACGGTGCTACATACTAGTTAAACATAAGATAAACATACAACAATGCAAGTATAGGAAGAACAATAGAGCTATACAACAGTTAACTATCTGACTATACATATACTAAAAATACTATAACTGCTATACCTAGTTGTCCACACATACACAAACTGAGACTGTACAAAAAACTTTACATAAATACTGTACATGAAATTGTGCGAAAGAGATATATGTACATGAAATGCTCTGTGCTCTGTGCTCTGTGGTTTGTATCTGCTATGTAGTTGCTTCGCTTATTTTGTAAAAGAGCGGTTAAGAGCGAGGGGATGCATCTCGCAACATGGGTGCGAGATGGAACTTCTAGCTGAACCGTTACTTAAAATCAGATAACACTTGCTAGAGGTGTTACATTGCGGTTTAAGGTATAGGTGCTTAAGCAGGGCTCATAGAAGATGTCACTATTTTCCCTATATCTGAAAATAGAACTAGACATGCTTGCTATTCAGAAGTGATGTTTTTTTTAATTTGTATTTTCTCTCTGTTTGAACTTTTGATACTTGTTTGATTCAGACTCTGTGACAAAGGTCATGCTTCCTGTTTTCAAGGAGGAGGCAGTCGCAGGCAGTAGCAGAAGGAGGGTTTTATTATGCAAGGTTATAAAATGCCTGGAAGACCATTGTCCAGGGCCGACAATTCGTGGTGAAGACTTTACTCGTTGTTATTTTGTGTTATGTACTTATGAGTTATTGTTTTGTAATAAAACGAAACCATTGTATTGGTGATTCGTTAAACTTTTAAAACAAGTCTCTGAGTACTTCATTAATAATAACCAGTTATCTGAACCTGAATTCTACCCCATCAAGCTTCAAGTGGTTTGAACTTGACTGAGCTAGGACGGACACCGGGGAACAGGACCTGAAACTTCCAATCATATCCATCCAGACACGAGGTAACTATACAGCAGTTGATTGTGAACTGTTTATGGATATTAGGATTGTGAATTATATGTTTTAGTCCTTTATTCTGGTGTACAAGCAAAACAATATATATGGGAACATGTATCCAAAATATATGTATCCAAATATGAGCCAATTTAATTGTGTCATGTATGTGTGAATATATATATATATATATATATATATATATATATATATATATATAATGTACACACACACACACACACACACAATAGTGACGTGACGCGATCAAATAGAGGCGCGCACTAATGCAGCAAACATGACGGCAGTGTGGAAGCATTTAAAACTCTCCGAGAAAGACGCAAAAAATCATTACAAGCACAGACAGAGAGAGACTGTTTAGTACTGCATCGCATGTCTTCCATGAGAAGAGGAAGTGGTGGTTGTTGCTGGTTACTGTATGATGATTAAAATCACTAAATGGCCTTAAACAATTACATACACTGCAGAACGCCTCAAGGTTACGTATGTTACCCTAGTTCCTCGAGGGAACGAGTCAAAACGCTTTGGGAACGCCTTCACCGTGACCACGCTCTGAATCACATGTGTAATCAGTCCAATGGATGGGTGAGACGTCAAAGGCGGGGTGACGTAGCGACCAGGAAGCATAAAAGCACGTGCGGTGAAACCGGCATCAGCTTCAGGAATGAAGCAAGCGCTGGCAGGGATGCCAGAAATCTGGCGTCGAGACGCAGCGTCTCGTTCCCTCGAGAAACTAGGGTTACATACGTAACCTTGAGGCGTTCCTCTTCAGGAACTTGAGCTGCATCAAAACGGTTTGGGAACGAGAATGCCCATGCTGCCAGACTGACAAATCCCTTCCTAGTGTGTGAAGGAGCACAGCTAGGGCAAGAGAAAGAAGAGCCCGGAGTGGCTTACGTATCTGACGTAAGTGAGGGCGTGGACCGACCCGCAGCGTAGCAGAGCGAGCCTTGACCCCGAAGGAGGGGAGATCAGAGGACTCAACGAAGAGGGGCATCCACAATCCACCAGCTGAGGGACCTTGTCCCTTCCCACAGGGCACCTCTGTGGGCATAGTGCTCGCACAAGCTTCTCTGGTCAGGCTCCCAGAAGAGATGAGAACTGAAGGCCTGGGGTACGACAGCCAGAAATCGTACCGGGGCCTCAGCTTCAGTGCACCGCGGAGGAAACGTGTAACTAGGGGGTGTCTTCCCACTGAATGGTAGACTGCAAATGGCTGCCACGAAGACCTCTAAGGTGGAGTGGGTCAACCCTGTGAAAAAACGTCTAACGAGCGTTAGATCTAAGGAATGCAGGTGGAGCGAGGACGAGCTGTCTCCAACCCGTCTGCCAGATCCATGTGCGATCCCCGCGATCTCAATCACCGCCGTGCCTCAGCAGCAGCAGGACCAGAACAACGAGATGGCAGGCACGGACACACTCCTCTAAGGTGGCCACGAAGACCTCTAAGGTGGAGTGGGTCAACCCTGTGGAAAAACAGGCCTGCAGGAACTCCAGAACTGTACCAAACGGGCAGTTAGCTGGGTCGAGCTGGCGGTCTCCGCAACAAGAAGTACAGTTTCCTCGATGAGGGAGCTCTGGATTGGAGGATGGTCTCAACAACCTCGGTTGAGAGACTGGAAGCTATGAGTTGTGCCTCCTCAGAGGCCACACCCACAGCTTCCACAGCTCCGGCGGGGGCACGCCCTCCGCCTGTGAGAGGAGATGGCAGACACGGACACACTCCTCGGAGCGTGCCTGACGGGAGCGGAGCGTTTACAGCGATACAATATGCTTGTGCAAACAATATGCTTATCGAAAGCTCATCGTCGTACTCCACGTCAACCTCCTCGGAGGAAAACAGGCGGAGTGTCAAGCCCTCTCTCCGGGGGAAAGAAACCATTTCAGGCTGGCTTTTGAACCCAGAGAGCGAGCGTTGGATCTGGTGGGAAAGGAAGAAGACAGAGGATCGCCAGTCTCCATTTCCTCCACCAATTCATCTGCGAATCCCACAAGCGCAGCCGCCGCTCCGCCTCAGCGAATGCGGGGCCGGCACCGCGAGGAACGCTGGCGAAGACTATCTCCTCAAAGAGAGCCCTACGAGAGTAAGCATACGTAGCTAACAACGCTCGCAATACAGGCAGTCAGCTCCCTCAAGAGCTGACTCTGCTCTCAAGCAGACAGCACACAAACTGTGTGTATCCCCAACCGTAAAGTAGCTTTCTTTTTTTTTCTCTCGCGGGCAAGGAAGAACACACAGCCTGAGATACTGCCCGCTCTCGCTGTAAGTTTGTCTAAACTCGTAAGGTTTAAAATAAAGAGTGATAATGGATAGACAACACCAAATAAGACTGACACACACAGAACGCTTGCTGAATGACAGAAAGCTGATGCCGGTTTCACCGCACATGCTTTTATGCTTCCTGGTCGCTACGTCACCCCACCTGTGACGTCTCGCCCATCCATTGGACTGATTACACATGTGATTCAGAGCGTGGTCACGCTGAAGGCATTCCCAAAGCGTTTTGATGCAGCTCGAGTTCCTGAAGAGGAACATTGTTTTCTAATACATGCATGAATTGCACGTGTTTAAGGTTCAAACAGCGCTGCAGGAGCTCGCGACGCTGTCTCTTAGCCAGGGTTCAAAGTACAAACTGTGAGGGAAATCTGCGCTGAAACTGTTACTCGTCAGTTGCTCAGTAACACTTTTATGATTTTTTACAAGGCATGTGACAATGTGATACGTGCATTTTCCCAAATTAGTAATAAGAACAATTTATAAATCTGCTGCTGTCAACAAAAAGAAGCACTGAGGACCTCCTGCTGGTTTCCGTCAAAATAAAAGCCCCATCAACATTCATAAATGTTAGTATTGTAATATTACTGTTGCTCTGTTAAATAAAATTAAAAAGTAAGACAATAATAATGATAATAATTACAGCAGCTCTATTAATATATTTATTATATCGTTCACACATAGTGTTCAAATTGGGATCTGTAATATTTTCTAACGTTTTAAAAGAATTCCCTTCTGCTCAGCAAGGCTGCATTTATTTGCAAGCCTCATTCAAGAAGGTGGTCTCAAAAATGGCCACAAAATATTATTTTACTAACTTATTAATTTTAAGTCAAATTGTGTTTTTTTTTTTTTGTTATAATGTCTGCTAGAATGTTAAAAAATGTTCAGTGTTAAATAAGTATTTTTAAATTGTTGTTTTGTGTTAGTGTACAATGTTTAAAAATAATAATTTATTCCATGTAGTGTCCATTTCATTCATTTAACATTTAATATTGGAGGCATCCAAGTTATTTGACATATTCGGACTTTTTTTTTTTTTTTTTTTAGGTAACACAATAGTTACTTTCCCTGGTAATTGGTTACTTTTATAATGATGTAACTCAGTTACTAACTCAGTTACTATTTGTGAGAAGTAACTAGTAACTATAACTAATTACTTTTTTAAAGTAACTTGCCCAACACTGGTCACTACTTTTGCACTATAATGCTGCTTCTGCCAGCTTATGACAATAGATTTACCTTTCGAATTAGGTAGTCTATCAATGACAGTAGCTCATTAGAAAAGGATGGAAAATGCCCTTCATTGTGTTTGCACTAATAAATGCTGCTGCCTGCCAGCTGCAATCACCAACAAAACGTTGTTTCATATGTTTTTGTATATTGTCATAAATATCAATATCGCAAATATTCTTGAAATATAGTGATATAATTTTGAGGCTATATCGCCCACCCCTACTATATATTAACATTTATATGGGAACATTTATATGGGAGACATTTAATTTTGTATGTAAACCCATGTGTTAATAAAAAGGAATGAGTGTTTCAATAAAGCTATATAGTACTGTATTGTTTCTGTCTTATTTCTAAATATATATTTTATATGTATCAATATATGGCTATACATGGTTCATGCATATATTGCAGAATATTGAAAAATATAAGGACTAGAGTCCCATATATCAAAATATATTATTTCATATATCACATTATATCTTCCAATATATTCACATATATTTTTGTTTCGTAAAGGTTAGCAATTGAGAAAAACTGTAATTTCCCTTTATTCAAAAAAATTTAAAAGTGGCAACCTTTCGGTCAAAGACCTTCGTCAAGCAAACACACATACATGCCTGGCGAAGGTCTTTGACGTTGCCACTTTTGTCCTAAATGTCCTAAATAAAAAAAATAAATAAATAAAAAAAAAAAAAAACTGTCACAGTGTGTCACTTACAATGGATGTAAATGGGCCTATCGGTAAACTTCACAATACTTAAAAAGTTTTGTCAGAAGTGATTTAATCAAAGTATAAGCTTCACATTTCCACTTTCAGTTTCTGCTGCAACTCAATTCCATAATCAGTGCCTCACTGTAACTCAGATTTTAGCTTTTTTTAGCTAAAGAAAAGAAGGGATGAGTATAAGTATTTTTATTTTCTGTTGTAAACATTATTCTACAAATGCTGTTGATTTATTCCTTTAACTGAATTCACCAAAACACACGTGCTCTGTGTGGCACCGTAACACTTTCACTCACAGACTCTATAATAAAGCGCAGCTTGTCCTTTTGACAGTCAGACGGTGTTTGTGTGTGAAATATTGTCGAGAGCGACCTGTGTAACACCTTCACCTGCTGACGAGACCTGTATGTCATGACCATACTATCCTATGTGACTGTGTGTGTGTGTGTATGTATATGTGTGTGTGTTAGGGAGAGAGAGTGAGTTTTTTTGAGAAAATAAAAATGCAGAAAGTTTCCTTTAAGGGGTAGGGTTAGGTGTAGGGTTGGTGTAGGGCGATAGAAAATACGGTCTGTACAGTATAAAAAGCATTACGCCTATGGAGAGTCCCCACAATTCACAAAAAACAAATGTGTGTGTGTGTGTGTGTGTGTGCGTTGTGAGGTTGTAATGATTGTTTTGGTATGGTTCTGAGTGTGATTTGAGTCATCAAACATGCCTAAACAAACAGAACTACGAAAGAGACAGCAGGTTCAGAATCAAATGCTCCAAACTAAATTGGTGTGAGAACACCTGAAGATTAAACTATTCAAAGTGAACATCTCTCTTCATTTTTAAGCTGCAAAGCAAGATAACTCCCAAATAGAACTCACTCTTCTATTAAGATACAAGACAGCAGGCTTATACAAGAGAAGAAGATATCCTAACACAAACATACAGCGCATGCTTGCATGGACACCGTATCAATTACTGCCTTACACACACCAGCAGCTTCACTTCATTACTAATTTCTAATTAACTTGTGTACTGATGCTTGTATCTCAAATAGCAAACAATGGTGCTTTTATCTGGGGTCGTGACATTTCAGGCAAACAAAGCAGCAGCTGATGTGCGACTGATGCGCTCGTGATGACACTGGCATTTCCACGCCGCTCTGATTTATCTGCCTGACAGTGTCGCTGCCGATGTGATCGTGAAGTCATCATCACCTTCGCTAGTTAACAACTCACACACCTCTGAAACGTGTACTCTTTCTCCATGTTAGCTGTACACAGATCTTCCTTGTTTTGTCCGCCAGATGATGTAAAATAGTCCTGAGCGTGTAATCCGGTGGCTGATCTGAGTGCAGGTACGAGAGCATGGAGGAAAACACGCGGGTCATTTATTCTGCTGATACTGTAGCAATGCAAAGCTGACTGAGAATTTTCAAACTTATCCTTTTCGTTATATTGAATCCACTTGCATTTGCAAACTAGAAGTTTACGTAATCCTTTTGTGTTAGGGCTACATGAGTTTTTTTTTTTTTTTTTCCCCTGACAACTGAAACAGGACAGTGGATTTTCAGTGGTGAATAAATGTTGAAATGAAGTGTTATTTAATGTGCTTCTGATTAAAGGGAAATAGTCGTTTGTGTTTAATATTCAGTTATGATGACGTTTTGCTGTTTATTGTTGTGTTTATGAAAGCAGCTTGTGCATGACGGTTCATGATGGTTTGTTCAGTGATATGTAGCTGTATTAATACCAGCGCAGTCGCTGCTAAACAGATCCTGAAACATTTAGATCCTTCATCTTCATTTCTTATTAGGGATGGCCATTCCAAACAGCTTTCAATACAAAGCTGACAACCCAGCTAACAAAAAAAGGTCCCCAGGACGTCCCCTAAACGACCTCTGCGAACGTCCCCCGGACGTCAGCGTGTAGGGTCCCCTTGACGTCGAGCGGACGTCAGCAAAGACGTCCTCCGGACATTCACGAGGACATTCACAGGACGTGAAGCGGCCATTCGGGACGTTTAGGGGACTTTCGCTTTAAGTCCTCTGAATATCATTTTATTTGACTTTTAGGCTAATCAAAGACAACAGACACGCTGTATGGAGCAAAATAGTTTATTTTAATTGAACAATTAAAGTTGCGGCGCTTTTTCCGTGTGTGTGTGTGTGTGTGTGTGTGTGTGTGTGTGTGTGTGTGTGTGTGTGTGTGTGTCTGGTTGTCAGCTGTGGTGTTAGTCCTATGGCAATTCTTCCCGTTGTGTTATAACCTAAAACAACAAAATTAACACATTCAGTAGTGTTATGATTGATTTAATATGTCTAGGACCGTTTATCCATTGAAACAAGATTTGTTGTTGTTGACAATTTGGATTTAAACCAAGCGGTCCGAAATTAGCGCACATATGAAGATAGGCCGTCCCAAATGGGCTTTTTGGCTCATATAGGCGTCTCAGTGTGTATTTTTACCATATGGAAATTCAATATTTAAGTTCAATATCTGTCAATATTATATACGTTTCATCATTTCAGCTTTACATGCTAACGTTAGCTTCGAAAGTGTTCACAGGCTAACGATCAGCAGCCGTACATGACGGACATCTTCAGCAAACGTTTAAAAACGGAAACTTTTCATAAAATGTAAGCATTACAAGATACAAATTGGTTACAGTAGCTAATGTCTACAAATATAAAAGTATAAATACCTTTTCGACCGACAAAAGCTAAAACTCAAGGCAGTGTCTCTGAGGAAATCATCGAGGACCGTTAACTGTCACTAAGCAGCTGAGCGTTGCCATGGATACATGCTGCGTGCCCTAAAGTGATGTCATTCGATCATGTGCTCATTTGATCGACACTTGCTTGTAGCCTATCTCCTAATGTGGCTATATTACACAAATTTTATTTATTTATTTATTTATTTATTTATTTATTTTTTGAGCTGCACGTGGTATAGCAGTCTTAAATGCAATAACTAAAATAATAATTTTCCTAAATAACTTTTCTTGTCGGCTAACCAACAGTTTAAAATGGAAATGGAAAGAATTAATTTATGTGTCTTACCTGTGTTATTTTCCACTTTCTTTTCTTCATGTTTTCCTGCATTCATCACTCTGTAACATTCTTTTAGAGCTTCTGGGATGCAACCTTATTTTCTTCATGCATGCATGGGGAATACATAAATCTAATTGTAGCCTATATGTTCAATTACATTATTGAAGGGTATCATGATTTTGATGTTTAAATGCTGAAAACAGACTCCTGATTTGATGACATTTTAATTACAGAAGTTACTCCTATTTTCTTTTTCAAGAAATGAAAATTATTAATTTAACATTAACTTCATTTTACAATTAATTCAAATACATTATACTATAGTAATAATAATAATAATAATAACAATCTGCAAAACAAAAAAAAAATGTTTTTTTGCATTTTGCATTCTATTATCACAGTTAAAAAAAAGAGATTTTGTTTGGGTGAAGTCAGCTAAAATGGGCCACGTCTTGGTAAATGACTTATAAGTAGTCCCTATCCTATGGCAAATGTCATCGTGATTTATGGCTTTGACCTTTCGTGACCTCATAATAATAATAATAATAATAATAATAATAATATCCATATATGACCTTTGATCTCATAACGAGTTTCAGATGCGGAAATCGGGCAAGCGTAAAACTCTCATGTCATCCGGGGACGAGATATATTGTTATCCGGTGGAAAACCAATGTTTTTGAAGATTTTTATGGTGCGTTTTTGAATTTTCCTCATAGGAGCATCTGTGGCGCGCGCCCCCCTCCCATCTGAGGTGCGAGTGTCAGGTTGCGTTACAAGGCGCGCTCCCTCTGCCTCTCCCCCTCTCTCTCTCTCCCTCTCTCCCTCTCTGTCTGTATGGGATCCGTGAGAAAAACAATAATGATCAAGCAATATTAAAAAAGTAAAGGAAATTAAGAGATCAGTTTTAAGACACACAGCTGCGCTCGCACATATATTCTGTTGGTTGTATAAAAAGAATTTAAACAAAATAGGTAACATGACTATCAATGAGAAGGGGTAAAAAATGTTTAGCATAACGGATAAAATGGTTAAAAAATATAAACTGACTTGCATTCTTCGCGGGGAATAGAGAATACGTGTCTTCGTGCTATTCCAGTTGGTCTCAAATGAAAAGTTTACAAAATGGTCATGTTTAAATTATTTCTCCCTCTCTCTCTCTAAGCACTTTTTCGCACCAAGCTGTGATGTGTGAAAGGACGGAGTCCTCCCGCTCCGGACATTTCGGTCCGTTGTGTGAGAGAAAACTGATAAACTTTCGCAAACATTTTAAATGAGATCTATAACCTTACTTTAATGTTTAAATAAACAGAATCCCTATACACCCGCCGTCCGGTGATTCTTGTTTTAACTTATTTCACATCAAACCATTGTTTAAAAGTTTCTTATTTTATTCATCATCTTCAAAATTGTATTCCACCACACACACGGTGTAATGAAACATGCAGAGGTTTTCTTTATGTTTTTAGAAATAAATCGAGTCACATTTCGCTGACGATACAGCAGGACAATGGTACAGTGGTTAATGCGGTCATGAAGAGGTGCAGAAGGTCGTTTTGATCACGTATCGAACCCCAGTCCGGACTTCAAAATGTTTTTAATTATATAGTTAAAATTGCCTCTATTTTAAATAATACTCAGCCTTTACTCTTTGAATTTAATGCTGGGTGTGTTTATTTCACAGACTTTCAGGTTCTGTTTATGTTTACCCATGTGCTAGTAATTTGGAAATAGATCTTCTTTTTTCAGATACAGAAGCTCTCTCTCTCTCTCGCTCTCTCTCTCACACACACACACACACACACACACGTACGTTTGCTTAGACATCTAAAATGGTGATATTACACAGAATCCTGATGTTTTTATCTACAGATACATGTTACAACCCATCACAGAAGGCTTTACATCTTAGAAAATAAATAATAATTCATGCACTTTATAAGTAATTTACTCATAGGCTCAATAAAATGTTCCCTCTCTCTCTCTGAGAGGACGCTTGCCCCCACACCGTAGGTTAAACAAGCACACAGACACATATTCAATCGTCAGAGTCTTATTCTCGTCTTTTAAATGAATTTAATATAAATAAATGATGCGATCACACATGATATAAAACAAAGCAAAACACTGACACTAGTTTTAGGTAACAAAAATTTTGTAATGAGGAACCAGCAACGTCGAAATAAGTAAAGGGGGGAAAAATAAATATTTTAACAGGCAAACTGTGAGGGATATTATGGACCTGACATGTCCGGGCAAGCCATTGTCATGTTTGAAGGCCGTAAACATTATTTATCAATGTTTTATGGCCATAGACATATTTAAATTCAATTCACGTTTATTTGTATAACTTTTTCACAAAACAAATTGTTGCAAAGCAGTTTCACAGAAAAGTAAAGTTTCTACATCATATTTACAAACTTTTATATTCATATTTACATTATTTTAATGAATTTTATACTGTATCATCCCCCTAAACCTACCCATCACAGTAAACTTTCTGCATTTTATATTTTCATAGACATCATTTCATATAATGTAAAAAGCTGTTATGATCATGGGACAATTATTTGAAGTATTACTACGCATTTGGTTTGTGGGGACACTCCATAGACATAATGATTTTTTAAATGTATGTATTTATTTATTTATTTATTTACTGTACAAACTGCACACCTACCCACCACACAAAAATTTCTGCCTATACATCCATTTTTGATAAAATATTGATTGCAAGCTATCATAATTATGAGGACTCAAGAAATGTCATCATAAACCACATTTGCATTGTTATATCAGTGTAATACCCATGCCATTATACAAATTTGTGTTCTGATAAATCATATAAACAATCACACACAAACATTTCAAGCTAAAGAGAGACTTATTTCTATTTTAAAGAATATGGAAATATATAATTATATGCCAGCATGTTACTACCATGTTACTAAAGCAAATCATTCATCATTCATTTTAATCAAGTATTCAACATTTAAGTTTATTAAACTTATAAAACACATCATAGTAACAAACACGTTACTAAAGCAAAGTAAATCATTTATCATACATTTTAATCATATATTTCAACAATTAAGTTCACTGAACTTATAAAACACATAACACGCTTACATTTTTAAATTAAATATTGTTTTTAAGCAATCTGAATTATGACGACTCAAGCAATTTCATCATAAACCACATCTACATTGTTATATCAGTGTAATACCTATGTCACTATACAAATTTGTGTTCTGATAAATCATATAAACAAGCACGCACATACATAAACATTTCAAGCTAAAGAGAGACTTATCTCTATTTTAAAGAATATGGTAATAAATAATTATATATGCCATAGTAACAAACATGTTACTAAAGCAAAACATTTATCATACATTTAAACATGTATTCAACAATTATTTATTGACCTTATAAAACACATCATTCTTTTCTTTTAGAGAAGATGGTAGCAAATAAAACTGTGATTATATATATAACACGCTGTATAAAATAAACATCTACTATAGTTTTAAATGACAATATAAAAATGCCTTACACTTTTCAGAGTGCTTAGAGGTATGCTGGATCTTTATGCAATGATGTCACGAATTAAATGTTTCCAATAAAATAAATAAATAATAAAATAAAAATGTTTAAGTTATAAACATTATTAAATATAAACAAAACTCGCAGATCCTCTTTGTGGTAATCTCCAATGTGAAATGGATTGAATGCTTCAAGCCCCATTCAGAGACAGGGAGGAGTCTCTGCGGTCCATAACAGCTCATGTGGCAAGTCTGCTACCCTTTTCCAGAGTGTGCGTCTTCATCTTATAAATGCATTAATAAGCATAATCTTAAGAGTGTAAATAAGATCTTTCAAAAGATTGTTTAGACGAAATCTTAAAGGTTTTAAATAAAATATTTTACTTATCTGTTTGCAAATTTAACCTAAATTATGATTTATATTCGGCAGTACCTGTTCAAATCTTAGTTTATCATTTTAAAGGAAACTTGTACTTAGTTTATTTTATCAGCCTTTTCTGAACCAAACTTTATCAGCAGAGTGAAACATACCCTTAGCTGAAAATATACTATTGATTGTCTACAGAAATGTAGACAGACCGTATGACGATGTAACATCTTGCCTGATGGTCACGTGATCAGTCTTTGAAGAGCGAGTTTATGGCTTTTGCAGGCACCAACCCTTTTACCCATAACGTTACGGCTCATTTAAAATGTTTAAGTCAACTACAGACATGTGAAAAGCCTTTCCAAAAACATCCATGTCACATTCTTTGGAGTCGTAAACTACGCTTGAATAAAACATAACATGTGAGGAACATCTATGTGCATCAATGGGTCTCTTGAGAATATTTAATTGCACTTAAAAAGCGCAGAACAAGCTAAACGAAAAAGATGCCCGGAGGTAGAAAATACCTACGTTGTTAAAACCTATATACAATATGTATTAAACATATGCTTTTGTTGTTAAGACTGCTTATTAATAGTGGTAATACTTTAGTTAAGTTTTAAGGGTTCACAAGTCTCAAAGATCTATATTAATTTTATTTATTTATTTATTACTTTTATTATTTTTACAAAGATTTCAATTCAATTCCTAGTAAATATGAGGCCAAAACTTGATATCACAAAAGAAATCATGTTGTCAAATGTTTTTAAAAATAGGGAATGCCAACTCCAAACAGGTCCACACACACACACACACACACACAGACAGAGGCACCATTCAGGAAGGTCAGCAGTTCAGGTAGGCATATGTAAGCTTTCAAACTTTTTTTTTTTTTTCCACCCCAAAATCAAGTATTGTGCTTCTGAATAAGACTGATTGTTTTAAAGCATAAACTTCCTTTAAAGCTTGAATAAAAGGTTACCAAATGTAGTTTCATACCCGTTGTCTTCTATCAAAGTCATTAATCGATTCTCTTTTGCTTTGATGCGATTTACTTTTATTACTTCTACAAAGGATAATGCTACTTTTATAAGTCTGATAAATATGTGATGAATGCACGATGAAACGAGAATCGGGCTAACAATTAAGTTTGATGCGGTGTTTTTAAGTAAGGAATTTTATTTATTTACTTATTTAATTTTTTTAAATACATCTAAACCAGATAAAATATCATTGTTTCTTTTTGACAAACCTACATTTCAAATGATTTTTCCCCGAGGTGTTCATTATCCGAGTGGAACTGGTCTTATTTGGGGGTCTAAATAATGTGGGGGTCTACATGTAGCTTCTTAACCACACAAAGAAATCACATTTCACATTCATGCATCAAATTTTATTCAACTTTATATATGTATTTATTTTATTTTTATTATTATTTTTGTACGAGTACCATGGTTTCGTGTCTTTCTAATACTTTTTCTAATGCATCAGAATGTGGATGTTTTTTTTTGTTTTTTTTTTTGTTTTTTTTTCACCATCCAACATGAAATTAAGGAGATGTATCAGCAGAGCTTGTTTCAACTGTTTATTATTATTATTATTATTATTATTATTAATATTAGTGTGTACTTGCATAGACATAGAGTAGATATAGAATAATCCTTATTGTCCATGCTTTCCTCACATATACAGACCCAAAGATAATGTCCAAACAAGTTCTATGGGGGTACAGTTGTAAATTCCTAGAGGTCTAGTTTCTCAGAAAGTGTACACATCATTTAAGAAAAGCGTCATAATGCATACAGAATACAGAAAACCTCCTCTCGATCTACTGTGGCTGTCATTTTACTTAGGGTTAGTGTTATGGATGACACTGTACACATTTTGTTTGCTGGACTGTATATATCATTAGGTGAGGCCTTCTCTCTCTCTAAGAGCGGTCAGCATTCAGCGTTTATAGAAATAAATGAAAATTAAGAAAATTACACTCTACTTGAGAGCGACTAAGTCTGTATTTCTTTTTAGCACAATTATCCATCTCCATATCCATACGATGAACCGTCAACATGAAAAATAAGTCGCTGTTTTACACTTACAACCGAAACATATCTAACCATTGCTCTGAAAGCCGCACATTCAGTAAAGTTGATGATGTATGCCCTCTTGAAAAGGCTACAGACACAAAAAATGAGGATTTTTTTTGTGTAAACTATGTAACTCAAGAGACACAGTTTCTAAGAAAATTACCATACCAATACAGAAAATTCCGCTTGGGATATTTGGTTATATTTTTGTAAACGTTGTTTTAAATTACTTTTTTCCTTAAGCCGCTACATCTAGACCTCTTATTCATATAGCTGATGACGATGTTCACATTTTATTTGTAGTACTAATTTCTTTCAACGTTTCTGCTTGACATTAAAATGTAGGCCTGCCTGTACTTCACATCGGTGAGCACTAACGAGCATCTACCGAGTGCCCAGATTTTTCTGTTTTGTCCACATTTGACAGATTTGGTAGATGGACTATGGCACACCTTGTTGTAATGTGATCACAATTAAGAACCATTATACTACATCCCCTTGAAAAGGTTACAGACGTAGTGTTTTATGCAAGGAACATGTTGATTTTTGATGGCCTACCCCAATAGCCGATACCGCTCTATACTTTTTTCATTGTTTGTTTTTAGATGAAGACTATTCTCAGAGTTTGGTCAATCATGCAGCGAGTGTTTGCAGGAAAACATGAACAAATATAGTATAAGATAATTAAATGAAAGTCAACAGAGTGTTTAAACTGAGATTGTACTTTAGAGCTTTTTCTGGTCCGTCTACAAAGCGGTCGCGAGGCACAAGGCCTCAATCTTACTATTTCACCGTTACATCTACTTCATTTAGAGCACATAAAGTTACGCATTACAAGTTGAAGATGACGTGGAAACGCTATATTCTTTGTACGCGTCTCCAAACATGACTTTAAATAAATCACTGTTGTTTTAAGCGAAAGCGATGATTCAGTCCGTTTTATTCAGTCGTTGTGTTTTAGGAGTCCGCCTTTCAGTTTTTTACAACCGCAGCTGCGCGTTGTCATGTCTGTTCTTCTTCTTTAAGAAAACACGCGGTCGGCAGTTTTTAACACGTGTTAACTCTCTTAATTTTTCACAATTGCAAATGTTTGTTTAGATTAAATAGTAGTATTTAGTCAGTTACAAAAGTGTCAGGCATGATGCTTACATGTATTTTTAAATAATTACGATAAAGTTACAGGTTTCTCGGACGAACGCTTGACAGAGCGTTACTCAATCAGTCCTCTGCGTCGTCTTTTAATAAAATATTCCATTGAATGTCACTAAGACAAATTCTGTCTTACAATAAGAACAATACGGTCTAACAACACAAACACAAATGCTTGTTCTAACTCTTTCACACACCAGACTGGTCCCTGGTAAGTACGCCTCAAATTGATAGATATCTTGACTTTATCTGTGTGTTTAACGGCGCTAGGCCTTGCCACACCGTCGTTAGATATAAACCGCAAAGTTTTTCATAGGGTTACGCTTTGAAACCAGAACAATTCCATGACTTTGCGCATTCTTTCTGTTTGAATTTGTTTACCGCAGTTTCACCGCTCTTGTTGTATTTTCCCATCTAACGGTAATTGTTAGGCCTTACGCTTTGCAAACTAGTTTTTGCTGTTGTGTTAGCGGGCTCTTCGTCCATATTTCTGCGAATTTGCTTGATTTAATAAAATATCGCTTTAACCCGTCCTCTTCATTCGAGACATTTACGTTATATTATTAACAATATCCTAGTTTATATAAGATACGAGACCGTTTCTCGATCGTTATTTCCGTCTTTTCTTTTTTGATGAATGATTTGCTTTAGTAACATGGTAGTAACATGCTGGCATATAATTATATATTTCCATATTCTTTAAAATAGAAATAAGTCTCTCTTTAGCTTGAAATGTTTGTGTGTGATTGTTTATATGATTTATCAGAACACAAATTTGTATAATGGCATGGGTATTACACTGATATAACAATGCAAATGTGGTTTATGATGACATTTCTTGAGTCCTCATAATTAAGATAGCTTGCAATCAATATTTTATCAAAAATGGATGTATAGGCAGAAATTTTTGTGTGGTGGGTAGGTGTGCAGTTTGTACAGTAAATAAATAAATAAATAAATAAATACATACATTTAAAAAATCATTATGTCTATGGAGTGTCCCCACAAACCAAATGCGTAGTAATACTTCAAATAATTGTCCCATGATCATAACAGCTTTTTACATTATATGAAATGATGTCTATGAAAATATAAAATGCAGAAAGTTTACTGTGATGGGTAGGTTTAGGGGGATGATACAGTATAAAATTCATTAAAATAATGTAAATATGAATATAAAAGTTTGTAAATATGATGTAGAAACTTTACTTTTCTTTGAAACTGCTTTGCAACAATTTGTTTTGTGAAAAAGTTATACAAATAAACGTGAATTGAATTTAAATATGTCTATGGCCATAAAACATTGATAAATAATGTTTACGGCCTTCAAACATGACAATGGCTTGCCCGGACATGTCAGGTCCATAATATCCCTCACTGTTTGCCTGTTAAAATATTTATTTTTCCCCCCTTTACTTATTTCGACGTTGCTGGTTCCTCATTACAAAATTTTTGTTACCTAAAACTAGTGTCAGTGTTTTGCTTTGTTTTATATCATGTGTGATCGCATCATTTATTTATATTAAATTCATTTAAAAGACGAGAATAAGACTCTGACGATTGAATATGTGTCTGTGTGCTTGTTTAACCTACGGTGTGGGGGCAAGCGTCCTCTCAGAGAGAGAGAGGGAACATTTTATTGAGCCTATGAGTAAATTACTTATTAAGTGCATGAATTATTATTTATTTTCTAAGATGTAAAGACTTCTGTGATGGGTTGTAACATGTATCTGTAGATAAAAACATCAGGATTCTGTGTAATATCACCATTTTAGATGTCTAAGCAAACGTACGTGTGTGTGTGTGTGTGTGTGTGAGAGAGAGAGCGAGAGAGAGAGAGAGCTTCTGTATCTGAAAAAAGAAGATCTATTTCCAAATTACTAGCACATGGGTAAACATAAACAGAACCTGAAAGTCTGTGAAATAAACACACCCAGCATTAAATTCAAAGAGTAAAGGCTGAGTATTATTTAAAATAGAGGCAATTTTAACTATATAATTAAAAATATTTTGAAGTCCGGACTGGGGTTCGATACGTGATCAAAACGACCTTCTGCACCTCTTCATGACCGCATTAACCACTGTACCATTGTCCTGCTGTATCGTCGGCGAAATGTGACTCGATTTATTTCTAAAAACATAAAGAAAACCTCTGCATGTTTCATTACACCGTGTGTGTGGTGGAATACAATTTTGAAGATGATGAATAAAATAAGAAACTTTTAAACAATGGTTTGATGTGAAATAAGTTAAAACAAGAATCACCGGACGACGGGTGTATAGGGATTCTGTTTATTTAAACATTAAAGTAAGGTTATAGATCTCATTTAAAATGTTTGCGAAAGTTTATCAGTCTTCTCTCACACAACGGACCGAAATGTCCGGAGCGGGAGGACTCCGTCCTTTCACACATCACAGCTTGGTGCGAAAAAGTGCTTAGAGAGAGAGAGGGAGAAATAATTTAAACATGACCATTTTGTAAACTTTTCATTTGAGACCAACTGGAATAGCACGAAGACACGTATTCTCTATTCCCCGCGAAGAATGCAAGTCAGTTTATATTTTTTAACCATTTTATCCGTTATGCTAAACATTTTTTACCCCTTCTCATTGATAGTCATGTTACCTATTTTGTTTAAATTCTTTTTATACAACCAACAGAATATATGTGCGAGCGCAGCTGTGTGTCTTAAAACTGATCTCTTAATTTCCTTTACTTTTTTAATATTGCTTGATCATTATTGTTTTTCTCACGGATCCCATACAGACAGAGAGGGAGAGAGGGAGAGAGAGAGAGGGGGAGAGGCAGAGGGAGCGCGCCTTGTAACGCAACCTGACACTCGCACCTCAGATGGGAGGGGGGCGCGCGCCACAGATGCTCCTATGAGGAAAATTCAAAAACGCACCATAAAAATCTTCAAAAACATTGGTTTTCCACCGGATAACAATATATCTCGTCCCCGGATGACATGAGAGTTTCACGCTTGCCCGATTTCCGCATCTGAAACTCGTTATGAGATCAAAGGTCACATATGGATATTATTATTATTATTATTATGAGGTCACGAAAGGTCAAAGCCATAAATCACGATGACATTTGCCATAGGATAGGGACTACTCAGACCGTATGACGATGTAACATCTTGCCTGATGGTCACGTGATCAGTCTTTGAAGAGCGAGTTTATGGCTTTTGCAGGCACCAACCCTTTTACCCATAACGTTACGGGTCATTTAAAATGTTTAAGTCAACTACAGACATGTGAAAAACCTTTCCAAAAACATCCATGTCACATTCTTTGGAGTCGTAAACTACGCTTGAATAAAACATAACATGTGAGGAACATCTATGTGCATCAATGGGTCTCCTGAGAATATTTAATTGCGCTTAAAAAGCGCAGAACAAGCTAAACGAAAAAGATGCCCGGAGGTAGAAAATACCTATGTTGTTAAAACCTATATACAATATGTATTAAACATATGCTTTTGTTGTTAAGACTGCTTATTAATAGTGGTAATACTTTAGTTAAGTTTAAAGGGTTCACAAGTCTCAAAGATCTATATTAATTTTATTTATTTATTTATTACTTTTCTTATTTTTACAAAGATTTCAATTCAATTCCTAGTAAATATGAGGCCAAAACTTGATATCACAAAAGAAATCATGTTGTCAAATGTTTTTAAAAATAGGGAATGCCAACTCCAAACAGGTCCACACACACACACACACACACACAGAGAGACAGACAGAGGCACCATTCAGGAAGGTCAGCAGTTCAGGTAGGCATATGTAAGCTTTCAAACTTTTTTTTTTTTTCCACCCCAAAATCAAGTATTGTGCTTTTGAATAAGACTGATTGTTTTAAAGCATAAACTTCCTTTAAAGCTTGAATAAAAGGTTACCAAATGTAGTTTCATACCCGTTGTGTTCTAACAAAGTCATTAATCGGTTCTCTTTTGCTTTATACGATTTACTTTTATTACTTCTACAAAGGATAATGCTACTTTTATAAGTCTGATAAATATGTAATGAATGCACGATGAAACGAGAATCGGGCTAACAATTAAGTTTGATGCGATGTTTTTAAGTAAGGAATTTTATTTATTTACTTATTTAATTTTTTTAAATACATCTAAACCAGATAAAATATCATTGTTTCTTTTTGACAAACCTACATTTCAAATGAT
This sequence comes from Spinibarbus caldwelli, assembly GCA_039654775.1. Lineage (NCBI taxonomy): Eukaryota > Metazoa > Chordata > Actinopteri > Cypriniformes > Cyprinidae > Spinibarbus > Spinibarbus caldwelli. The sequence goes on from CM077220.1 coordinate 236,465, forward strand.
TTTTCCCCGAGGTGTTCATTATCCGAGTGGAACTGGTCTTATTTGGGGGTCTAAATAATGTGGGGGTCTACATGTAGCTTCTTAACCACACAAAGAAATCACATTTCACATTCATGCATCAAATTTTATTCAACTTTATATATGTATTTATTTTATTTTTATTATTATTTTTGTACGAGTACCATGGTTTCGTGTCTTTCTAATACTTTTTCTAATGCATCAGAATGTGGATGTTTTTTTGTTTGTTTTTTTGTTTGTTTTTTTTTTCTCCATCCAACATCAAATTAAGGAGATGTATCAGCAGAGCTTGTTTCAACCGTTTATTATTATTATTATTATTATTATTATTATTATTATTATTATTATTATTATCAATATTAGTGTGTACTTGCATAGACATAGAGTAGATATAGAATAATCCTTATTGTCCATGCGGTATTTCTTTTTAGCACAATTATCCATCTCCATATCCATTACGATGAACCGTCAACATGAAAAATAAGTTGTTGTTTTACACTTACAACCGAAACATATCTAACCATTGCTCTGAAAGCCGCACATTCGGTAAAGTTGATGTTGTATGCCCTCTTGAAAAGGCTACAGACACAAAAAAGAGGAATTTTTTTTGCGTACACTATGTAACTCAAGAGACACAGTTTCTAAGAAAATTACCATACCAATACAGAAAATTCCGCTTGGGATATTTGGTTATATTTTTGTAAACATTGTTTTAAATTACTTTTTTCCTTAAGCCGCTACATCTAGACCTCTTATTCATATAGCTGATGACGATGTTCACATTTTATTTGTAGTACTAATTTCTTTCAACGTTTCTGCTTGACATTAAAATGTAGGCCTGCCTGTACTTCACATCGGTGAGCACTACCGAGCATCTACCGAGTGCCCAGATTTTTCTGTTTTGTCCACATTTGGCAGATTTGGTAGATGGACTATGGCACACCTTGTTGTAATGTGATCACAATTAAGAACCATTATACTACAAATTATTATTTATTTTCTAAGATGTAAAGCCTTCTGTGATGGGTTGTAACATGTATCTGTAGATAAAAACATCAGGATTCTGTGTAATATCACCATTTTAGATGTCTAAGCAAACGTGTGTGTGTGTGTGTGTGTGTGTGTGTGCGCGCGTGAGACAGAGAGAGAGAGAGACAGAGAGGGAGAGAGGGAGAGAGAGAGTGAGAGAGCTTCTGTAACTGAAAAAAGATCATCAATTTCCAAATTACTAGCACATGGGTAAACATAAACAGAACCTGAAAGTCTGTGAAATAAACACACCCAGCATTAAATTCAAAGAGTAAAGGCTCAGTATTATTTAAAATAGAGGCAATTTTAGCTATGTAATTAAAAATATTTTGAAGTCCGGACTGGGGTTCGATACGTGATCGAAACGACCTTCTGCACCTCTTCATGACCGCATTAACCACTGTACCATTGTCCTGCTGTATTGTCAGCGAAATGTTACTCGATTTATTTCTAAAAACATAAAGAAAACCTCTGCATGTTTCATCACACCGTGTGTGTGGTGGAATACAATTTTGAAGATGATGAATAAAATAAGAAACTTTTAAACAATGGTTTGATGTGAAATAAGTTAAAACAAGAATCACCGGACGACGGGTGTATAGGGATTCTGTTTATTTAAACATTAAAGTAAGGTTATAGATCTCATTTAAAATGTTTGCGAAAGTTTATCAGTCTTCTCTCACACAACGGACCGAAATGTCCGGAGCGGGAGGACTCCGTCCTTTCACACATCACAGCTTGGTGCGAAAAAGTGCTTAGAGAGAGAGAGGGAGAAATAATTTAAACATGACCATTTTGTAAACTTTTCATTTGAGACCAACTGGAATAGCACCAAGACGCGTATTCTCTATTCCCGCGAAGAATGCAAGTCAGTTTATATTTTTTAACCATTTTATCCGTTATGCTAAACATTTTTTACCCCTTCTCATTGATAGTCGTCATGTTACCTATTTTGTTTAAATTATTTTTATACAACCCACAGAATATATGTGCGAGCACAGCTGTGTGTCTTAAAACTGATCTCTTAATTTCCTTTACTTTTTTAATATTGCTTGATCATTATTGTTTTTCTCACGGATCCCATACAGACAGAGAGGGAGAGAGGGAGAGAGAGAGAGGGGGAGAGGCAGAGGGAGCGCGCCTTGTAACGCAACCTGACACTCGCACCTCAGATGGGAGGGGGGCGCGCGCCACAGATGCTCCTATGAGGAAAATTCAAAAACGCACCATAAAAATCTTCAAAAACATTGGTTTTCCACCGGATAACAATATATCTCGTCCCCGGATGACATGGGAGTTTCACGCTTGCCCGATTTCCGCATCTGAAACTCGTTATGAGATCAAAGGTCACATATGGATATTATTATTATTATTAATAATAATATTATGAGGTCACGAAAGGTCAAAGCCATAAATCACGATGACATTTGCCATAGGATAGGGACTACTCTTATAATACCATCAAATAAGCTATGCATGAGAACTAATGATATTTTTATAAATTAGCATGGGTCTCTTAAATATGTATATATTTTTTAAATGTCAAAAAGTATAATTGTTTTAAAATTATGAGAGTTAGAGTATCAGCAGGTACCTTCTTGAGCCACGGCACAACATTCAGGTAAAATGGGCCAATATTAAAAGAGAACAACACAGGTAATTTCGGCTGAAATCATTTTATTTTTAACAGTAAATTGACACTATTGTCTTTAGTGTGCCATAGCAACAGCACCATGAGCATTTCATTAAATTGAAAGTTGAATGAATATTTCATTAAACAATGCAATTACAAATGAACTGATCATGTTGTATAGGTGTGTGTTTCTGTGCATTGGTGTCTTTTGTGTGCGTACACTACCAGTCAAAAGTTTTTGAACAGTAAGATTTTTAATGTGTTTTAAAGAAGTCTCTTCTGCTCACCAAGCCTGTATTTATTTGATTCAAAGTACAGCAAAAACAGTAACATTTTGAAATATTTTTTACTATCGACTCCAAGCTTTTGAATGGTATATTGTATAATGTTACAAAATCTTTTTATTTCAGATAAATGCTGATCTTTGGATCTTTCTATTCATCAAATTTACTCAACTGAATAAAAAAAGTTTCTAGAACAGCAAATCAGAATATTAGAATGATTTCTGAAGGAACATGTGACTAGAGTAACAATGCTGAAAATTTTGCTTTGATCACAGGAATAAATTACATTTTAAAATATATTCAAATAGAAAAGGGTTATTTTAAATAGCAAAAATATTTTGAAATTTACTGTTTTTGCTGTACCTTGGATCAAATAAATGCAGGCTTGGTGAACAGAAGAGACTTCTTTAAAAACATTAAAAATCTCACTGTTCAAAAACATTTGACTGGTAGTTTATGTGTGTATTTTTGTGTATTTTTTTTTAAAGCCTAGATTTTGTATGCATACATATCTAGGCCTATAAACTTATTTTCACCCTCAATTTCTGTGTAAAAATGTGTGTGCATACAGCCCATTTTACCTGTAAAATTGTGGCCCATTTTAGCTTAACCAGCCATTTCTACCTAAAATAACCTTTTTCAGAAAAACCGAAGTTTCTTTTTTTAAATTAAAATGTTTTATTTGAAAGAGCATGTCTTAACAAACTTTGTTGGTAAGCGTACTTATATTTGCTTTAGTAGGCCTACCCTTATTAGTGATGAATGAAATTTACTATGTGGCTCACTTATCTTACAATTTCTCTGACAAGCTTAATGTTACACTCTGCCCTGCCTGCCTTAAGAAACCTAAACCTAATCAAAATTATTGTTACATGTCAACAAGTGTTGAAGCAACAATGCAAGATCAGTTATTGTGACTGACAATAAAAATTTTAAGAGATATGACGCTACAACCTTATATGGCCCATTTTACCTGATAGCCCATTTTAGCTGACTTCACCCTAATACCCTTTAAAATCCAATATGAGTTTATATTTTATTTTAATTTTGTCAAGTATTAGAGTTGCAAGGTATCAGGTCTGATAAAAGCCCACGCATGGGCGACTGGATTTTTCAAGTGTTGTAATGGAAATGGCAGATGAGGGACGAAACAGGGATGTTTGCAAACTGGCTTGGGCGAATGTCCTCCGAACGTTACAAGGCGGACGTACTGCGGACCTAAACGGACGTTCGGAACGTCCGGGGGACGTCCCCTGTTTGCTGGGAAATAACTCTTCTGGATACCTCATATAGAAAGACTGTGTGTATGTGTACATCACTGGAGTCCCTATAGATGAAACTGAAATAAAATCACTTTGTGTGTTTTGTAAAATACACCTTAATCTGTTTGTCTTTCTGTCTCTTTCAGATGCTCCTCATTTGAACTGTAGATCACTTTGGACAGAAGCGTAAAAAGAAAAAAAATGTAAAAGTGCTGCATAAACACATATTTTTAAAGATATGGATTGTACGAATTTCAAGTGTAAAGCAAAAAAAAAAAAAAAAAGTATTTTACATTTATAAACATATACATAGAGGATTATGCATTTGAGAGTGTTTTTTTTACACAAGATGAAGTTTTCTTTGAACTTCATGTGACTCGATCACTCCCCTGTTGAGAGCTGCCAGCAGCAATAACAGACGCTTGAGATGAATGTGGGCATATGTACGTGAGCAAGTGTGCGTGTGGGTGGCTGTGTTGCTTTTGGCCACGGGGTTTGAAGTCTCTGGGTCTCTTCGAGCTCTAGTTTAATTGCCTTCCTCAGTCATTGATCAGCCGCGGCTCAGGTGGCGGCCATTTTGTTGCAGCGGCTGCAGTGAAACTGTGAACGGCAGGGGCTCCAATCTGTTACACCGTGACTGTCCATCAAAGTCACACTCCCAGGCAACCCTGTCGCCTGGCAACCTTCACAAAGAGAGAGAAAGAGCATCTCTCCACAAAACCTCTGTCTGTCTGTGAGCTTTCCACATCTCACATTAAGGGCAGTTCGGTCTTTCCTGGATGTAATTGTTGTAAAGACTCTTGAGTCTTTGTCAGTAAACATCCATGTTTCATATTTCTATAGCAGGTTCACATAGTATTCAAATCATACGTTAGCAGGTCTAGAGGACTAATGAGAACGCCAGTTTTCCGTCAGTCTTTCGGGTTCACAATCAAAATTTTAGCTTCTCCTCACATGGAAAATGCACTTTATTTATGCTTTTTCTGAGACGTTGTGACGAAAGCAGAGTAGGTAGTGATATAAAGGCAGCTCTGACAGATATTGCAGCGGTGAGTGTCGGATCAAGCGTGTGTGTGGGTGTGTGTGCGTGCTGATGGAATCTGAATTGCGTGCGGGGCATCAGGGCTTTTACACACTTCAGCCGCAATTACCTGCTAACAGCTGGTTACTGCACAGCAATCAGCAAACCATTAACACTCCACATCCAACCTGACTGATAGCTTTTTCTCTCTTTTACGCACGCTCGTCCCCCTCCTTTTTTTCTTCGCAGAATGCTGTGGTTTTTCATAGATCTTTAGCAAAAGCAACAGCTACCCTATGTGCGATCACACTTTTCCAGACAATGTACTTATTTTAATTCTTTTTATTTCTTTTGTTGTTTTTCATCCTATTTTCACCTCTTTCCTTGGGATTCCTGAGGTCAGGGAAAAACTGAAGTGTCTTATTGTCTTTGTGTCTTAAGATGACGAGTGTAGAAACGAAATGTTGGGAATATGGTGTAATATAGGGTGATTTAAGGCGATTTGGGACATTTTAGTATGGAGGTAAATCAGTAGCTAAACTCGAGAGGTTGCTGATTTGAATGTGAGAACTTTTCAACTTATAAATACAAATATTAATAATGACATTTACACTCACAGCTCTGATGTGAAAATCGGAATCTTTCAATTTGCACACGCAGACAATAATCAAAACACCCGTGTTTTGAATTTGAAGTTGCAAATTAATAGCTACAACTGTGTAAAATGGACATTCACATAAACAAAATGACAGACGCAATGATGTGTACGACATATTTACTTTTGCACTTTACTTCAGTTTCGCTGTACAACCTCAAGTCGGCACTTACAACCTCTCAGATCTGGCAGTACAACTTCAAATCCTAGCGCTTTGACTTTTGTTACTCCTTTTGCGGTATACCTGTTGCAAAACTCACTTGTGCACTTGTAGATGCAGACGTGAGAGAGCAGAGCCGGGGGTGTGGCTGGGGTGCGAATGAATACATTTTATTGGTCGATGCCTCACCAATGAACAACGCCAGCCATCGCGACTTGCCGTGCAGAAAAATTAAACTTTTTTTTTTTTTTTTTTTTATGCATATGTATCAGTTATTTGTAAAACACTGTATTCATCACTATTTTCACTGAATATCCTTAGCTTTTACAAGATTTTAAGACACTGCATTCATCTTGTCATACAGGTGTTATCTGATAGACAAATAATGCAACATCTTTCTGCATATTGCAGAGTTATTGCTGTACCAGAGTTGTGACATAACTCTGTTGTTTTTATTATTTTTATTTTTTTTATTTATTTATTTTTTTTTTAAGAATTTAAATTTCTTTATTGGGTTAAATTCCTTATTTGCTTGTCAGTAATGAACCTTTTTAAATGCAACATTTAAAAAAAATAAAAGATATATATATATATATATATATATATATATATATATATATATATCTACATTCGATTTATATATATATATATATATATATATATATATATATATATATACATTCGATATATATATATATATATATATATATATATATATATATATATATATATATATATATATAAATCGAATGTTTAATAATGTCTAAATGTACATAAAAAAGCAAAACCTAATAAAATAAAATAAAATAAGCAGTTATGAACAGCAATAATGTTTTGAGCAACTAGAGTATAGCTAAATACATGTATTTATTGAACAGCCATAAGGGCATCTAGTGGTTAAACCATGGCATTACATATGAATTATTATCTTTCTGGCCAGCAAATGCCTCTAATTTGCCTCTTTGCACTGGAATTTAAAAAAAACATTTTCTCTATTTTATCAATAAATACTACACTAATTGTAATTAATAAGCATATTAGAAAATGTTATATTTTAAATGGTCATTCATGGACTATAAATATTGTGCATATTATTTAGTACCAAAATCTCTTCAAATTAACTAAACAGAACTGAGCTAAAATGTAGTACAATTATTTTATTGGTTAAAAGTTACACTTAAGGTGGTTGGTCATATTTGACTGCCAAGGAGTATGAGAACATAATGCTGTCTCATTCTCCAGAATAAAATGCTATTGTAAAGCGTAGTCAGCGTAGTTATCAATATACAATCAATGCACATTGTGTGTTAATAATTAATCTAATAGAAATGTCTGCACATACAGTGAAACTGCTGTCTGTCCCGATTAATCCCATTCAAACATATTGACAGTGCGGAGTTGTTTGGAACTTTTGAGAGCTCCATGAAACATGTGACCGTGTGGCAGCGAGATCAAATTATATCACAACTGTTTCTCTAAAGCGATATTACTCTGCAATATGCAGTAGGATATACATATGAAAGATGTTGCGTTATTTGTCTACCAGATAATACCTGTATGACAAGATGAATGCAGTGTCTTAAAATCCTGTAAAAGCTAAGGATATTCAGTGAAAACAGTGATGAATGCAGTGTTTTACAAATAACTGATAAATATGCATAAAAAAAAAAGGTTTAATTTTTCTGCACGGCAAGTCGCGCTGGCTGGCGTTGTTCATTGGTCAGGCATCGACCAATAAAATGTCTTCATTTGATTATTGTCTGTGTGTGCAAATTGAAAGATTCAGATTTTCAGATCAGAGCTGTGAGTGTAAATTTCAACTTACAAATATTAATATGACAAGTTATCACATTCAAATCAGCAACCTCTCAAGTTTAGCTACTGATTTACCTCCATATTTTAGGCACTTTCAGATTAGGGTTAGGGTTAAACCCTGTCCTTTAATCCTCTGAACCACAGAAGATGGAGAACTTCATTTTCGGTTCTGGAGGAAATCACTGTATGAAAGCAGAGAGAGATGGAGAGCATCTGCTAAAGTCCTCTGAACAAATATAGCAGTTGATTCAGTGAGAGAAATCTGTGGACTTATATATATACACACTCACTGGCCACTTTATTAGGTACACCTTGCTAGTACCGGGTTGGACCCCCTTTTGCCCTAAGAACTGCTTTAATTCTTCGTGGCATAGATTCAACAAGGTGTTGGAAACATTCCTCAGAGATTTTGGTCCATATTGACATGATAGCATCACGCAGTTGCTGCAGATTTGTCGGCTGCACATCCCTGATGCGAATCTCCCGTTCCACCACATCCCAAAGGTGCTCTATTGGATTGAGATCTGGTGACTGTGGAGGCCATTTGAGTAAAGTGAACTCATTGTCATGTTCAAGAAACCAGTCTGAGATGATTTGAGCTTTGTGACATGGTGCATTATCCTGCTGGAAGCAGCCATCAGAAGATGGGTACACTGTAGTCATAGAGGGATAAACATGGTCAGCAACAATATTCAGGTAGGCTGTGGCGTTTAAACGATTCTCAACTGGTACTAAGGGGCTCAAAGTATGCCAAGAAAATATCCCCCACACCATTACACCACCACCAGCCTGAACCGTTGAGACAAGGCAGGATGGATCCATGCTTTCATATTCTTTACGCCAAATTCTGACCCTACCATCTGAATGTCGCAGCAGAAATCGAGACTCATCAGACCAGGCAACGTTTTTCCAATCTTCAATTGTCCAATTTTGGTGAGACTGTGTGAATTGTAGCCTCCGTGTCCTGTTCTTAGCTGACAGGAGCGGCACCCGGTGTGGTCTTCTGCTGCTGTAGCCCATCTGCCAGAAATAAAATGCCTCAAATTAAAGGCACAAACTTTAGGTATAATTTGGCAAAGCAGGTAAAACCATAAAACTATCTTTTGTTACTGAAGAGAACAGAGAGAAAGAAAAAAAAAGGTGCAAGAGTGTCTTTTAAACCTTCTTGAAGTAGCATAAAGGACCAACCTCTTCAAAAAATAAAACATGAAAAACCTAGAAAATAATTTTTTTTTACTAGGAGAGAGAGAGAATCAGTGAGCCTTGGCTTTCATTTCCACACTTCTGGAGCTCTTGATTATTTCACACAGCCAGGACTAAACACACACGTGCGCGTGCGCGCACACACACATTCTCACACAGACACACACAGAGGGAGCTACACAAGACAGAGACGCTGTGCATCGCCATGGTTAGCAGATCATAAAGCAAAAAAAAATGGTTGCTACAAACTAAGCAGAGTTGGTTGTTTCACGTGACTGTCAGGGGTCAGATTTACACAGGTGAGTGGTAAAACATACTGTTGAGTTTTATTTAGCTTGACCTACTTTCCCTTTTAAACCCTCAACCATTTTTTCTGGCTGTAGCCGTTTGCTCCATGTTTTTCACTATCTTTTTGATTTGATTCAGTTTGAATCCATTTCATCTATAGAGCAAATTGCTTTGGGTTTGAGTGAACACACGTCTTTGTAACTCACTTACTGTCTTTTTCTCCTATAGGCTGTAGTTGTTAATAGGCAATAATGTGTGAATAGTATGGTTTAAGGAAGCGTGGCCCGGGATTGCAGCTCTATTAGCTGGATTAGAGCAGTAGACGGAGGACAGGAGTGGTCGACCGCTCCGATGTTGATGTCTGCAGAGACAGGCAGTAATAAAGACCTGGCTATGGATCGTAGGATTCACTGGGAAACGTGTTAACTTCTGCATTAGCTAGGTGCCTGTTTAAAATGGACTGAGTGTCTGTTCTGTAAATGGCTTCGACTTGTTTTAAATGAGCAATGTCAGTTCACTGAATGGCACATCTGTCTGCTTTAAGTGCACTAGATTTCTGACATATATGAGATGTTTGATGGAGTTAGCAGTTTTAAAAGCATTTGTGTAGCAACGTTTGGTGACTCAACATGTCAAGAGAGAGAGATTGGGACTGACATATTGGTGTATACTATAGTAATTGGTGTGGAAGACAAAATCACACACTCACTACCTCATTCCTGCGCATTTTCCAAATGTAAAAGAGAGATTGGCAGCTATAATGTAGGCATTCAAATACTAGCTGTTTTTAAATGTTAAAATCTTTCCAAATTTAAATTTTTTCTCCACACAATAACATTAAATATATCAATATGAGTACACAGAGAGTGAATGATAGAAGGGAACAGAAAGACAAATAAAGCTCCATCACTGATATTAGCTTTGACTTTCAAACTCTTCTGACTGTGTGAAATTATGATCCACCGCACACTGAAATCCCTCAGCCCTGGTAAACAATTCATAAACACCAATCATTCGCCAAAAATGCCCCGTGGTTTTGATTGCACTTCGATCTGGACATTTGTGTCAGCCGAAGCAATTACTATGTCAGACTGATATGAACAGAAATAGGCCACTCTGAGACGAGAACACCTACTGACAGCCCCATTAACGTCATGCTAATGTCAGTGCTTTGCTAACCCCATGTATGCAAATGACTCAAAAGCTAGCAAATGCTCAAGCCAGTCAGACAGTAATGGATACACAGGCTTCCAGATTCCCCTTTCTAAGAACATTTCAGACCGGAGAGTTCATTCTTCTTAGAAAATGGCCAGGCCATTAGATGTCATTAGATAGTGAGTCTGGTACGTATACATCACCGCTAGCTGACGGCTGCAACTACGCTCCTATGAACTTCTGCTCACATTCAGCCAATTTACTTTGGTTTTCTGTGCCATAAATGTGACGGACTGCATGATATATGATATCTATGTAAAAAGCTGTTTTTACTCTATGCACAGGAGCGGTAAGATGAACCTTCCCCTGATGCATGTGCGGAGCTGGCGTGAAGGCTGATGGTTGAATATGAGGGAAGCGTACAGTGTCTGAATTTCCCACGAAACGCAGCCACCCGTGTCCGCTGCTCTCTAAAAGCTTGACTTCTCTCTCTCTGCGAAGCAACTTGAGTGAAAGACTGTCTGGAGGACGGGGAGAAGAGTGAAGGTTTCGGTCTGTGTGATTGGCATGGCCTGACATTACAGAATGAGTCCAGGGGTTTGGAGGGTTGCTGCTCTGTCTGCCACTCGTCAGTTTGCATCGCTAGCCCACCAGGCCTCAGCGCTCATGCTGGGTAATGAGCAATAACCGACTCTGTTGCACCCCCCTCCGCGAGCGATGCCTGTTTCTCGTGGTGGAAGCCCCGAGTCGATGTGCATCAAACTATCGAGACATTTTCTGAAGGCTTCTGCTTAAATGTTTGAAATGGGTTTTGTAGATAATATGAACTTCTCTGCAAAACTGAAAAAGAAATTGAATGTGACTGGCGCCGATAGCCTAGCAGGCAGCTCGCCGACATATGATGCTGTTGCGTTACGGGCATCCCGAATTCAAATCCCGGCTTGAGGACCTTTCCTGATCCCACCCCCCTCTCTCTCTCCCACTTCACTTCCTGTCTCTATCTACACTAGATAGAGACTATCCTATCCTATTTAAAAAAAAAATAAAAATAAATAAGAAATAGGATAGGACTATCCTATTTTTTTTAAAAGAAAGAAATTGAATGTGTTGGAGTGGATCATGAAGGAAATGCATAATCATATAATCATACAAGTTTCTTGACGAATGTCCGGAATCTAGAGACACAGTAGCGACTGTAAAAGAAGATGAGATTACATTAAGCATTTTTGGTCACTTGAGATAACTAGATTATATCTATTCATCAGATTTGAGGATAATAGTAAGGATTGAGCTGGTGTGTTGATGTCTTTGACCGGCCCTGTTTTTAGCCTTCGGTTTGTTTCCTAGCAAGCAGTAAATGGATTTGTACTGTGTTAGCATTCTGATCTTACAGCTTTGTCAAGTGATGTCACTCCTGTCTTCTCAGTCCAATGCGAGGTGATGATTTCTTTCTGTTTTTTCTTTCTCTGTCAATTAGGATCAGCAGAGGAGAGAGAAAAGGTTGAAGAGAATACAATTAAAGGGCCGTACGAACCCCAGGAGACGAGCTGCTCCGACAGCCATCCGACCTCGTCCTCGTCCCCACTGAGAGCTGACCAGAGCCTGGGCTCTCTGGAGGAGAGACTCACTCAGCGGTCAGAAGGCTGGACACACCAATCATTCTTTACTACTGTTATAACACGTGAAAAACAATCTGTTAACTAGAGCCCTATTCAGACGGTAATTGTTTCTCATCAAAAAAATTCCCATGGCACCTCAGCGCTGAAACCCATGGATTTGTTCATATGGCGATTTATTCACAGTGGAGAATAGGCACACTATAGTTTTCTGTCTCTCAAAGTGATGGATGTCATTAAAATCTGGAGATAAGTGCAGAAATAAGTTAGTGCAACCTCTTATTTACATGAGGTAAACATCAAGCTGCTTGGTTTATATTTTTATGTATATAATTGTAAAATTTTTAATTGTATAATTGTACCAGTTCACATGCTTATGTGCTTTTATTTGTTCTAAACAGCTCCTACTTGCTGTGATGGAGCAGTTATGAAATATTGTTCTTGTGTACTTTCCAGCATTTCAGTAATAAATATGCAAGCAAATTACAGGAAAGTGCAACAGTTACCATACGGTGTTCGGCAGTGGTCAAAAAGGATTTAAACAGTGAATTTTGAATCAATTTCTTGTTTTAAACTCAGAGATGTGGATTCAGACAGCAATTAAATTACCACACCACCCTGGTGTTTGTCAAAAAAGAGTAGTTAATTGGCCCGGGGGTTTTTTAACATGGGTGGTGGGAGAAAAACACTGACATTCTGGATTCGGACGGCAATAAAATCACTGACTAATGCCTGTAAATGTTGAAAACAGTCAAAATCGGGCTTAGGATCAGGTTTCTTTTCACACACTGATCACAGGAATCTCTTGTCTTGTATAATTATAATGTGACCTCAGGTTGTCCCATGACAATGTCCCTGACTCTGGACATTTGCGCATCCTTTGACACATGATGTGTCTGAGACTTTTCTGTCATTCCTGTTCCTATCTGGAGTGATGACTGGAGTCATCCTACATGAGCCTGTCCGACTGCATCCAAGCATCCTAATGGCTTTCTTATGTAGCTGCATGTCCTTCCTGAGTTACGTTCTCTGTTTCCTGCTCTTAGACTGACGCTGTCAAATGTGACCCATCTCCGGTTGTGCTGTTTGTGGCTGCTGTCTGATTTTGCTTTGTTTCCATGGGCTGATCAAAGCGTGTGGTGTTTGACTATATGAGAGACGTTGCACTTGCTGGACATTTCATTTGTATTTAACGAAATCTCATAGAAAAAAAGGAACCACATCGTTGTCGCATCTCATTTATTGAATGTGTTTTATGTTATCCTATTTAGTGAGATGGCCACGGTTAAACAGGATCCATTTCCACCTTGATCAATTTTTGCGCAGACATTTTTCAGCCGAGGAACGAGTGCATCTGGCTCTGCGAGGCAAGGGGCTTATTTGCTAATAAAATCCCTGCGAGGGGTTTCAGCATCCATTGAGCTGAAAACAAGGAACTACATCAACTGCCCACAAAAACAATTTTGAGCCATTAACATTTAAACGGCTTCCACGATTGATTGGCCATTTCTAAATGGTGAATTTAGCACACAAGTGATTCATCTCTGCTGTGCTGTGTGACAGTGTGAGATCAGGCCTGAACATCACCTGATACACACACACACGCACGCACGCACGCACACGCACACACACACACAAAAAATACAGCCAGCCACTGAGTATTATTTAATGCTCTGAGCTGCATGAGTTGGTTTTAATATGTAATTAACATGTGCACAAATGTATGTCAGTTTGTAAAACAGCAGACATATTTAACCCTTGTGTGGTGTTCATATTTTTGTTATTCAGCCAGTGTCTGTAGGTTGCAGTTTTGGATTTTTAATTCAACACAATCAAACTTTATATGTTAAAATACTCAACAGATGTTTACTTCATCCCAATTACAAGCAGTGTTCCTGTGGCTCAGTGGTAGAGCATTGTGTTAGCAGCGCGAAAGGTCATGGGTTCAATTCCCAGGGAACACACATACTGATAAAAAATGTGTAGCCTGAATGCACTGTAAGTTGCTTTGGATAAAAGTGTCTGCTAAATGCATAAATGTAAATGCAATATAAACAGCATATATGGTTACCCTTTACCTTTGTTAGATCACATTTATGAATTAAAGTGCTACAACCTTTTTCGGGAATGGCAGGGGCAGAAACACAAAACTCACACTTACACTCTTCTGTCACAGACTCTCTCTCTCTCTCACACACACACACACACACACACACACACACACACACACACACATTCACATACTAATAGCAGTCCCAGACAATAGGAGGACTGAGTGAAGGTATAGTCTGAAATGGTGATGTCTTGTTCTCTCTGTCTTAATCTCTCCTGAGGATGGACACAATCGAGGCATTTCCAGGCTCAGTGGTGTGTCAGTGTCCTCTCAAAATGGCTCCATTAGAGTCTTGCTCTGAGACAGACATTCCCTCCTTCAGCCCAACAAAGAGATATTTGATTTCCTCTCCATAAATCCCAGCTATCGATTTCTGCTTTTCATTAGGTGGAAGCGACAATGACTGTTGCAGGGGGACTGGATGTGGCTTCATTGTCTCTTTCAAACTGCCAATGAACTGGAGGAGTGAAAGGTACAAATTCACATTAAACATAAGACATGGACTGAGCTCTTAGATACTGTTCATCCACAGTTCATTATTCTGAAACTGCTGAAAACAGCCTGTGATATCAGAATGATGATGGGAAATATTTAATCTAGATGATGAGTGGGTGTGATTTACATTAAATATACCAGAAGGAGTAAACTGGAACATGATAACGTTATATATACATATACCTATACACACATATACACATATATATAACATTATATATACATATACATATACACACATATACACACATACATACATATATATATATATATATATATATATATATATAAAATACTGTGCAAAAGTCTTAGGCCACTAGTATTTTCACCAACAAAAAAATGGTTTTAAGTCAGTTATTTCTATCTTTTGTTGTAGCATGTCAATTGTAAATATCAGTTTACATTTCCAAACATTATTTTTGCCATTAATTGTAATAATCTAGTGAGATTTTTGTTTACACAAGGAGTCTGACAACAGCCAGTGCTCCACACAGAGATCTGATCTGATCATCATCAGTCTGTCTGGAATGACATGAAGAAATAGAACAAACTGAGACAGACTAAATCCAGAAGAACTGTGGCAACGTCTTTAAGACGCTTCAAGAAACCTACCTGCAAAGCTACAGTACTGTTAAAAGTTTTAGGTAATTGTGTAAAAATGCTGTAAAATGAGGATGCTTTCAGAAATAATGCCATAAATAGATTTTATTTATCAATTAACTTCTATTAACTAAATCAAATCAACATTTGGTATGACCACACTTTGCGTTTAAAGCAGCTTTTGTCTGAGGTACACTTGAACATAGTTTTTCAGGTAGCTTTGCAGAAAGGGTTTTTTTCTTCAAGCGTCTTGGAGACGTTGCCACAGTTCTTCTGGATTTAGTCTGTCTCAGTTTGTTCTGTTTCTTCATGTCATTCCAGACAGACTGATGATAATCAGATAAGATCTCTGTGTGGAGCACTGGCTGTTGTCAGACTCCTTGTGTAAACAAAAATCTGACTGGATTATTACAATTAATGGCAAAAATAATGTTTGGAAATGTAAACTGATATTTCCTACTGACACACTACAGCAAAAGATAGAAATAACTGACTTAAAACCATTTTTTGTTGGTGAAAATACTGGCGGCCTAAGACCTTTGCACAGTCCTGTATATAGTGTGTGTGTATGTATGTGTGTGTGTGTGTGTGTGTGTGTGTGTGTGTGGGTCTGCATTGCGTTCCTTGTGTTTGTGAGCACACTTGGCAATAAAAGCTCTGTGTGATTCTGATTTACAGAAGGTGAGCGACAGAGAGAAAGATGGAAAGAAAGAACACTTGAAGAGAATCAGAAACAGAAATATGAGGTTTGTCATCTTTGTTTGATGACATCGCTCTCAGCCGACGAGCACGGTTCATTCTGTCCCAGCAGCTAAACGCAGACCTGGAAATGATGAGATACTCGCAGTTTAAAAGCACTTGAGTGACGTACAGGAGTCTTCATATAGACAAACACTCTTTATCAATGAACCTAACCCTAACCTAGAGAAGAACCTCGTCTTGCTATCAGAACTAAAAGAGAACGATTTTTCAAGTTCATTTGCTTTTCCTATAGAATTTTTCCACACTCAATCCTCTTTGATTGCATCATCATAGGTTTTTAATTTAATTTCCAGACTTGAAAGAGAAATGATTTGGGATGTTCACACAGGTGAGTGTGTGTATTATAACATGTTTTAAATGTTTTACAAACCTTAAAGGATGAATACACAGATGAATAATGAGCTGTTGACAAACCAGGAAAACTAACGAGGATGCAGATGTCGCCCACTGAGTGTTTTTTAATAACAGCTATTCAGATTCAGCATAATCAAATGCTGCATAATACAAAAAGAATTCACTAACCTTCAGCGTGACTCTTAATATCACAAAGCCAGTGTTGCAGAACTGATTAAATACATTTGGCTGTATTCTGGAAGTAAGACGGCGCAGTGTTTCTTCACTCGGATGGTCTCTCTCTGCTGCAGGAGCTGACAGGTGGCATATCCGGATGAAGGTAAATAGGGGTCCTGAGAGAGGAGAGGTGTGGATGACCCTCCCGCTGCCTGACTGGATTACGTCGCTCTGTAATTCCATTAGGGCAGCACTACAGTCAACACAGTCGCCTCCTTCAGGGTCCTCATAATCAGAACAGATGGCTTCGTTCTAGGAGGCCTCACATTTTGAGCCCACGCTGTTTGCGATATGAATCTGTCAGAATCATCGCCGTATGACAGTACACGCGGCCAGGGAAGTGTGCCATGGATCTGAAGTGTCGAGCTGACGTGTATGAAACACTTAAACTGGTGAGTAAATAGAAATATGCTGGTGGCCCAATTTTCCCTTAAAATGAAATAAACACCCAATACAGCCACATTTTGTGGTCAACTGACCTGCATCAGAGATATTTCATGAACTGAGAAATGTGGTGTTTCATTTCCAAGTAGCCAATTTGGATTTTGTTTTAAAGGGACTTTTATGAGCGGTTCAGGAGCCTGAGATTTGGGCCCAGTGGCGATGGTTCGCAGGATCAGCCTGTATGTCTACACTCTAGTGCAGCACTTCTCATCCTCTCTGACTCCCATTGCCCACAATATTCAAGGACCCATGACTTTACCAGTTGAGCATCATTTGCTGTATAAAGATTAAAGATTACTTATAGATATGCCAATAAAGATATTATTAAGAAACATTTGGTATATACTATCCAGTGATTCGGTGGGCAAAACAATTTTTGTGGATTTGCCCCTTTTTGTCTCATTACAGAGCGAGGAATATTAAGGACTTTTTAGTTAATCGGACACTTATGTTAGGGATGGTATTGATGGGCACGTGAGTAAGGATGTTGGTGTTTATCCTTGTCTTAGATGCGTGGCATGTAAAAATGTATGCAAAAGATGCTTTGAGTTTCGGAGTTGTATAACTAATCGCAAATATAAAATTAAACAACTGGTCACATGTGCTTCCACTAAAGTGATTTGTCTGTTATCTTGTCTGTGTATAAAACAATATGTGGGTAAGACAAATAGACAAATTAGCACTCGGATCATTGAACATATGAGCACTATTAGAAAAAAAAAAGATTCAAAATCTCCCGTGGCTCGTCATTTTGTTGAGATGTCTCATTCAGCTTTAGATCTAAATTTTGTTTGAAAATTTAGATGAGTGCGGATCTCCTTTGTCTTTATACCTTTTGTATTTTTTTGATCTATACACCTTATATTATTGGCCTACTGGACTTTTGGAGTCCAAAAGGTAAAGGGGGAGGTGTTGCTACAATTTATAGCAATATTTTCAGTATTTCTCAGAGGTCGGGTTTCAAGTATAATTCGTTCGAAGTAATATACATATACATATACATATATATATATATATATATATATATATATATATATATATATACACACATATATATTGTGATGAAGACGAGCCCACCAGCTCGCCTTCGGGGAAAAATGTGAGTCCGTGAAGGGATGTAAAAACGATGGCTCACTCGCAAAAGCACTTTTGTGCAAGGTGGAATTTATTTACAGTGCCAGAAAGATTGTCCACAGTGAAGAATATATACAAGTGCACCTAAAAATGACAAAAATCCAAAGTACCAAATAAACAACAAAAGGGAAAAATAAACCAGAAAATAATCCAACAATGATATAATCAGGTAGCAAACAGGTATCCACAATATACGAAGGGGTTTTTGCTTGAGGCACCGCAGTAGCACTCTTGCATCGACTTGGTAAACAAGTAACGTCTTTCTGTTTGGCCTCGGCTTATATAGGCCAAACCCCGCCCCTTTTTTGGGCTATACCATTCACCGGTAAAAATAACATTTAACACACACACAAATACCACATCTATTGGTCATCTGTAATACTTAATCAACAATAATCACTTCCGATCTATATATATATATATACACAAATAAACATAATCCATTAACACATAATACATTTAACACATAATTTCCACACTTAAATGCACACAGAAACACCTATTCATACTAGACAATGGTTTCGCCAGCTTCCGGTTGCGCTGTGTGGCGCGACTAAGCCCGTGATGTTATAATCGACTGCCGCTTGTTCGTTCGGTTTGGCCGGCGCGGTGTTTCCTGCCGGAAGACTGACTACGCCCACACAGACAAACATTACAGAGATGAAACGACACAACAAGTGCAGTGTAAGTGTATGAAATGACCGGGAATTGGATATGGACAGGGGAGAGTGCTGCAATGGGAAAATGTCCATGTGCTATCAGGATCGCGTGTGCACCCGCTACTCCGATAGCGGCGGCGGCAGGGAGGAACGGTACGGAGGATGAATGAGGTAAGTAGGCGAGTATGTATGTGTGTGTGTGTGTGTGTGTGTGTGTGTGTGCATGTGTGTCAGTGCTGCTTCCCCAGCGGTGGCAGCTAATGTGACTTTATCACATCACCTTCCCCCTCTCCAAGCCGCGTACTGGCCGGAAACCTGGACAGGTAGTCGGCTACGACATTGAGTCTGCCAGGTCGATGCCGTATCTTGAAGTGGTACGGCTGCAGGGCGAGGTACCACCGTGTGACTCTGGCATTGTGGTCCTTCATGGACTGGATCCAGGTTAGAGCCCGGTGGTCAGTTTCTAGATCGAACTCTCGACCAAGGAGGTAATAGCGCAAGCTGTCCAGGGACCACTTGATGGCGAGACCTTCCTTCTCGACCGTCGAATATCTTGTCTCCCTGGGGAGTAGCTTGCGGCTGAGGTAGACAATTGGCCTCTCTTCACCTGCACTTCCCTGGGCAAGGACCGCTCCAATCCCTGTTGCGGACGCATCTACTTTCACCAGGAATCTCTGAGAGAAGTCTGGACTCTGCAGGACTGGGCTGGAGCACATCTTTTCTTTTAGGGTCTTAAAAGCTGTCTCACAGTCATCGGTCCAGGGAATAGGGTTTTTCACCGTCTTGGACAGCAGGTTGGTCAGAGGAGCCGCGATGGAGGCGAAATTTGGCACAAACCTCCTGTACCAGCCCACCAGTCCTAGGAACGACCTCACTTCCTTCTTGGTCTTTGGTTGTGGGCTCCTTCGAATTGCCTCCAACTTGTCCACCTGTGGTCTCAGCTGTCCGTTGCCCAGGTGATACCCCAGGTAGTTCGCCTCTTGCTTTGCCCACTCACACTTTGAAATGTTTAATGTCAATCCTGCTTCCTCTATCCTCTTTAGAGTTTGCTGAAGATGTTGTAGATGCTCTGTCCAAGAGTTGCTGTGGATTACCACGTCATCCAGGTACGCTGCAGACCAGTCTTCACAGCCTTGGAGTACTCGGTCCATCAGCCTCTGGAATGTGGCTGGTGCCCCGTGAAGGCCAAAAGGAAGGACCGTGAATTGGAACAATCCTAGAGGTGTTCGGAACGCGGTATAGGGTCTGGACTCAGGGTTGAGTGGTACCTGCCAGTACCCCTTACACAGGTCTAACGTGGTGATGTACTGGGCTCTTCCAATCTTCTCCAGCAGATCATCCACTCTTGGCATGGGGTATGCATCAAACTTAGATTGGGCGTTGAGCTTGCGAAAGTCGATGCAGACACGCAGGGAACCGTCTTTCTTGGGCACGATCACCATTGGGCTGCTCCACTCGCTCATTGAAGGTTCGATCACTCCTAGCTCCTTCATCATCTTGATCTCCTCCTTCAAGGGTTCCACCAGCCTTTCAGGCACCCGGTAAGGACGTTGACGTGATGGTGATGGATTGGAAAGGTGGATGGTGTGTTGGGACAGCTCAGTCCGTCCAGGCCTCTGACAGAACAAAGCAGGAAACTGGTTCAGGAGGTGCTGCAGTTCTTTCCTTTTGGAGTCTTCTATGTGAGTTAGACTCACCACAGACGGCTGTCGCTTTGCATCCTCCGATTCCTCTTCCTCTTCCACCTCCACCTTCCTTACCAGCAGTGATGTTTCTGGTCCCTTACCGGGTGGCACCTTCCATTCCTTTAGCAGGTTCACGTGGTAGGTCTGCCTGGCCTTGCCCTTGTCCGGGTGATGAACTTCATAAGTGACTGGCCCCATCTTGCGGACCACGGTGTACGGCCCTTGCCATTTAGCCAGTAGCTTGCTCGTTGAAGTTGGCAACAGGAGTAATACCTTCTGCCCAGGTTGAAACTGTCGTAGCCTGGCGTGTTCGTCATACCATCTTTTCTGCGCTTGTTGTTTCTCTTGTAGGTTCTCTTTAGCTTGTTCTCTGTACTGCTCCAGTCGATCTCGCATCTCTAGCACATACTGCACGACGCCTTTCTCCTCCTTCTTGGATGCAGGTTCCTCCTCCCAGCCTTTCTTCAGCAGGTCCAGGGGTCCTTGTACCTGCCATCCATAGAGGAGCTCGAACGGTGAGAATCCCGTTGACGCTTGGGGTACCTCTCGGTAAGCGAAGAGAACAAATGGTAGCCACTTGTCCCAGTCTTGTCCTGTGTCTGCAACGAACTTCCGCAACATATTCTTGAGAGTTTGGTTGAATCTCTCCACCAGACCGTCCGTCTGCGGGTGGTAGGGAGTTGTTCGGAGGGCGGTAATGCCCAACTGTTTATTCAGCTGCCCCATCAGCCGTGACGTGAAGTTCGTTCCCTGGTCCGTGAGTATCTCCTCAGGTATGCCGACTCTGGAGAAAAGCTGAACCAGGGCATGAATGATCTTAGGTGTGGTGATGGAACGGAGTGGGAAGGCCTCAGGATACCTTGTGGCGTAGTCGCTGACTACAAGAATGTAGCGATGTCCAGCACTGCTCTTTTCCAACGGCCCCACAATGTCCATGGCGATCCGCCTAAAAGGTGCAGAAATGACAGGGAGAGGTTGCAGGGGTGCTCTGCCCCGCTGGGACACAGCACTTGTCTTTTGGCAGATGGCACATGTGTTACAGTGTGTTTGTACATCAGTGTATAGTGTGGGCCAGTAAAATCGTGAGCTAATGCGTGCATATGTTTTCTGCTGGCCCAGGTGGCCAGCCCATGGAACAGTGTGTGCAAGGTGCAGAACAAGAGGACGACAACAAGATGGTACAATTAGACGCATCACATCATTGGTTCGCACATACAACACATCATTCATCACTACATATTCTTCATTGCACAGATTTGATGGTTTGTCACACTCAGCTTTGACAAATAAAGGTTTCAGAGTTTCGTCTCCCCTTTGAAGTTGTGCTATGTTCCCTGGGACCTTCCAGCCATTGACTTCAAGACCCTCCACTGAGGCCTCAGAGGCTGGGGTACCCAGGTACTTCTCAAGCCGCCGTTGGCGTCGTGACTTTTTAGGGCCTTTAGTCCCGCCCTGCAGCAGACTACCATCCAAGTCTGGCAGCGGCTGCAGACCTGCCCTGGCTTGAGCTCTAGTAAGAGCAGGACATGACATTGCAGTGGCAACAGAATGTTCAGAGTCCTTGATGGTGGGTTGCAAGAGTTCATGTAATACTGGCAAGTCTCTTCCTAGAATCATATCAGCTGGTAAATTGTCAACTACGGCAACATTCAGTAAGTACATTTGTTCCTGTACCTCCACCATTACCTCAGCTCGGGGATACTGCTTTACGTCCCCATGCACGCATTGAACAGAGGTAGTATTCACATAATTGACATTATTTGCAAAGCATGATTTCAACATTGACAGAGAACTTCCAGTGTCCAAGAGTGCTTTCAGTCCATGTCCATTAACAGTCACATCATATAGATTCTGACTCTCCCCTACAGAGTCAAAATCACAGTCCCCTTCTCTAGGCACATAACAAAACCCCGTAAGTTTTGCTTTGCGAGCGGGACACACAGCTGCTTTGTGGCCTGGCTGCTGGCAGTAAAAGCAAAGCAAGTCTTTGGCCATTGACTTTGGACCTTGTGCATTGTCAGATAGTTCAACACGACCCCTTTCAGACCCAGAGTTATGAGAAATGCCACGTACAGTACCTTTGAGTGGTTGAGTACGAGGACTGCCACGATGAGCATTCAGGTACTGCTGTGCCAACTTCCCTGCCGCCAGTCCTGACCTCGGCTCGTGCTCTCTCACCCAGGTGCGTGCGTCGTAGGGTAACACCCGAAGAAGCTGTTCCAGGATGATGGCCTCGCCGATCTCCTCTTTAGAGTGCTCCTCCGGTCGCACCCAACGCTTGTACAGATTCTTTAGCCGGTGGTAAGTCTCTGTTGGCGACTCTCCAGCTGGGACTGTAGTCGATCGGAAGCGCTGACGGTAGGTCTCTGGAGAGATGTTGAATTTCTCCAGCAGTGCTTCCTTCAGGTCAGCGTAGACCTCAGCCTGCTCCTCGTCCATTGCCAGGTACGCCTCCAATGCCTGCCCTGTCAGCAACGGAACCAGACGATAGCTCCACTCCTCCTCAGGCCACCTCCAGGTCCTGGCCAGACGCTCGAACCGCCGAAGATAACTCTCGATGTCTTCCCCCTGCTGGAAGCTTGGCATCTTCGGATCAGCCCACTGCATTGGCTCTCTTGGCGCTGTGACATTCAGGGAGTCTTGGACGTAGGCGGGTCTGTGTCTTGTGGATAACTTTGGTGCTGGCGTCGGTAGCTCCATTCGAACACTCTCCGCGTCGAGCGAGGTCTCAGCAGGACGAATTGACTGCAAGATGGACTCATGAAGACCTCGGAGCTCCCGCAGATATCGATCCTCTCTCTGCTCTTGAGTTTCGAGAAATCTGCGCATCAGGGAAATCATTCCCTCGCCAGCTGTAGCGTCAGGATTGACGGGCTTGGTCAGTGGTTGACTGGACTTTGGGGAGACTTTGGGAAAACTCGTGGCTCCCTCCTCCTCCTCCTCCGTAGTCTCAACCGAATTCCAGGCTGCCTCCTCCTCTGACGTCACCTTCACTTGGGATCGTAAACCCGGCCTGGGTTTTCTACCTTTCGGCGCTGTCTTGCGAGTAGCCATCCCACCGCTGCCACCAAATGTGATGAAGACGAGCCCACCAGCTCGCCTTCGGGGAAAAATGTGAGTCCGTGAAGGGATGTAAAAACGATGGCTCACTCGCAAAAGCACTTTTGTGCAAGGTGGAATTTATTTACAGTGCCAGAAAGATTGTCCACAGTGAAGAATATATACAAGTGCACCTAAAAATGACAAAAATCCAAAGTACCAAATAAACAACAAAAGGGAAAAATAAACCAGAAAATAATCCAACAATGATATAATCAGGTAGCAAACAGGTATCCACAATATACGAAGGGGTTTTTGCTTGAGGCACCGCAGTAGCACTCTTGCATCGACTTGGTAAACAAGTAACGTCTTTCTGTTTGGCCTCGGCTTATATAGGCCAAACCCCGCCCCTTTTTTGGGCTATACCATTCACCGGTAAAAATAACATTTAACACACACACAAATACCACATCTATTGGTCATCTGTAATACTTAATCAACAATAATCACTTCCGATCTATATATATATATATATATACACAAATAAACATAATCCATTAACACATAATACATTTAACACATAATTTCCACACTTAAATGCACACAGAAACACCTATTCATACTAGACAATGGTTTCGCCAGCTTCCGGTTGCGCTGTGTGGCGCGACTAAGCCCGTGATGTTATAATCGACTGCCGCTTGTTCGTTCGGTTTGGCCGGCGCGGTGTTTCCTGCCGGAAGACTGACTACACCCACACAGACAAACATTACAGAGATGAAACGACACAACAAGTGCAGTGTAAGTGTATGAAATGACCGGGAATTGGATATGGACAGGGGAGAGTGCTGCAATGGGAAAATGTCCATGTGCTATCAGGATCGCGTGTGCACCCGCTACTCCGATAGCGGCGGCGGCAGGGAGGAACGGTACGGAGGATGAATGAGGTAAGTAGGCGAGTATGTATGTGTGTGTGTGTGTGTGTGTGTGTGTGTGCATGTGTGTCAGTGCTGCTTCCCCAGCGGTGGCAGCTAATGTGACTTTATCACATATATACATATATACATATACATATTTATATATATACATATACATATATATACATATACATATACATATATATATATATATATATATATATATATATATATATATATATATATATATATATATATATATATACACATACACACAACAGAAAAATATTAAATGAATTAAACTATTAATTTAAACTATAATAAGCAAACAAATATATATTATAAAAATAGACCGAGAAACAATAAATGCATTAAACTATACATTACAATTATATCAAATGAATAAATCATATAAATGAAAAACTTTTCAAATAATGAATGAACTTTTAAAATAATTCAAATAATGAATAAAACACAAATATAACAAATACATTAAATTATAAATTAAAATGCCCCATCAGGACAAGACCACAGGAATCAGGTAAGCCCTTTACACAATCTGACATGGCTGTGGTTGGAGTTGAACTGCGGGTTTCGTCTGGCCAGAGGAGAACTGGCCCCCCGACTGAGCCTGGTTTCTCCCAAGGTTTTTTTCTCCATTCTGTCACAGAGGGAGTTTTGGTTCCTTGCCGCTGCCCCCTCTGGCTTGCTCAGTTGGGGACACTTAATTTCTAGCGATTATCGTCGATTTGATTGCACAGATACTATTTAAACTAAACTGAGCTAGACAATGACATCTCTGAATTCAATAATGAAATGCCTTTAACTGAAAATTGAGTGTTTAATCTTATTATTATACATTACTGACACTCTATCCTCCAATTTGATACTGTTAAGTGCTTTGACACAATCTGTATTGTTAAAAGCGCTATATAAATAAAGGTGACTTTTCGACTTGACTTGACGAGTGTTTGGTGCTACGACCTTTTCTATTTGTTGGATAAAGATTAAAAATAAAGATTTTTAAAAATATTATTTGACTTAGTTCATTTACGTGACTTAATACAATTTAAAAGACTTTTCCAAGTGTACAAACCCACTTTGAGGCTTCCTCATATATCAGATTTTAATGGTTTTCAAAAAGAAAAACAGTTGTTGAGGGGGTGAATTAAAATAAGAAATGTTTTGGTTTTTAGTGGTATTGACTTACTTTAATGCTTGTTTGGTGTTACACTAAGAGGATAGGGAGGAGACGCTGAATGAGATGCTGTGTGAGGCGTGTATCTGAGAGAAGAGTCCGTCATGTGCAGTAGCAGCACTGAGCTCTATTCACAACTGAATTTGTCTTTTAAATTCCAGTTCAGTTGTTGAATTTGAATTGAGGTGCAAGCAATAAGCAGAATTGAATGAAAGAAAGTAGAAAGTAGAATTCAGAACAGTTGAAAGCTTGGGAAACTTAAGACACATTTGTAATGTTGGTTTAACAAAACCTTGTTTGGGAAAAAAAAAAAAGAAAAAAAAAAAAAAAGAGAGAGTTAGCCTGTGCAGAAGAAGCTCTAATGCCCATTATTTTATGAGATGACAGCACCAAACGTGGCTGCAGAGAGAGAGTAGAATCTGCTGGCTAACACAGCGCTAACAGTAGAGAACCCTTCTCTCTACGCTCTCCAGAGAAGCGTGTTAGCATCGTTATTAGCCTATTAGAAATTAATCTTTTAATAAGGTGCAATATGGATGCTGTCTGCTGCTGGGGAATGCTAAGATTGTGAGTCCTTCCTACGTTCCCAGGGTCCAACGCTCCTCAGATTTTTCTGGCACATCATAACGAACACTTGACAAAAGATCCCACTATATGTTCGCAGGGTTAGGGTTGGAGTCAGGGTTGCACAGGAGGTCAGGGTTAACACTTGAACATGGATACGCTCCCTTAGCCGGTGAACAGCATGGCTTTAGGTTAAAGCAGCTGAAGGAAATTCACGCAGGTCTAACCTTTATCAGACCATTCGGACCCGTGTAAAAGCGTGTATCTGTGCAGCTCTGTGGAATGAAGCACAGCTGTTGTCAGACTGCTGAGGGCAGCAGTGCCTCGTGCCGCTCGCTGCTGAACTGCTCTGAGATCTGATGGGTTTAACCTTGAGGAAAAGACGAATGGCTGAATTTGACAGGCATCACAGAGGAAACCACCTCACTCACTCATTCTCATTCTCTTTCTCTCTCTCTTACTCTCACTCACTTACCCTCTCACTCTCAATTCAATTCAATTCAATTCAATTCAATTCAATTCAATTCATATTGGTTTATTGGCATGACATGGGTACATATTGCCAAAGCATTGTACATATTAAAATAAAAACAAAACAAAGATACATATAATATACATCCATAAATAAACAAAACAAAATACATGTAAACTATATCCATATATTTATCTAAACTTTTTTTTTTTAATTAGTTTTTTTATTTATTTAACCTTTATTTAACCAGGAAGTCTCATTGAGATTTAAAATCTTTTACAATAGAGACCTGGCCAAGTTAGCACCCATTCAATAAGACAATTATAAAATATAAGAGGTAAACATTACAACAATATTTAAACATATCCTCTCAACAAAAACAATCACAAGCTTACAATACCACTCTCTTTATGATGCCTTTAAATTCACCAATAGACTCAAATTTACCTTGTTTTAGATCTTTTTGCAAATTATTCCATACCCAGGGTGCACAATATGAAAATGCAGTTTTCCCCAGTTCTGTACAAACTCGAGGTATGTTAAAAAGCACGTGGAAGAGTGTAACTGGTATTTGCCAGAACAAAGACAAAGAAGAGTACAGAGATAAGCTGGAAGTTTACCTAACATTGCTTTATAGATAAAAATGTACCAGTGCTGTTTTCTACGTATAGCTAATGATGTCCAACCCACCATCTCATATAGAATGCAGTGATGAGTACGGGATTTTGCATTTGTAATAAAACGTAGTGAAGCATGGTATACCGAATCAAGGCTTGTTAAGATAGAAGAGGCTGCATGCATGTATAATATATCACCATAATCAAGCACAGTTAGGAAAGTAGCTTCTACAAGTTTCTTTTTGGCATTAAAAGTAAAATTAGATTTATTTCTAAAATAAAAGCCAAGTTTCAGTTTGAGCTTCCTGATTAGATTAGCAATGTGTACATTGAATAAAAGCTTATCAACAATCCAAATACGCAAGTACTTTTAAGAAGGTACTCTTTCAATAATTTTACCATCAGCTGTAAAAATACTAAGATTATCAAGTACTTGTGCCTGAGCTTTTGAAAAAAAAAACATAAACTTTGTTTTCTGTGAATTTAAAACTAATTTTAAACTAACCAGAGCATTTTCCAGTGACTGAAATGCAATCTGAAGCTCTTTTACCGCCTGTGTTATAGATGGAGCAAGTGTATAAATAATAGTATCATCAGCATAAAAGCATTTATTTATTTATTTATTTATTTATTTACTTATTTTTTTGCTTGAATGTCCTTGCCCAAATCATTTATATAAATAGAAAACAAAATAGGTCCCAAAATGGAACCCTGGGGAACCCCTTTAGATATATCAAGAAAATCAGATTTGAGATCCTCCACATGAACACACTGAGTCCGATCTACCAAATAATTTCTAAATCATTTCAATGTCCTTGGTCTGAAACCAGCACTGCTAAGTTTGTTTAGCAGTAATTCATGATTCACTGAATCAAACGCCTTGGATAGATCCACAAATAATGCTGTGCAGTGCGGCTTTTTATCCAGGGCACCAATAATATGATTTAACACTACTGTAGCAGCAGTAATGGCACTATGGCCAGTTCTAAAACCAGATTGAAAAGAATTTAAGATGTTATTATCAAATAAAAACTGTTTTAACTGTAAGTTTACCTGAGATTCAAGAATCTTGTCCAAAATTGAAAGTTTGGAGATGGGACGATAGTTGTTCATGTCCGAGGGATCACCACCTTTAAATAATGGGAGAACATAAGCAGCTTTCCAGATTTTAGGTAAAGAATTCGATAAAATGGTACTAATGCTACTACTCATGCAGAGGTGTTCACTCTTTACTTAGTTTGTGTTTGTGGCATTTATAAATATGATGTGCTACCAAAGAGGATGTAGGTCTTTCATCAAGTAATATTCTTAATTTGTCATTTTCATGGAGTGACTGGAACTCAGGGGTAATCTGCTGTATTTGACTGTACAGTGCGTCTCTTAAGGACGTGTATTTGTCACAGTGGAGGAGAAAGTGTTCCTCCATCTCAACTGATCCAGATCTATATTCGTTACAGATTCGCTCTTCTTTAGGTAACCACATCTTTTCATGTCATCCTCTTTCTATGGCCAGCTGGTGGTCACTCAGTCTGTACTTCGTTAGTAAATGTCTGTGAGTTATATTCCTGACTGAGAGCAGATAGTCAGCCAGACTGTACTCTCTGTTGAGTTTGAGATAACATTGGAGACGACTGGTCTTTGGTTTGTTTTTTCTAGTTCTGTGCCTCCTTCTCTTCATTCATAATTTCTTTGATTCTACCATGTTTTTCAGAGTTGGTGATATTGAGTGCTTTGTTAGTCAGATCTCTCTCTCTCTCTCTCTCTCTCTCTCTCTCTCTCTCACTTACTCTCTTTCTGACTGGTGGGAAGAAACACATATTATACATATAAGTTTAAATAAATAAATAAATGACAAAGTAAATGAATACAGAGAGCACTGATGAACCTCAGCCCTCCCACCCCCCAACTCATTAAAAACTGTTGACAATTTTACTAAGTGCAATTCTGAATGTGCTACACACAGGTGAGTGGGTTATACAAACCACCTGTAGTAACGCACTCATCCCACTATATGCACACTAAACACTTTCTACAAACACTCCCTGCCACAAAGACTCTTAAGAAAACATATGTCTACTTGAACATTGCACTACAAAATAATACGTTTACTTGAGCATTGCACTACAAAATCTTTTTGCACTATGCACTGTCTCCCACAAAATCTCTCTTCTGCACAATAATTTAATGTACAAAATATATATTTTTCTGCACAATTTCATGTACATATATCTCTTTCGCACAATTTCATGTATAGTATTTATGTAAAGTTCTTGTACAGTCTCAGTTTGTGTATGTGTAGTCAACTAGGTATAGCAGTTATAGTATTTTTAGTATATGTATAGTCAGATAGTTAACTGTTGTATAGCTCTATTGTTTTTCCTATACTTGCATTGTTGTATGTTTATCTTAGGTTTAACTAGTATGTAGCACCGTGGTCCTGTGAGACACGACATTTCGTTCCACTATATGTCCACACATGTAGCAGAATGACAATAAAGCTCGACTTGACTTGACTTGACTTGAATGGAAAAGAGGGTTCAGCATTTGTCCCTCATTTGATGGCAGGAGGACACAAACTGTGCTGCCAGGTGAATTCACTTTTCCGTCACTCACAAAATATACGAGAGTTTGTCTAAGGCTGGCTGGCCAAACACTTGAAGATTTTAAGCCCGATTTACACCCTCGAGAGAGGGGGGGTGTTATGGCCCGATTTGAGGCTTGTCGCAAACGTTTTTTTGTCCAAAAAATCCTCTATTGTGTGGTGTCATTATTTAATTGCTCCCGATTAGGTATGTAACGATTACCGGTTTGACAATAAATCATGATAAAATTCCCCATGGTTAGTATTACCGTTTCGTATTTTAATTATCATTAAAACCGTATTTGTTTACTGTAATTTGAACAACTCACGATAAATAAAATACTGTCCAGCATAAAGCACAGTTTTAAGTAACAGTCTCACATGCGCACAACAGCAGAGTAGTTTCGTTTTGAGTGAAAATAGGGCGGAAGAGCTGGGAGGTTTTAAAAGAGTGCTAAGGGAATTATACACATGAATATATGAATTAATTAATTATATGAATGTACCTCTTAAGGTTCTGTCTTCAGAAACGATTTGATGGCATTTTGTTTTCATTGGCAAGTGTTCTTAATCACAATACTGCTTTGTCCACGGAGTTTACGGGAAACAGCTGTAATTCAGCTTTTCCATCAGCGCCACCTGCTATCATACAGTAGATTTACACAGACGTATATTTACATTCAGCCTGTGTGCAGTTTCTGTCTGGCCAAAAACGGACTGAATCCACATGCCCTGCCGTCAATTTTGACCGGTTGATAAAAAAAAAAAAAAAACAAGCTTATGTGGATTCTGCACATTTAAACAATTCAGATAAGTTATTTATGGATCAGAAGAATACATATAATCATTAATCAATTATCATTTTGACTTAAACCTTTTCTTTATTTAAAGGCTGAAATGTAAGGTTTACCTTTTTATGAAACTTTTCCAAAGCTTTATTTGAACATTTACATTAGATATTTGAACATGCTATTAAACTGTCGTCAGTCAAGTTGTCATTTAAAATCCAAACAACATTGGTAATGTTATTGCTTTAGTGATTGCTTTAGTTATTGATTGTTTGTTGATTTTTAAATATAAAACTTGAAGTGATTTATGTGTCAGTACTTTTTGAACATCTCCAGCACATTTTAACAATACCATGATAATACTGATAACCGTGATAATTTTGTTCACTATAATCGTGATAAGAAATTTTCATACCGTTACATCCCTACTTCCGATTGAGACCCCGAACTCAAAACTTAAATAACAAACATGTTTGATATCTATGACTCTTGATCGGGCTGCCTCTGACGTGATACATGAAAAATGATAGCCAATGAAAGCATCACATACCGGATGTTGCATGCTTCTAGAGCTGAAACTTGGCAGCCACAAACATGCCACGAAAGTAGAGTACTGAGAAAGAACTTCACACAATTTTTTTTTTTTCTATTTTGTTTTTCACTATACAACTGAACACACACCAGGAGAGCCTATGGCTTCCTTTTTGCATGATGACATCAATTGTCCTCCATGTGTTTTTCTTCTCTAGTCACGTTTGATCTCGTGAGTCTCTGTGAGATCTCGTGTCACTGTGAAATTAAGTGTGTGGCCTTGTGGTCTGAATCATCTAGTGTGCACGTTCAGAGGATTATAAGACTAAAATTCGGTTGAAAGTGTCTTCATGTCTGGTCTCCCATTCTATTAAAATCGGTTAAGATTTAGAAATCATCGAGTGTGTCCCAGGCATAAGTTGTTCACTTGCTGGAATTCAGGGAAAACTTGAGTTATTTGGATGGAATAGGTGTTTCTAATCATTTTACAACCCGAATTCCAGAAATGTTGGGACGTTTTTTTTTGTTTTTGTTTTTTTTAATAAATTTGAATAAAATGAAAACTAAAAGACTTTCAAATCACATGAGCCAATATTTTATTCACAATAGAACATAGATAACATAGTAAATGTTTAAACTGAGAAATTTTACAATTTATGCACAAAATGAGCTCATTTCAAATTTGATGCCTGCTACAGGTCTCAAAATAGTTGGGACGGGGGCATGTTTACCATGGTGCAGCATCTCCTCTTCTTTTCAAAACAATTTGAAGACGTCTGGGCATAGAGGTTATGAGTTTCTGGAGTTTTGGTGTTGGAATTTGGTCCCATTCTTGCCTGATATAGGTTTCCAGCAGCTGAAGAGTTTGTGGTCGTCTTTGGCGTATTCGTTTAATGATGTGCCAAATGTTCTCTATAGGTGAAAGATCTGGACTGCAGGCAGGCCAATTCAGCACCCGGACTCTTCTACTATGAAGCCATGCTGATATAATAGCTGCAGTATGTGGTTTTGCATTGTCCTGCTGAAATAGACATCATCTGGAGGGGAGCATATGTTGCTCTAAAACCTTTGTATACCTTTCAGCATACATAGTGCCTTCCAAAACATGCAAGCTGCCCATAAGCTGCCAACATGCACTTATGCACCCCCATACCATCAGAGATGCTGGCTTTTGAACTGAATGCTGATAACACGCAGAAACGTCTCCCTCCTCTTTAGCCCGGAGGACACGGTGTCCGTGATTTCCAATAAGAATGTCAAATTTGGACTCATCTGACCATAGAGCACTTTTCCACTTTAAAACAGTCCATTGTAAATGAGCCTTGGCCCACAGCACACGACGGCGCTTCTGGACCATGTTCACATATGGCTTCCTTTTTGCATGATAGAGCTTTAGTTGGCATCTGCAGATGGCACAGCGGATTGTGTTTACCGACAGTGGTTTCTGGAAGTATTCCTGGACCCATTTAGTAATGTCAATGACAGAATCATGCCGATGAGTGATGCAGTGTTGTCTGAGGGCCCGAAGACCACGGGCATCCAACAAAGGTCTTCGGCCTTGTCCCTTACGCACAGAGATTTTTGGTGGTGTATGATTTCACTGCTATGCGGATGATACTCAAATTTATCTACCTCTGAAACGAAATAAACATGCTGCTCTGGAACCTCTTTTTTGCGTGCCTGGATGACGTGAAAACGTGGCTCTCTCAGAATTTTCTTTGTCTGAATGAATCAAAAACCGGGGTTATAGTCTTTGGCCCTAGTGAAAATTCAGGGAGCAGAAGTATCGATCTGGACTACCTTGCTCCTTTTACTTCTTCCTGTATTAAGAACCTAGGTGTTTTCTGGGATCAAAGTCTTAAATTTGATAAACAAATAAATGAGGTTATTAGTTCCTGTTTTTTTCCAGCTACGTCTTCTCTCCAAAATTAAATCTTGTCTCTCTGTGAAAACTTTAGAGATTGCTATCCATGCGCTCATTACAACTCGCTTGGATTACTGCAACTCTCTCTATCTAGGCATTTCTAAATCTCCCATTGCTCGTCTACAATTAGTACAAAATGCCGCTGCTAAATTCCTCAAAGGACACCGTAAATTTGATCACGTTACTCCTATTCTGAAATCATTACATTGGTTACCTGTGCATCTCAGAACTGAGTTCAAAATTCTTCTCTATGTTTATAAATCTATAAATAATCTGGCTCCGAGCTAATTATCTGATCAACTTCATCTATACAATCCTACTCGAAATCTGAGGTCTGGTGATCAAAGACTTCTCTCTGTCCCCAGATCACGGTTAACGCATAAAGGGGATAGAGCCTTTGCAGTTGCTGGCCCTAGGCTGTGGAACAGCCTTCCAGCCTACATCAGATCGGCACAGTCTTTAACTGTTTTTAAATAATCTCTTAAAACCTATTTCTTTTCTTTGGCTTTTAATTCAATGTGAGTTTATGGTATGAATGTGTGGGTTGTCCTGTGTTTTTATGTCTTTATCTGTTCAGCACTTTGGTCAGCTGTGCTTGCTGTTTTTAAATGTGCTATATAAGTAAAGCAAACTTGAAACTTGAGAGATTTCTCTAGTTTCTCTGAATCTTTTGATGATGTTATGCACTGTAGATTATGAGATTTGCAAAGCCTTTGCAATTTGACGTTGAGGAACGTTGTTTTTAAAGTATTCCACAATCTTTTTACGCACTTTCACAGATTGGAGAGCCTCTGCCCATCTTTACTTCTGAGAGACTCTGCCTCTCTAAGACATCCCTTTTATAGCTGATCATGTAACAGACCTGATATCAATTAACTTAATTAGTTGCTAGATGTTCTCCCAGCTGAATCTTTTCAAAATTTCTTGCTTTTTCAGCCCTTTGTTGCCCCTGTGCCAACTTTTTTGAGACCTGTAGCAGGCATCGAATTTGAAATGAGCTCATTTAGTGGATAAAAGTGTAAAATTTCTCTGTTTAAACATTTGTTATGTTCTCTGTGTTCTGTTGTGAATAAAACATTGGCTCATGTGATTTGAAAGTCTTTTAGTTTTCATTTTATTCAAATTTAAAAAATGTCCCAACATTTCCGGAGTTCGGGTTGTATATCTTATTAATGTTTTTATCTACTCGTTAATTAGAGATGTTTTAAGGTCTGCTAGAGAAACACATTCATAAACAGTGTGTGAAAATGTGTGCCTGGTTTTCGCTGGATTCTTCTTCACTAATGCAGAGCAGATGGCATATTTGTTTGTGTAAAAGAGTGTGTGCCCTTTGGTTTATTTCAAGGTCAAGTGTCTCCTACATTCAGACTGCAGGCAAAAGGGCAGTGAGGTGCAAATATGACAGTGACGGCTCCAAACAAGCAAAACTTGAGGGAAAACTCTTCTCTTTCACTCCATCCTAGTCTTCGTTCTGCTCACAAGTTCACTGGTTTCTGCAGACTTCTGTGGCCTCCATGTTTACTTCTGTATGTCAGCGTGTGTTGTCTCTGTTATTTTTATTTTGTGCATGTGGGTCAGTTTAGGACTGTGATCATTTAAATTCAAATCTTAAATCAGAATTAAGCACTAGGGCAGTGTGAACATACTGTAGCTCTCGAATTACACACACACACACACTCATCTGTTTGCTTCTGTGTTTTTTCATCTTCACACAGGTCACAAGAGATCCGGTTTGAGGAAATCCTCTTAGGCCGGTTCTGGCACGCTGCGTCAGACTCCAGAAAAATGTCCTATTATTCTACGTGAGATATTTTCTCTTGTTAAAATATTCAGGATGATGACAGTTTTACGAGTCCTCCAGCTGTATGAGCTCTCGTAGCGCGGCACAGAACATCCTGTGAAGATATGGAAAATATTAAAGCTCTCAGAGGCCGTTCAGTCTGCCGTGGGAATATTTCCTATTTCATACACACTATATCAGATGGCAGGATTTTGTTAGCCGCCGTTCTAATGGCTTTTTTCTCCTTTGCTTTGCAAATGTGAAATTTCAGGCCCAATTTTTTATTCAGTGTTGGGGAAAAAATCTGTGTGACAGACTCTTTCGCTGAAAAGCCCCCGCAGCTCTCAGTGATATCGCGCTCTCTCTCGTGAAGATAAGTGCTCGCCAATTTTCTCTTTCACCCGGGAGCGCGGGTCGTTCAGACTCAGGCAACTTTATTTAATTCCAACGTTCACATTTTTGGTTAAAAACACTGAACGTGAAAAAAGCAGATATTCTGAATGAGAGCGATCGGCTCACTGATGTGAAAGCAGCAATGACTGCAGAGAAGATCTCTTCTGTTTCTGTAAAGATTCAAACTCTTTATGTCGAATGAGCAGAAGAGCCGAGTGTTACAGGCTTTACAGTGTAGGAGAGTGAGCTGGTCTTCACTGTGTGGAAAAACTGGATGAGACATTTCTGACCAAATACACACACACACACACACACACACTCTCTCTCTCTCTCTCTCTCTCTCTTCTCACCTGGGAGGGCAGGCAGCCTGTCTCGCAGTCTGTGTAGTGGCTGACAACATCTTCAAAACACACACACACACACACGTTTGTTTTTGTGAAAAGGTGGGTACATCCCATAGCCATAACTTTCCTGTAGCTCAAATAGTAGAGCATGGCGCTAGCAACGCCAAGATCATGGGTTCGATTCCCAGGGAAAGCAAGAGCTGATAAAATGTAAAAACCGTAACTTGAATGCAATGTAAGTCGCTTTGGATAAAAGCGTCTGTTAAATGTAAATGTATAATGGTTTTTATACTGTACAAACTGTATATGCTATTGCCCTACACTTGCCCTACACCTACCCTACACCTAAACTTAGCCCTCACAGGAGACTGTGCATTTCTACTTTTCTACCTCACTCTGTGTGATTTATAAGCGTTTTGAAAAGTGGGGACATGGGGTAATGTCCTGAAAAGTCACCTTCACCTTGTAATAACGATGTCATACCTGTGTCATTATACAAATTGATGTCCTCATTTGTCACAAAAACGTGCACACACACACACACACACACACACACAGCATCTGTCTGCTTGATCAGTGATGTGTTTCCTGTCTAGCTGTTGTGTAGTGGGACAATAAGATGCATCACAGTGTCATTTCTGTCTGTCTGTCTGTTTGCACATGCAATAAGTGTGTGTGTGTGTGTGTGTGTGTGTGTGTGTGTGTGTGACTACAGCATTGTTAGGCTTTGGTTTAGTCTGAATTTAATCACAACAGAAGACTGTAGTAAGTCCCGTACTGTCATGAGCATCTCAGTGGTTTGAAGAGTTTGTGTGGCAGAGACTCTACAGAGACAATGACTGTGTTTGAGTCTGCATGTGTTTCTCAGTACTGATAGCATGTCTCTCTGTCTCTCTGTCTGACACTCTCCAATCACTCTCATAGCTCACTACAGCCAGCGGCCTTGAGAAAGAGCTCACCTTTGAACTGTGTGATCGTCCAGCTGTGTGTTTTGTTTTGGCTGCTGTCCATTTGCACTTTTAATCCCATCAAACAGAGCTGCGCGTGTGTTATGTGAGGGACGAGTCATTGACTTCTGCTCGCAGTAATTGATGTAAATGGACTCTTTATGTGCTGCCTGTGATGTTTTCATAATGACTTACTATATGATTTGGCTCTTCTGCAATTTCAGATAATAACATGGAGATGTAAAAGATGGAGAAGCGAATGATGAGAGGCACCAGCTGCTGAACCCAGATCCTCCGTTTTCATCGAGCTGACCCCTCCACGGCCATCCAGCGACACCAGTAAGACCAACAGAGATGAGAACAGAAGCTTTCTTCAACTATTACAAGCTCCTCGGCTCTGAACCTGAAATTGATGCTACATTTGAATAAGAACTGACTTTGCAGCCTTAGTCTGTTTGCTCTACATATAGTGTGAATCTGTGTAGTATGGATGAAATCTGGACAGACTGCACTCATGTTGTCTTTGTCACACGGCAGACCAGCATCAGTTTCGCTCTACTGCCAATCATGACTCCTGTCCTGCGGCCTTATGGGTTAGTAAAGTCAAGAAGTATGTCATCATTGTACTTTTTGCCTACTGTTTAATGAATACTATGATTTTAGACATAATACTTTTTAGGCCTACTATATAGTAGGGGACTAGATATATTCAGACACAGGGTTGGTATCTGTTCAATAAAACCATTGTTTCCACTTCAGATTATTTCAAGAAAACTGCCTCCCTGTATTTCACAGCCTACATTTCCCAGCATTCCTAGCAGTGAGTTTAAAGAGTAAGTCATGCCCAGAGATCAGCAGCTCTTTCTAGATTTCGCTGGAGACCCGAGGGTGTGATTTGCATGCGTCTCTGAGTACATATTGTAATAAATGAAATGAAAGTCTGATAGTGAACACAAATGGCTCATTAAACTCGTTTTGTGTGGATGATGAGCTCATGCAGTTAAAGCTAACGTTGTCGTTTTCCCTGTGCATCTCCATGCTGAAATGGTGATGAATCATCAGAATTGATATTGCTTTTCACATAATATTCACTGTATTTATGACCAGTGTAGTCTCAGCTGTTTTCTAATTTGGAAAATCTCTTTTTCATTCTGTGTTCCTGCCTTCCAATTAGCTCTGAAACAGGCCAACAGACTTCTCTCTCTGTCACAGCATAAATGTGGCTTCCTGCAGATTTTTGGACACACACACACACACACACACACACACACACGCACACACACACACACACACACTCCTGAATTCAGGTCCCATTTTCTCCATCCTGAACTTAATTAACAATACGGCTCAGCCATTACAGGCCAATATCCCCTGTTACAGAGACACAAAAGTCGCCCTTCTCTCCCTCTTCACCCGCTTCCCTCTAAATTCATGCTGCCGCACAGAGATGAGGGAACGAACTGCACAATGCAGCCTGTCGGATCGGTCTATTCTGTGCTTTAATTGGTTTGTCTCTCCTGAGAGGAAGCTCAGATCTACAGGTTCTTCTGTGTGCAGCGTTTGCAGATAAACTTGAGGATGGTCAGCCGGAGAGCTGCAGATTTCAGCTCAGCAGCACAATCATCTGCTGGAGATAGTTCACTCTGCTCAAGAAGATGTAAATCGACCTCAGTTGTTTTGTGATGTTAGGTGCAGGTAAATCTGAATTCACAAGTACCTCCGAGTGAAGCAGGTTTATATTAACATCCTACTAAAGCTGAGAGTATGCTTCTGTCGTCTGCTTGAGCTAAAAAAATATTCATAGTAATGCTTTTACAACAGAGTAACAGTAAATGTATAGACAGAAGTTTAGAAATGTGAAGCATGTATTCCAATGCAGTTTTAGTGAAATCAGCTTAGTTTGCTGAAGGAGTCTGAATGCTGTAGTATTTCAGTGAATGTCGTCTGAAGCTCCTCTTACAGCTCATGTTTCTCACAGCCCTTCCTCAGTAGAACAGCAGGAGTTTGTGGTGGTTCTTCTCATTTGGCTTCTTTAAAAATATGTACAGTTGCAATGCCTGCCTCAATTATTTATTTTTTAACTGTATCAACTGAAAAGCTAAATGGTTGTGTATTGGATGGTAATGAATTTAACTAAATGTTAACAATCACAAACACAGCAGAGGGTCAATGAAAGACCTCCAGGAATAAGAATGTCCCAAAACAGGTACACTATCTTTCTGCATACACAAATTAATAAAGATATGAATTAAAGTTCATTTCTAAAGAGAGGGAAAACTTTTGGTAACACTTTCTATGAAGCACATATTTATAATACATTATAAGGGTATTCTTAAGGCATTATAATGAATGCATAATGCATTATAATAAACCTTATAATATGTTATACCATCTTATGAATATTCATAAGAACAGTTTTAATGTATTATAATGTTTACTTATTTGTGGTTATAGCTTTCAAGAGTATGCATCCACTTAAGTTAAAATGGATTATATTTATCATAGTTGTCATGAATCCGGCCTATGAACTTCCGTTTACCCACCACCAGAGGTCACTCGCTCACCACATTGACGCTTGCACTACACTACTGTTGCACGTCACCCCCAGGACTTCAATTCCCATCATCCATTGCACTGACAACTCACACCCAGCAGCCATCTCCCTAATCACACGCTCACACCTGAGACTCATTACATTATCACACACACTACATAAGCCATGGACTTTCTCAGTGTCACTGCTGAGTACTGATCTGTGTTTAGCACTCTTCAAGCGCTAGCTGCCTTACCGTGCCATTCCATGTTTCTGTTCAGTTCCAGTATTGTCCTGCGTTTTTCACTGCCCTAGTGTTAGCTGTGATATGGAACCTGTTTCTTGTTTTGTAGTCTGTGTTCCCTGTGTTTACCCCTGTCTCACCGTTCGGACTCTGTTTATGCCCTGCCTGGATTATTTCTGTGTATCTGAACTCTCTCTCTGCCTTGCCCTCTGGATATTGTTCGCGACTTGCCTGGATTATTGCTCACGTTTCGGATTACCTCTCTTGTCTAGCCCTCAATATACCTGTTTGCCAGTTGTTCGACCCTGCCTGTATTTTTGACCTTGTTTATTAATAAAGCTTGCACTTGGATCTGCACGCCTCACGTATCATCAGCCTCGTTACAATAGTTATAATGTATTATAAGTCTCATATCTTGCCATCTGTCTTATGCTACTTTACTTAAAGCCATCAATGACCACTTATAAGTATAGTAATAATAATAGTAATATATTTTTTTTTCTCTCAAATAGCCATAAGATCATATATCAGATCAGATGAATGTGTAATATGACACATTTGCTTTGATCTATTTTTATTTTAATATCAGTTTGA
This sequence comes from Spinibarbus caldwelli, assembly GCA_039654775.1. Lineage (NCBI taxonomy): Eukaryota > Metazoa > Chordata > Actinopteri > Cypriniformes > Cyprinidae > Spinibarbus > Spinibarbus caldwelli. The sequence continues at coordinate 276,529 of CM077220.1, forward strand.
TTATTTTGATGGACAGCTATTGATAAGTAACTCTGCAACTACATGTTAACTAGCAGTCATTGGAATATTAGTAGTATGTCTGCTAAACATATGCTAACACTTTATTTTGATGGTTCCCCAATAGATAAACTGACTATAAGATACTTTGCAAGTATGTCAACATTCTACCTACACTAACCTAACCTAACCTAACCTTAACCTAAGCCTACTAATACTCTAATGAGAGTTAGTTGACATGTAGTTGCAAAGTTGCTTATAGTCAATAGACTAAGGGGACCATTAAAATAAAATGTAACCTAACATATAAACATTGCTTTTATTTTTTCAGCTGAAATTATTAACTAGCTCACATCAAAATTAATATTCGCCTCACAGGGAACACTCAAATAACACTCCACACCTAACCACTTACAAGATGTACTGTAGTAAGATACTATGCAGATCTTAAATAATATCAAGATATATAGTCCATTATAAATGTAAAAGTAGATTTAATATGGTGTTCGTGTTATAAATAATCATAATCTTAAAAGTTATAACCACAAATGTATAAGCATTATAATGTATCATAATTGTTGCTATGATTATTTATAAGACGATATAACATATTATAAGTTTTTTTTTATAATGCATTATGTATTCATTATGATGACTTAGGAATACCCTTTATAATGTATTATAAACATGGGCTTCATAGAAAGTGTTCCCAAACCTTTTTTTTTTTTTTTTTTTTCTATTAAATACTTTTGCTATTTTAAATACTTTCACTCAGGTAAATTTTTAGTTAGGGACTTTAACTATCGATTATGTTCACTGTGTCCCAATGTGCATACTATCCACCCTATCTGCCCTAAATAGTAAAATTATTGATATCACAGAATTTAGGATGGATAGTATGCACATTGGGACGTAGGCTTAATCTTCTGTTAATGTGTTTGGAATTGATTGTTTTCATTTGTGGATCCGCTAGATGGCAACACTCTCAGTTGGGTCATTGGTTTGGAGAAGTACAAGAAGAAGATGGAAAATGCCAACAAAACAGCAGAAGATAAAGGTCAAAAAGCAAAAGTGGATTTATGAGGTCAGAAGGTGCCTGTGTTTTTACAACTTGATTTTTAAAAGTGTGTAAAGATGGCAGAACTCAGGTAATGCATCTCAGAGCAGGTGTAGTGAAAATGTGAAGCAAATATATTGTAAAAATTATTTGTTCATTTCTTTATTTATTTATTTTTTTTTTATTTTTTTATTTTTTTGTTGTTGTTGATGATTCATCCATACAATGAAAGTCAATGGGTTTCAATGTTGTTTGATTCCCAACATTCTTCAAAATATCTTCTTTTGTGTGCCACAGAAGAATGAAAGTCATACAGGTTTGGAACGACATGTAAATTATGACAATGATTATTTTTGAGTGAATCCCTATAAGTGTTAAGTCAAAACTAAATATCACTGAGAAACATGAACTAAGATTGAATATTGTGAGTTCTTCCTCAGAAGTGCTTATTGCAGCAGTCTGGTACCTTGTAAATGAGTCGTTTTAAATGACTGGCCTTTTTAATCATGGAGGAGAGTAAAGAGAGGTTAGGTTACTCTTCAGTCAGCGTTTGCTGTATGTGTCCAACATTAGTGAGCTGATTTGGTCCATAGACGTGTTGTCTGAGCCTGAGATCTTCTGCTGGTGGGATTTCTTTGACCCGTGAAGTAAACTTGTGCTTGCTGTGTGTCGATGGAGCTCAGAGGATTGTCAGGCACATGTGCCACTCTGCTGCCGTGACATTTTCCCATTGCTTTGACATTTCACAAATATCTGAATTTCAAATTTAAAGGAAGCTAGTTCTGACACTTCGGCACTCAACCTGTTTGCTGAAAGCAATCAAAATTTGATTGAAAATCAAAATGAAAATCACAGATTTTCTCAAATGCACTTATTCGAGTAGGAAAAGGAAAAGTCATCATCATTCTTCCCCAGGTGAATCACTAGAGAGGATAAACACAGACGCTGTTCCCATATCTCTGCTGACCTGTGCTTGATGGGCAGTCACTTGGGGTTGGTTAAATTTTCTTTTTACTTCATAAAGAGAGAGAAATAAAGCATATTGAAGCATATTACATATATAGTGCATCCTGCCAACACAATAAGGGTCTGGCCTTTTTATTTTGCTTTCTATAAATATCCAAGATACTTCCCGTGACTAAATGATCGTCTATAATGCTACCATTAAGTTATGAGTGACAAAGCATTATTGCTGGCTGTGTTTGGGTAGAATGAGTTTGTGTATGAAGTTTTTCAATGTTTTAGTGCATTTTGAAGTAGGACTGAACTGCTGTGTTAAACTGCATGTGGAGAATGACAACTGTGTACTGGGAGATACACATAACAAAAAACTTATTTTGGAGTGCTGTGATCTGCAGCATTTTGGACTTTTAAATATGTGTGAAAATGAGTTGAAAGGCTGCAAGAATCTGGCAGTTCATGTGTGTGTGGCATTTGGGAGTCAGTAGATTTAATGTGTGAAAAGAGAGCAAAACGGCAAAAAGCCTGGAGAGAAATACAATATGTTAAAACAATGATGCATCAAATTATGTGTGAGAGAGAGAGAGAGAGAGAGAGAATCTCTCATTGCACTCTGGGATTCGAGAACATGTAGACACGATCACTCCAAACTACTACTACTATTCTCTCTCTCTCTCTCTCTCTCTCTCTCTCTGTCTCACACACACATGCACGCACGCACGCACGCATGCACGCATGCACGCACACTCGCTCGCTCACTCACTTGTGCAGATTGATTGTTTTCTAGCAGGCTTTTAAGATGTGAATCTGTTTCTTTTTGCTAGTAGCTATGGGTGGGTGGGTTGGAAGGGAGAGGACACCTGTAGCTCATATACAGTAAATGTCTTAATTAGATTTTTATTATTATTATTATTTTTTAAATAGACGATATTTTTGGTTAGTTACCCAAACTAATGAAAGTATATCCAATTACTCATCAATATTCTTGAAGTGTTGATAAATAATGATAATTGTTGGTATATATGAGGTTTAAACATCGCTAGTCAGCTTTTTTTTCCCCACTGTCGCTCTTGGCATCACACTTTTTTTTTTCTTTTTTTCTTTTGTCTTTATTTTCCTATTGTCTGTAAAGCTGCTTTTGTGAACAATCTGTGTTGTAAAAGGTACTATTTAAATAAATGGGATGAATTGTTTTTAATTTCTCCCTGGTGCCCTTTTAGCTAAACACAGAATGTCTTTCAAATATAATTTACCACGGTATTTGGGAGATGAATGTGTTTGAGCCGCTGCAAAGACACCAGGAGGATTGTTTGAGGCCAATAAAAGAGAATCTCAGTGAAGACAAGATTCAGAATGACAGCTGGAGGCCGCGCTGAGGGTCAGATTACTGACTGTACACTGACTGTAACAAAATTTAAATGATTTTACAATGAGATGCACTGTAAAATTACAGTGATAGCTCAAATTAGTCTCATGAGAAGGAACCTTTGAAACATCTGGTGAATGGAGATGATGATTTCTGAGGCTAAGACTGATGGAAAGCAAACAGCAGAAATGAATGAATGATTGAATGTGGTTGAGCAGTCATTCTCTTGGTCGTCTCCTCTCGTGTGTCTCAAGTTCATTTGTGAAGTACTTTCACTAACCCCAACAGCTTTAGAGGGAAACGAGCTTTAATGTCTTCGAGCAGCCAAAGGCAAGGAAAAAACTCTGTAAGATGTTTAGGTCATGAAGAACAAACAAACCTTGAGAGGATCTGAACTCTTCTGGAGGAGCTCGTCCTCTTCTGGCATTAAATCAATGTCCCCACAGCAGTATCATTTAGCTGTATGCTACATGTAACACAAGCCGTCTGTTCACTGAGCAGATCAAGCTCTGCAGTCCAGCATGAAGGCAGTGATTAAACTGTAAGCTAATGTTTGGTAACCTCTGAGCTCCATCTGAACTGACGATACGGATGCAGGCAGCAGCAGAGGAGCGTCGTCGTGCGATGAACCCTTTTTACCAGCACTGCACTCATCTGCTTCATCTTCACTCTGTGATTTTAACACTAAATCACACTGGCACAGCAGAACCTATAAACGCTGCTGCAGAGACGGAGCCAGAGATTGAGGGAACAGATAGCCGTGTGTTTGTAGGACTAGAGCCGCACTTGACAGTGATTTAATGTGAGCTTCCCTGTCTTTCTTTCTGTCTCTGTCTCGTTCTGAGCGCTATCTCCTGTGTATTTATGGATGTATATGTGCATATGTATTTTAGTAGCATCATGTGAGATGAACGAGTAAAGGAGGAAGATGGGTCACGATGATGAAGCGGACAGGTGGAGAGTCTGGCAGAAAAGAGAAGGACAGTTTTCAGATCTCCTCCTCCGTCTCTTCAGGGCTGTTTAAATATTCAGAGAGTAATGAAAAGGTGAATAACTGTCCTCTGTAGGGCGAGATATTGACTGGCCTTTAACAGCGGGCGACACCTGGCATGCCCTGTCCTGTGGGCAGCTGTCAGGAGACGGGCGTCTGGAGAGCAGATCTCTACAGCTGACTGCGTCTGAACCCGCTCCTGAGGGCTTAAGCTATCAGTCCAGTAGCTGATGACCGCAGGTGTGTGCGTGTCAGTGAACACCAGTGAAGCTGATGGCAGAGCAGGATCTCATCCCCACAGGTAACCCGCTGCGAGAGCGATGCAGTTATCCAGCCAGCTGACTCAGACAGAAACTGACTGGCTGCATAGAGGCCAATGTCACTAATACATATGAAGTGTGTTTGACTGTAACAGAGCACACCTGCAGATTCCTCTGGTTCATAAGATGGAGCTTTGTTTCATTAGCTTTTGAAAAGAAAGGCATAATTAAGCCTCTCTATTTCTGGAAGCTTTATTTCTAAAGGTGTAGAGCCTCACGAATCATTCTGTCAATCATCAACACAGCTCTTTACATACCAGCACCTTGAGTCATTGGCTTATTGTGTTTACTCGCTGGTGTTCACTGCTTTTTTTATGGATAATTTTGCACATTTGAATAGAATGTACTGTAAGTCGGTTTGGATAAGCATCTTCCAGATGTATAAATCTAAAGGTACATGGTCCTCCAAAGTCAAACACAGCCCAGAGATAAGTCTACTTTTCTTCTGTGTGTATCAGAGGTTTCAGTGTGTGTAAACCTGAATAAAGCTTCGCAAACTAATATCACTACCAATGCTGACGTGATGTCCAAACTAATCTCATTTTATTTTAGAGTGTTTTCCAGCTTATGTTTGGAGAAGCGAGACTCGGCTGTCTTCACCTCTCCCATCACAGAGATGATCTCGTGCTCGTCTCTGAAATCGCAGCCCATCGACTCAAACTCAGTCTTGACAACACAGACTTCCTCAAGTTCCTGCTTCAAACTCCTCCAGTCCCTCGTCATCATGTTTGTGTGACATCTGTGTTACCGACTGAACTGTCAGCAGTGCTTTTGTAGGTTAGCTTTATTTTATGGAGATCCAGTTATCTGCTTGCATTACCACTGTGCCACAGATCTTAAGTGTTCTGTCAAATATTGTGTATAATTTATCGTTGTGTGTGTGATTTCCTCTATATCTGTGCTAGTTTCACAACACTCCCTCTTTCTTCACAGAGTAAAATCATTTATTAATCCTTATCACGTCCATTTAAGTAGAATCTTTTTTATATTTTGCATATAGCTTATTTTGCGATGATGATGATTGGCTGAAGGACCATGTTCCCTTTTCCATATTTGCTTTTCTTCTTGTGCACATAGATCCCGTTCTCTAAGACAGATGTATTTACCAGGACAGAGTACAGCTTACAGGACTTTCATTTAAATTTGGACTTCACGTCTGATCCAGTCACATGGAGACGTTAGTCATCCGTATGCAGAAGAGAATTACGATAAGGGTTGTGTTTGAATAAAATGTTTAAAGATTATTTCAAAAAGCTTTTGCCCCTTAGGCCAAGCCTTCATATCAGGACAGAGCGAGTGGGAAAGAGATTTGAAGGTTTAGGGAGGACAGGCACTAAGAAGGAGGTCTGTTTTACATGAGCGTGACATCTGACATCCACAAAAGCACTGTGTCCTGTGAATTGTGTTTTCAGGAGACTCTCTGTCAGTGACGGACAGCTGGTGTGAAAGGACAACCTTGTCATTACGAAATAATTCAAAGGATTTCAATGACATGTAAAACTGTTTAGCTGCTGCTAGCTGTTAAAATCCACGAGTCTCTCTCGTTTGGTGGTTCACTCCGGGTTAATGGATGTTACGCTGAGCTAAAGTTCAGCCAGAAACTGTTGCTATGTTACCCTGGACCGCGATGCAGCATTAGCTTTGGGCCGCTCTCTCTGTGTCATGCATTTTGTATTAGTCTGGAGAATCATGCGGCTTTCTGAGGACCTTTAACACCCTTCCCAAACTACAGACACAAAACCAGCACTCCAACAACATTAAGACAGCACATGGGTAACAAAGAAGAAATATAACTCTATTATTCGCTTTCTATACACCTTCAGAAGGCAAACAAATGTTAATGTAATCAGAAAATAACGTCAACACACATGAGCTAAATCTGACTCAACAGGAATGACAATTTTATTCTACATAATTACTCAAGCCTTGTCATGAAAACAAACACTTGTCAAAATGAAAAAAAGAGATAGTTATATCATTAAAACATTTTTAATTCTGCTCATTTTTACTCTTTTCTGTCTAATTAAATGAATTATACACAATTGTCTTTTTGCTCATTGCATCTGCAGGTCATTTCTGGAGCTCAGTGGATAAACACTTATTTTTAGTGTGAGTGTCTTTTGAGACTGATGCTTTCTGGGGCAGGTGGAGTCTCGAATCTCTGGAAAGAAAAGAGATCATCATCATCATCATCATCATCATCCCTACGCCCCTGTAGATGAGCTGATTTTTAAACTTGATAATAATTAATATTATTACTGTTGAACTGTTATGGTCTTTAAAGCCAATGGACTGGCCATTAACTGGTCAGTAACTGGACACAAACTCAAGTCGTGTGGAGATGCTCTAGTCTCCTGTGGGCCTTTCACCTGTAACTAATCAACCTTGTAAGTGTCCTCACACACACACATACACACACACACACACACACACACACACACACACACACAGACAGAGCGTTTGTGGAGGGGTGTAATCCAGTGTGCTGATTCCGTTTACTCCATTAAAAAATGATGCCTTATTATATCTGTCTGTAAAAAAAATAAAAAAATAAATAACTCCATAGTGTTTCTCGACTGTCTTTGTCTGCAGAGTAGCGTGGCCTAATGGAGTGATGACACAGGGTTCAGACTTCACTCTGAGAAGATCTGAGCTCACAGTTGTGTTCTCCGAGTCAGATTCATCCTCCGGGAAGAAACACAATGCAGTTGCTCTGAATCTCTGGAGAATCTACAAACAGAGAGACAGTATTTTTATGGCAAATGTAAAATGTAATTCAATCAGAAAATGCCTGACTGAGCAAAAATTGATGACACGAGGGCGTTTGTGGTGATGAACCATGAACAAAATGTTCAACACATGAAAGCCACACTTCCATATGTTTTATCTGATTATGTGCATGCATGTGTGAATTGGTGATTTGCAAGATGCATGGACAAAACATGACATCAACCCTAAGCAGAGAGAGCAGAGGAACAGAAGAGAATGTCAAACATATTCAACATCAAAGCCGACGGCTCTGAGTTCAAGGGTTGGAATCAAAGGTGCAAGTCGAAGAGCTGATGATGTGATGAATAAAAGATCTCTGTCTGTCTGCTCAAGCTGTAGTGTTTCTCTGTCTGATTTAGGTGTGAGACATTGTTTATGCTCTTCATTTAAAGGACTCCGAAAGATGGAGGAGACGTGAAAAACAGGAGTAATATACATCTGCTTCACCGCTGTGTCTTTGATTACAGAGATCTTCCTGTTTTCCTGGAATGTTTGAACTATCTGAAGAGTAATTTCTCTCTGTATGTGTTAGCAGATGAAGCTCTGACTGTGTCCATAACTCCACATGTTCACCGACGGTGAGGTGGAACAGGACTTGCAATCTGATTTTCACCTCCCAGATGTTGAGTGATGGCTTGGCATTTGCGTGAGGGCATTTTCACAACTCTCGTCCACATGGCAGCATCTGCTCGATGCTGTGCTTCTCATTCTTTAACACACGCTGATGGGAGATTGTCCGAAAGCAGCACAGTCTGACTGTCGTTTGACATTTAACCGATGCCATCGAAATGGTGAAGCAATCTCTGCGTTCCTACAGTAAGACTGATGCATTATGAGTGGTTTTAACAGAGGATGGTGTTTTATACATCAGGTCGTTCCCCTGTTTGGATGATCTGTTTGTGTTGGTCAGTGTGTTAAAGGAAAATGGATAAAGTCGTTAGGATTCAGTAATCGGGAGAAGCATCACTGTGTTATGTTTGTTTCCTTTCAGTCTTAGATTCATCTGTGAGTAATGAGGGTTTTAGATGGGTTTTAGAGGGTGTAACCCCGGTGTCCTGGCCAAATTCCCAGCACTGGCCCTTGTCAATCATGGGCTCCTAATAATCCCCATCCCCTGAATTGGCTCTATCTCTCTCTCTCCTCTCCACCTGTAGCTGGTGTGTGGTGAGAGCACTGGCGCCGTTGTCCTGTGGCTGCCGTTGCATCGTCCAGGTAGATGCTGCACACTGGTGGTGGTTGAGGAGAGACCCCCCACATGATTGTAAAGCGCTTTGGGTGTACAAGAATACACATAAAAGCGCTATATAAATGCATCATTCATTCATTCATCATTCATTCATTCATTCATTCATGGATCATTTGTTTTACATTGATTTTTTTTTTCCTAATGATGTCGTCAGCAAGATATCTGGCGAGTGTTCATTGTGTCCATCTCTACTATTATTTCCCATTTTGCTCTATTGTAATTTGTGTTTTTGTAGAAACATAAGGGTGAGAGTCAGAAAGGTTAAAACATGTCAAAAATAGGAAATCCTAAAAATACCAGCTGCACATGATGTGTGCAGAAATGTTTACATGCAAAAATTTGCTGAAACAAACAAATTAAAAAAAAAAAAAAAAAAAAACACACACCACCAAATAGAGCAGACATGTCCAGAAGACAACCCTTAGACGTTCACACTTGACAATTAACTGGAAAACACTACAAACAGAAAATGTACAAGGCAGAGAGAAGAAAAGCTACAAGATGACAAAGTGAAGGTGGGGAAATCCAAAGATTCTCTAAGAATGAAAGTGTTTTTTTTTTTTTTTTTTTTTTTTTATGCATCACGTAACTTAAATATCTAAATTGACTTCATAAAATAGGAATCTGCAATGCATCCATCCATCCAGCAGGGTTTTTCCCGGCCTGGATAATAAATTGATGATATAAATTCAATTTACACATTAGATTTAAACTAGTGCTGTCAAACAATTAATTGCATCTAAAATAAAGTAAAATAATAATAATAATAATAATAATAATAATAATAATAATAATAATAATAATAATAATAATTGTTTACATAATAAATGTGTATGTACTGTGTATATTTATCTTGTCTATATAAATACACACATACAAGTATATATTTAAGAAAAATATATGTTTATATATTAAATATGTTTATCTGAAATATAAATAATATAAATATAAACATACATGTAAATACATATAAATATTTTCAAAATATATACTGTATGTGTGTGTGTATTTATATATACATAATAATATACACAGTACACACAGATATATTATGTAAACAGAAACTTTTATTTTGGATGCGATTAATTGTGATTAATCGTTTGACAGCACTAATTTAAACAAATAAAATCAAAGTTCTGGACTGAGACCTTTGGGATGAAAGTGCAGCCAATGGAAGAACTCCTGGAAACTGAACCTTCTGTGTTGAGAGGTGGTTTATATGTCAGATCAGAGCAGATAAAGGACAGATATTTCACAAGAGCCCCTACTTGAGTGAAGTGTCGTCTCATGAACCCATCTCAGCAGCTTCATAGTGTCTGTGTTCTTTCTTCCCGTGTGCTGAGGCGGTTTGTGTTCATTTGGTGTGGTTTGCTGTAGAATAATTTGTTGTTCTCTTTGGGCAGCCAACATTTTTTTTTTTTTTTAAATCAGAATAATATAGTTCATAACAATGCAATTTTGAATTGTAAAATTGAATTGTAAAATTTTGAATTGTATTGTTTTATTCTGAAGGAAACCACAGAACAGCATGGAGCTCTCGGGCACCTTTAGTGGACAAAACTAGAACTGCGGCTTCCATTCTGTCAGCTACTATATCGTGTAATAGGAGTAAAAAATAAAATAATTCACCTCCCGTTCCTCACACACACACACTTGTGAAATATCACTCTTGGCCTCCCAATCAGGTGAAAATGAATTAAGAAGAGCAGCTCTCGTCTGCTCAGAGACTGATAAGGAGCTGCTAGCGCCTCATGGCATTTTATCCACACACACACACACACGCACGCTGGGTTCACACACGCAGCTGTGATTCGGCGACCAACAGCGACCCACAACACTCGACTAATATGTCCAACATTAACATGTATCTCGTCATACAGCGAGTGCTGAAATGGCAAATGAGATGAGAGAATGGGCTACAGCGGCTCAGATAGATGCATTTAAATAGATCTGTCCTGATTTTCCCCCCAGACAAATACTGACAAACTCAGCTAACAAGACAAATGAATGAGGTCAAATATTCAAGAGAATAAGAAAAACAAAAGGGAAGGCCGAATGTGGCCTGACTCATGGCTGAGTCACCCGATGCAGAGGGTCAGAACAGCTGCCCAAAGCCCAGAGAAGTGACCTGCAAATACGCTAGCCAATGAAACACAACTGAACTCAAGTTCAGGAAGCACAAATCCTGATTAAAGAGACACATTCGGCCATTTAACATCCTAATGATGTGCACTGTATTCTTCTAGTCTGATCTCCACTAGAGGGAAAATCCAACCTCATGAGAAGACTCTCCACCAATCACAAGATCATCATGTTTGTGAATCAAAGAGCAAACATAGACCATGTGAGATATGAATAACCTCCGCCGCAGAAGGGAAATAACTCTGTACAAAAGGGAATAATCAGATGAAAATCAGACAATGCAAAAATAAAAATATTATAAATAAACTTACATCATTTAAATGAGGCTGTAGGAGAAAAACCTAAAATAGGCTATATTTAAAACATTGTAATTAATAAAAGTGTCATTTGTCCATGTATGTAGATATTAGATATTAAGTTTAGTTTTTTTCCAAATTTTGTGTTTTCTGTCTCTGAGTCTTTGATCTCACTTAGTCTCTGTGTGTGTATTCTGCAGTGTTGATATTTAAGAGTTTAACCCCTTTTTTGCTGTGTGGTTTTTCTGGATCATGGCTGATTTGAAAGTGAAAGTGAAAGTCGTGACGTATTGTCAAGTATGGTGACCCATACTCGAAATTGGTGCTCTGCATTTAACCCATCCAAGTGCACACACACAGCAGTGAATAGTGAACAAACGCACACACACACACCGTGAACACACACCCAGAGCAGTGGGCAGCCATTGCTCCAGCGCCCGGGGAGCAATTAGGGGTTCGATGCCTTGCTCAAGGGCACCTCAGTCATGGTATCGAAGGCAGAGAGAGTGCTGTTCATTCACAATCCCCACCTTCAATTCCTGCCGGTGCGAGAATCGGACCGGCAACCTTCAGGTTCCAAGCCCGACTCCCTAACCATTAGGCCATGACTTCCCCAAAGTCGTGTAGATTGTACGCTTTAAAAAATATATATATTTTGTTTTTGTGCTTCCCACTTGTTCATTTTAGACCTCCAAGAATACATGTATTACCATTTTTCATGACCATTTATCCTTTTTACCCAGGAACAACAAACGTTACCCAAATATCATACCATTCAGATAAGATTTAAAAAAAAAAAAAAAAAAAAAAAAAGTATAAAATTGAATTAAAAAATAAAAATATAAAAGACTAGCAGGTGGTTAAATGCATGTGTCCGCTGTGTTTTCCTGCTGGTGGCGCTGGTGTTTGGGCCCGTCATTGCTGTTATACTGAGAAGGGTCTGGCTGCAGACTTGCACTCTCAGACACCTGCACTTCCGCAAGTGACGTCACTTGCAGTCTTTTTAATTTTTTATTTTATTGTATTTATTATTTTTTTTTTTTTTTATTGAATCTCTCAACATTTTACACAAGTAGCCAGGTGGTGAAGACAAGAAAAAAAGAAACTAAATTACAATGTCACTTGCAATTGCCGCTTGCACTTTTTGCTGCATGTGACGTCATTTGCAATCCACACAAACCGTGCATGTTGCCAATGGAGACAAGACGCTGTGGAGGTTAAATGATTAAAACTAATTTAATATCATAACATACAGGGACCTGCAAGTCACCTGTAAGAGAAAAAGAAAAGACCCGCAAATCTGTGGCAACAGAACAGCAGAATATGAACGCAGTGCTCTCATTAAGCGCTTTTAAACCTCCAGTAGAAAATCATAAACACTTAATTTGGCTTAATGTGTTAAGATAGTGCTATTAAAAGATCAAATTCAATATACAGTTTATTAATATAATGTATATGTATATAGTGTTTTCCTCCCATACCGCAAAACGTGGCATAATGTAGCATAACGGACTAAGATTATAAAGACCAAACTCAATATGCTCCTCTTCATTATTAAAACATAATTAATATGTACAGATAAGCAGGTGAGCCCAGTATTAACACAATACGCAAAGTTTCGCGGTTTCCCATTTAGAATAAAATTTTGTCCATTAAGCTACATTACGTGTATTATTTATAATGATTTTCTACGGGAGGAAAATGTTTAATGTGCAACTTAACACATTGTGTTCTGGGCTCGTCTGCTTGCCTGCACAGAGTTGGTCCTTTAATATCATTTAATGCATTTCTTAATGCGCGTTCATATGGTCTGTATGGTTTGCATAATCAATAAGAAATAGCCTACTGAATTTGGTCTTTATCATCTTAGTCCGTTATTATGCCACATTAGTCCATCTTAGTCTGTTATTATTACACATTCCTGCTGTATGGGAGGAAAAGTGAAAGTTTGCTCGTTGTGTTCATGGACATATGCTTGCCTTGTAGTACATTACATTAATAAACTATATATTGAATTTGATCTTTTAATAACACTATCAGCGATATTAAGTGTTTATGGTTTTCTACTGGAGGTTTAAAAGCGCTTAATGAGAGACTTTGCACATTGCGTACATATTCTGCTGTTCTGTTGCCACGGATTTGCGGGTCTTGTCTTTTTCTCCTACAGATGACTTGCAGGACACTGTATGTTATGATATTAAATTAGTTTTAATCATTTAATTAACCACCACAGCGTCTCGTCTCCATTGGCAACACGCACGGTTTGTGAGGATTGCAAGTGACGTCACAGACAGCAAAAAGTGCACACATCAATTGCAGGTTAGGGTTAGGGACATTGTAATTTAGTTTCTTTTTTCTTGTCTTCACCACCTGGCTACTTGTGTAAAATGTTGAGAGATTTAATAATAAAATAAAATAATAATAATAAATACAATAAAATAAAAAAATAAAAAGACTGCAAGTGACGTCACTTGCGGAAGTGCGGGTGTCTGAGAGTGCAAGTGCAAGTCTGCAGCCAGACCCTATTGGTTATACTTGCAGCTGTATTGTATTTATATGTTTGACTTTCTTGGCACTAATGGATTCTAAGAAAAACTTGTAATATGGTCAGCCCCGTTTGTGCGACTTCTTAAGAAATAGGGTTAGGTCGATGTGACTGATTAAATTAGAGCATTTTACAGCGTGATTTCACTGCCTTGAGTACTCATGCATCAGACCAAAATTTAATGCAAATCCAGAATATAGGGACAAATCACTGATGAAATGTGTATCTTAAAGACCACAATGACTGTGCATGGGTTCTGTTCACACTAAATCATTCACTCTTAGCCATTGTATCTGGCTTAATGAGGTCTGAATGCTAACGAAGCTTTCAATAGCTGCTCTCTTGATGTCAAAGAAGCAGCTTTACTGACTGGAACAAAAAAACACAGAGGTCCAGAATCAAATCAGGTGCTCTCTCGCTTAGCGCTTGCTGTACACCAGTGGACATCACAGCAGTCACCGGCTCAGGGAATAGAGATATTGATCGCACGGATGCTACAAATAACTTTCAAGGAGAAACAACAAACGGCAGAACATCCCTACCCACCCCGCACTCAGAACAGAAGCTGAAACACAGAACCACCTCACATTAAACATCATCTCTCATCTCATCTGCAGAACATCAGTGGGAACAGCTTCTCCACGTTTTGCTCCAAATCCGATCCCATGTTCTCTGATTAGAGCGGCTGAGAGTGGCATCCTCTCGGTCGGACATCAGCATCTGCTCATATGCTCTGGAAAGTGTTCACGCCCCACAGACGCCAGCCCTGGTTACTGCACATCTCATTAGCATAAAGACACCTGTCAGTGTCATGAGCTCTCAGGGGCCCGTGAGCTCGAGCACTTCAGGATTAACAGTCAGCAGCTGTGCAACAGATGGCAGGTAAAACCCACTTGTGTCTCTGTGGTAACAGGACACCAATCTGCATGACTGTCGTCAAGTCAGTTTTATTTGCATAGGCATCGCTGGTGCCAGTCATCTGCGTGACAGCCAGGATGTTTTAGCCTAGACCAGAATCTCTCTCTCAAACACACACAGCGGCTGTGTGATTTCAGTCCATCCCGAACGCTGTTGGTCAGAACACTGCAACGCTTCAGTAAATTGGAGTGCCGTTACATTGAGCTGTTTGATTTCTACACAGAATTCGTCATTTTAAAGTCTCGTTGGAGGTCAGACATGCCAAACGTTTAACTGAATTAAGTTACTGAAACTTAAAAAAGTGAATTTAGAAAAAGAAACAGACATCCCTTCTCTTTTTGAAAGAGGGATTGTGTTTATATCATAAGGAAACCTCTTGTGTGAGTGAGACAGCAGGAGTGACAGAAGATCAGATGTTACTTTTGGAACAATATGAAATATGAACGCTCATGACACATGACAATATCAATATAGATAAAGAGCAAAAAGATCTCTTTTTTCTGTCTTTTCCGTTCAGGCTGCCACTGTGATTGTGGTATCAGGCCTCAGAGAGACAGTTCCATTTCAAAGAAGAATAAATAGACAATGACAACAAAGGTACTGGATTTTTGTTGATATGTAGATACATTACACTAATACATAAAAGTAATTATTTACACACACAAAATTACATTTACGTTTATTCATTTCACAGACTCTTTAATCCAAAGTGACTTAAAAATGAAGAACATCAACATGCCCAGTTTAAAGTATAAGCTTGAATAGTTCACACAAAATGCAGAAAAGAAAACAAGAATAAGTTAAGCAAAAAGGAGTTACTGTGATGGTGGAGGTTCTAGAAAGTTTCATTGTGCAGAAACAACCCAGCGCTGATCTAATGTATATTATTCAATGTTGTGTTAGTTTATATATTCATTTGAATTATAGAATTCATGAGGATTCTTGCGATGTGTTTGACAGGATTAGATGAACATGCTCCTCTTGAACTTTCATTTCCATTCACGAACATCAATAACTGACTGACCTGAAATAAGGAGGGAAAAACTGAAACAGAAAATAGGAAAACATTCAGTTCTTCAAAGAGATGTGACATTTTCCAGAGCTAGATTAGCAAAAGACGATCTTTAAACACACCGTCTCTCCCTGATGGCAGTTTATTGCTTGAATAATGTCGCGCTGTTAATGTGAAACAATCATTCTGTAAGCAATCGAGGGGAAGGTGCTAGACTGATACGCAGTATATTTCATCTGAGGATCTGGATGCTTTATGACGTTTTATCAAGTCCTTCTCACTGTTTTTTCTCTGTTTACATCCACTGCAGTAAAACAGGTAGTGAGTATCATTAAACCCGGTTCAGAGGTGTATTTAAGATGCTTTCACACTCGTCCTGCTGCTCATATGGTTTTGTTGGTGGCGATGGATCGGGCAGTAATTTCACCTTTCCAGAAGGCTTTCTGAGAGGTCAAGCTAACACCTTCCTGCAGGATTTTCCAGCGTTATTGATTTCACTGACCCATCTGTGACTCTCTGACTGTAAATTGTGTCCAAGCCCAGCGCTCTGTTATCACGGAACTAAATGTTAATGGTCATCTTGTAGATATATAGCTAAAACAGATTTTAAATCTAAAAGCCGTCACAAGCCAACAGAAGCATCGAGACTGTGTATCTGTGCGATTGGGTATAAACTGAGCTTTATGGTCTCTGTGCATCTCAGGGAGGCTGAGAGTCGTATTTTTGGTGGGAACATTTTAAAACAAGAAACCTGTTTGAACGGTTAATGTCACTTTCATCTCAGAAGAGTGAGTAACAAAGGGTCTTTCCAACTGGCTTATTCACTGAAAGTCTTTACATTATTGTCTCAGATGGAAAAATGATGGTAATGTCTAATGATGTAAGACAAGCAAAGCCAGGAAATGGAAGAATTAACCTTCAAAAAACCTTCCAAAAAACATCAGCAGAAAAGGTCAGAGTAAGTTGAGAGATCAGATTGTGTCTGTAGAGCATCTTCTGCCACATAACCTGAAACTCTGGGTCTCGGAGTCAGAAATCACACAGGGAAATCCTGCGGGGTTGGACACACGTACTGAATCAGCGTTTTACACGTTCTCGCTGATAATCTCTTCCTCCATCTCTCTCCTCATTCCCTGTGAGAACACATGAGCGATGGCGACCCAAGCAGTTCATATGGCTTGTCCCACGAGATGCAGGACAGACTGATAAAAACAGACCCGAGAGCTGCATCTCTTCACTTCTTCAGGGAATATTTCTCAGACTCATCACTGCACACTAACCCATCAGGCCTGAATTATTGACTGCTGATTAAAAATATATAGAAGTGATATTTCCCACTGTAAAGGCAGCAGATATAAAAACAGAGTGAAGAGAGATACTGTTGGGTGTTAGAGTTCAGCACTATGAGGAATACCTTTATGTTGGGAGTAATTTAAAATTGATGAGTAATTGATTTGCACAGTAGTAATTTGGTATAAATAGCAGGGTGTTTCCCCTCAGTTCAAATCATGTTCATTTGAATCATTCACTCAACTTATTCATTCAAAATGAGTCATATGCTCTGTTTCCACTCCATATTACATGCATCTCAAATGCTTCTGATATGAACACGTTATCGGATTCTGTCATGAACCAAACAGGAAAAAAAAAAAAAAAAAAACTGAATGCGAGCAACTGCGATTTTGAATGCCATGTTTTGATTCCTCCGTATGTGAACAATAAATAGAATTCAGGATGAAATTAAACTTCAATTTGTCGTTTATCTGATGATGCATTATCGACCTCCTTGTGCTTGACTTCCAGTGTTAGTGTATTCGCATGATAAACATGTTGTCCATTTGTTTAGGGCTGTCACTTTCAACTTTTTTTTAAAGAAAATGTGATCAAATATTAATAATTAATCAAAATGTGTTTTAATGTCACTATTGCTGAGGATTGTATGATCTTTGAATAGTATCCGTCTTTAAATGCAAGATATTTAAAGTGTATCTAAAGTATACTTGCAATAGTTCCACTTTAGCACAATCAAATATACTTCAGTATATATTTAGTTGGACTTTAGCACTTCTTCTGCACAATTTAAGTGCATTAAGTACAAAATTAGTTGTTCCAAATTAGCAGACTTCAAGTATACCAGTTCAGTATACAAAAGCACTACTGCAGGGCATTTTTATTAAGTACATAAATATGCAAATGTATCTGTAGTACACTTAGCACAAAATAAATGTATTTCAAATACATTTTAGTATATTTATTTTTCACGAGGGGCTAACAGCTGATGTGTGATGTTTGAGTTTTAAAACAAATGTACAGAGAGCAGACTGGACAGAGATACAGAACTGATTTCAATATTGATATATTTGATTTAGGAGCCTAGTTTTTACACAAGTTGAAATGATTGTTTGCGGTAAGAAAGACAAAGATGCTGTACATGTCATGATAACCTGGAATATTTGCCTCAGAGCTCAGATTGCAAGAATTCAGTGCTACTCTATTTCTCTGTGTAATTGTGATCATCTGTCATTCTCATATCATTTCTGTGTGTTGTGAAGTGCTGTCAGGTGAAGGTGAGCTATCGTTTAGAACAGCGGCTTCAGTGTCAATGAAGTGAAGGCTCACAATAAGAACCTGCTCATCTGAACGATTGTTTATTGATATAGTTTGTCTACTCCATGAGAAAGTTACTGAAAAAGAATAAACTGAATAAAAGATGAATCAGACATGAATATGCGTCTATAGGTGTGTCGTTATGGATCTGTTTGTGTGGTGGGCATTACAGACATTCACAAGGTTAAATTCAAATATGCTTCAAACATTTCTCTTCTGTATTCTTCCTGTTTCTCTTTCTTACCAATGAGCTTGTGTTTGGAGGCTATGTTTAACTGCTGTATGATTCATAAGTGTCAAGTGGTCCATTTTAAATGCTTCCAAAATGGTAATGTTGGTCAGTTGACCAGGGGCTGTCTTCGTGTCATGACATGCGACATAATTTCAAATCATTTTGAGACTTATTAGTCCACCTTTGGAAGATTTCTGATTGCCTGTTGTTGTCCTGTTTGAGAACCACTGTTTTAGACCACACTGACATGCACGCTCTATTGTATATCACTCATAAACTTAATTACTACCAGAAATGTTGGGATGTTTTTTAAAATCACATGAGCCAATATTTCATTCACAATAGAACATAGATAACATAACAAATGTTTAAACTGAGAAATTTTACAATTTGATGCACAAAATGAGCTCATTTCAAATTTGATGCCTGCTACAGGTCTCTTAAGTAGTTGGGACGGGGGCATGTTTACCATGGTGTAGCATCACCTCTTCTTTTCAAAACAGTTTGAAGACATCTGGGCATTGAGGTTATGAGTTTCTGGAGTTTTGGTTTTGGAATTTGGTCCCATTCTTGCCTGATATAGGTTTCCAGCTGCTGAAGAGTTTGTGGTCATCTTTGACGTATTCTTCGTTTAATGATGTGCCAAATGTTCTCTATAGGTGAAAGATCTGGACTGCAGGCAGGCCAATTCAGCACCCGGACTTTTCCACTACGAAGCCATGCTGTTGTAATAGATGCAGTATGTGGTTTTGCATTGTCCTGCTGAAATTCATGTCATCTGGAGGGGAGCATATGTTACTCTAAAACCTTTAAATACCTTTCAGCATTCATAGTGCCTTCCAAAACATCCAAGCTGCCCATACCGTATGCACTTATGTACCCCATACCATCAGAGATGCTGGCTTTTGAACTGAATGCTGATAACATGCAGGAAGGTCTCCCTCCTCTTTAGCCCGGAGGACACGGCGTCTGTGATTTCCCTCTCATCTCTGGGCATCACTGGGATTCCACTTTGCTGGTTTGAATCCTATCTCACTGGCAGGTCTTTCAGGGTGGCCTGGGGAGGTGAGGTATCCAAAGCACATCAACTGGTCACTGGGGTTCCTCAGGGATCGGTTCTTGGACCCCTCCTCTTCTCCACATACACGACATCACTGGGTCCCATCATACAGGCACATGGCTTCTCCTACCATTGCTACGCTGATGACACACAGCTCTATCTCTCTTTTCAACCAGATGATCCAACAGTAGCTGCACGGATCTCAGGCTGCCTGGCGGACATCTCGGCATGGATGAAAGAACATCACCTACAGCTCAACCTGGCAAAGACTGAGCTTCTTGTCTTCCCTGCTACTCCAACCCTACAGCATGACTTCACGATTCAGTTAGGTTCATCAACAATTGCCCCATCAACTTCGGTCAGAAATCTCGGTGTAATCTTTGATGACCAATTGACCTTCAAAGAGCACATTGCAAAGACCGCTCGATCTTGCAGGTTTGCACTACACAACATCAGAAAGATCAGGCCCTTTCTGACAGAGCATGGTGCACAACTTCTTGTCCAGGCCCTTGTCATTTCTAGGCTGGACTACTGCAATGCTCTTCTGGCTGGACTTCCATCAAACACAATCAAACCTCTACAAATGATTCAGAATGCAGCGGCACGTCTGGTCTTCAATGAGCCCAAAAGAGCCCATGTTACACCTCTCTTTATCTCCTTGCACTGGCTACCAGTTGCAGCTCGGATCAAGTTCAAGACACTGATGCTTGCATATAGAACAACCACAGGCTCAGCACCCGCCTACTTCCACTCAATATTACGAATCTACACCCCCTCCAGAAGTCTGAGATCTGCTAGTGAGCGACGCCTCGTGGTACCATCACAGAGAGGCTCAAAATCACTCTCCAGAACATTCTCATTCACCATTCCTGGCTGGTGGAATGATCTTCCCACCCCTATCCGGAATGCTGGATCCCTACCAATCTTTAAGCAACAACTGAAAACTCATCTCTTTCAGCACTACTTGACTTCATCATAAAAAAAATAAAATAAAAAAAAATAAAAATTCTTTCTCTTTATTTATTCCTTTCCTTTCTAGCTTGTACTTATTTGAACAATGCCTGAGACTTGTTGTTACAAGCACTTCCTCTGTCTGATTGCCTCTTCTAGACGAATCGCTTTATGTATTCCCCAATTGTAAGTCGCTTTGGATAAAAGCGTCTGCTAAATGACTAAATGTAAATGTAAATGTAAATTTCCAACAAGACTGTCAAATTTTGACTCGTTTGACCATAGAACATTTTTCCACTTTGAAACAGTCCATTTTAAATGAGCCTTGGCCCACAGGACACGACGGCGCTTCTGGACCATGTTCACCTATGGCTTCCTTTTTGCATGATAGAGCTTTAGTTGGCATCTGCAGATGGCACTGAGGATTGTGTTTACCGACAGTGGTTTCTGGAAGTATTCCTGGGCCCATTTAGTAATGTCAATGACAGAATTATGCCGATAAGTGATGCAGTATCGTCTGAGGGCCCGAAGACCACGGGCATCCAACAAAGGTCTTCGGCCTTGTCCCTTGCGCACAGAGATTTCACCAGTTTCTCTGAATCTTTTGATGATGTTATGCACTGTAGATGATGAGATTTGCAAAGCCTTTCCAATTTGACGTCTTTTTACGCACTCTTTCACAGATTGGAGAGCCTCTGCCCATCTTTACCTCTGAGAGACTCTGCCTCTCTAAGACATCCCTTTTATAGCTAATCATGTTACAGACCTGATGTCAGTTAACTTAATTAGTTGCTAGATGTTCTCTCAGCTGAATCTTTTAAAAATTTCTTGCTTTTTCAGCCCTTTGTTGCCCCCGTGCCGACTTTTTTGAGACCTGTGGCAGGCATCAAATTTGAAATGAGCTTATTTAGTCGATAAAAGTGTAACATTTCTCAGTTTAAACATTTGTGTCATTGTTTGTGTCAACATTTGTAACATTAAAGTCCAACATGTGATTTGAAAATCTTTTAGTTTTCATTTTATTCAAATTTAAAAAATGTCCCAACATTTCCGGAATTCTAGTCGTATAAACTACTCTATTATTTGTTATCCTTACAGCAAATGCATGAAGAAAGTAGGATAGCTCTAGCTCTGTAACCAGTGCATTTTCAAACTGTAATTTTTACAGCAGAATGTTGTCGTGGAGGAAAATTTCAGGCTTCTATCTGCTTCCGTGCCAGAGATAATCAACCCCAAAGCCAGGCATATAAAAAAAAAAGAAAAGAAAAAAAGAAACTGCACTTTCTCAAACCTCAAAGTCTCAAAATCTAAAAGTGGAATTTGAGTGATCTTGATCATTACATTAGGACTTCAACAACTTGCATGCTCTAGAGTTTTTATATTAATACTATTTTAAAATGTATTTTTTCAGTGTTCAGTGTTAAAATGGATGTTGTATAAGAGCACTTATCAGATGAACTTGTGTCATCTGCTGTATTTTATTGCTGTTGGTTTTTCAACCACAATTTTTCAGTCAGTAGTTTTAGTATACAATATAAACTACCATGGTTTGAGTTCAGACTGTTGTTTATGATCTAAAATCAGAGCACATTTGATGAGCTTTATTATCTTTTATGAGTGTGTATGTCAGTGACTGACAGTCTATTGCATTGGTCCATAGTGTGTCTTTGTGTGTGTGTCCTTTAATCTCCATCCATCCATTCTCTAAACTTGTCCTCTTTTGGGTCTTGGGTCGTGCTGGAGCCGATCCCAGCATTTTGATTCCCCTAATCTTAGATTTCTTTGTTTTTTGTAATATCTTGGCTACGTTTTCAAAATCGCGAAAGTGCCCATGAACATGGAGCGAGGAATTCTGGGAGTTGTCCATTGTGGGTGACCCCGTGACCTCTGAGGTTGGATAATTAAACCCGAAGCTTCTGCAGTCCATCTTCCTCCTCAGAGCTGCTCTGTGGCCTCGGTTGTGACATTCGCTCCATGTTACTGCAATTACCTCTGGCAGAAACGACCCTCCGCTCCTCTCTGAACCACCGGGCCCTCGCCGCACCATAATGACCATTGGGACTTACAAGGTTTTGCTAAATTGCTTTGGCCAGTGATGTATGCAGTGATGTGCTCAAAAACCCATCAGGGAGAAATCCGATGGTGTGTTTCAGTGCGGATCAAGAACTGTAAAGAACTCCAACTCGAGCCGCACGGCCTCTTGAATTAATAAACGCACAGAATGAGAGAGAGACATGCAGATGGAGTGAAGGTGTCAGGGAGAGAGAGACGGCAGAGACGTTTCATTCCTTTCCAGAAGATACATGGTGCATTAGTGTTTCCATTTAATGGTTCAGTAAGAGCTCTCGAAAGGGATATTGTTTCGGTTTGCTTATCGGTCCATTCATTATTCCAGCAGATGCCTGTGTGACTTTAACACGCATCTCACCCTAGGAAAGCATATTAAAGAGAAAAAAGACAGCGAGATGAAGTGCATGTCAATGCAAAGAAAGGGGTAGAAGCTTATGAACACACACACACACACGTCTCTCATATGTGCTTTCTTGACATCACAGAAAGAGACACATTTTATTGCCATTGATAGAAATGGGAGAGAAAATAGAGATAAAGCACAAAATACATACTAAAAATTCAATGATGGAAATCATTTTTAAAAACACTCTAGAGAAACACATACTGCACTAGCGAGTGTAAAACAAGATGGCAGAAACACTATCACATCTGTAATATCTGTTTCTGTAGGATGTATGTGTGCTGTAGAGATGCTGTTCAGTTTTATCTCCTGCCCTGCTGAGGTCACACTCTGTAAACAAAGACTGACGTTATCAGGAACTGAATGTGTGTGTTTGTATGTTTCTGTGGTTTTGTGTCTTTACCTTTATTTAGTCATGAATGTCAGATACTGTGATAACAATAATTGTGTCTGTGACCTGTAAAACCTTACTTTATACGTTACGGACATCAAATACAGCGACAGAAAAAAAAAAAAATTAAAAAAAAAAAAAAAAGAACAAAACGCATCTTTCCTGTTTGCACACCATCTGCCTTAAATAGCAATTATAATTAGTAAATCCCTGATCATAACGTGCTGAAAGTAATTCCTTTAAAAGTGAGGTTTTCTGTCACGTCTGGATTGAGAGGCATACACAGGAAGAACAATTCAGAGATTCTTTATTTACATCAACTGAAAAAGGACTTCACTAGGGAAGTTCAAAAATGAAACAACAATAGCTCATCAAAACTGAAGAGTAACTGTCCTATCTTAATCTCTCTTAGGGAGGTCCAGCCAGACGATGGGAGACACAGAGCCAAGGAGATCCAGAGAGGTGAGTTGCAAGGTGCAGGAAGGTATGTAACCAGCCGACGAGGGACTGAGGTGAGTAGCCAGATATAGTACCAAGGTAAGTGGAATCAGGTGCATGTAATCAGTAATCTGGTGATTGTGATCGGGTGTAGGTAGTTGGTTTAGCTGATGGATCTGTGACAGTACCCCCTCTCACATGGGCGTCTCCTGGCGCCCGAGACCGACGGCGAGGACGACCGCGCCCCCTAGGAGCAGGACGATTTGGGTGCCCTTGATGGAAATCGGAGAGGATTGATGGATCCAGAACATCATCTCTGTCCACCCACGATCTTTCCTCGGGACCGTACCCTTCCCAGTCCACGAGATACAGGAGCCGGCCGCCCCGCCGTCGGGAGTCTAGGATTTCTTTGACTCTGTAGATGATCTTGTTCGTGTCGACCTCGGTAGGAGGTGGTATCTCGTGCTCTGTGGAAGGAGGGAGAAGTGGATTAGTGGATGGTTTTAACAGAGACACATGGAAGGTCGGCAAGATGCGGTAGGTTTCTGGGAGTTGGAGTTCATAAGTCACCTCATTTATTTGCCTCATGATAGGGAATGGGCCGACATAACGGGGACTCAGCTTCTTGCAGCTGTTGGCAGCCAGAGATGAATATCCCAAGTGGAGAGCCAGTCTCGGTTACCTGGTTGGTATGCGGGTGTTGTGGCATGATGGGCATCTGCATAGTCCTTATGTCTCCGTACTGCCCGCTGGAGATGGACATGTGCTAAGTCCCATACCCTCTCGCTCTCACAGAACCAGTAATCCACCGCTGGAACTTCTGAAGGCTCTCCTGTCCAGGGAAAGAGTGGCGGCTGAAATCCGAGCACACTGGAACGGTGTTAATCCTGTTGTTTCTTGTCGCAACGAGTTCTGAGTGTACTCGGCCCAGGGAAGATACTGGCTCCAGCTGTCCTGGTGTTCGTGACAGTAGGCTCGGAGATACACCCGATCTCCTGGATCTTGCGTTCAGTCTGGCCGTTGGTTTGAGGATGATAACCTGAGGAAAGGCTGACTGACACGCCCAGCAGATGGAAAAAAACACGCCAGACCCTGGATATGAACTGCAGCCCTCTACCCGAAATGATATCCTCCGTGAGATCAACGTTTTGGAAGACAATGTTGGAAGAGAACTTCGGCTGCCTCTAAGGCAGTGGGTAACCCACGCAAGGGAATTAGTTTGCAGGCTTTGGAGAATCTATCCACGACGACTAATATGGTAGTGAATCCGTTGGAAGGTGGAAGATCAGTGGCGAAATCGACTCCGATATGGGACCAGGGTCAGCGTGGAATAGGTAGGGGAATTAGTTTGCCCTCCGGTAAGCAGCGTGGAGTGGATGTGATAGGTTACAGTGAACTTGAAGCGTGTGAAGAATAAGGCCCATCTGGCTTGTTTCGGGTTGAGGCGCTTTGCTTCATGAAGATATTGAAGATTTTTATGGTCGGTGATTACCTCGAAGGGATGTTGCGCCCCTTCTAACCAGTGCCGCCACTCCTCCAGCGCGAGTTTGATGGCCAGTAACTTGTGGTTCCCGATGTCATAATTTTGCTCCGCCGGGGACATCTTTCTGTGTACAGTTTTAGTTTGTAATAGCAGAATGAGAACTGAGATGCAAATATCATGAGAAAAAGTGAAAAGGACATCACAGAGTTACTCGCTTGTTATGATTGGGCGATTCATTCTGGGTGGAGTTCTACACAACTCGCTTCACTGCAAATGATTAAAAAAGTGAGCAAATAAGTAAGATCAAAAACATTTAGAAGCCTGGCGTCAAGAAACACAAACATAATAATATACACCAGCGGGGAAAAGCTCAGGTGCTTTAAGGGAGCAGTCGAGTTTCAGTGACTGAGTTAATCAGAATCAGAATCAGAATCAGAATGAGCTTTATTGGCCAGGTATGCTTACACATACGAGGAATTTGTTTTTGTGACAGAAGCTCTACAGTGCAACAGAAAGACAGCAACAGGACAGGGCACAGATAATAAAAGAATAATTTACAAATAGGCAATGTACAAATAGCAAAAACACAATATATAGACAATTATGGTGTACAGGTCTAATATGTGCAAATCTGAAATGAAAAAAAATAAGTATGTGTGTTGAATAAATAATTTATAATAGTGTTGTGTGTTCCACTTTTAATGTCAAGTGTTCATGAGATGGATTGCCTGAGGGAAGAAACTGTTCCTGTGTCTGGTCGTTCTGGTGCTCAGAGCTCTGTAGCGTCGACCAGACGGTAACAGTTCAAAGAGGGAGTGTGCTGGATGTGAGGGGTCCAGAGTGATTTTGCCAGCCCTTTTGCTCACTCTGGATGAGTACAGTTCTTGGAGAGTGGGGAGGGTTGTACCAATGATTCGCTCAGCAGTCCGGACTACCCTCTGTAGTCTTCTGAGGTCAGATTTGGTAGCTGAGCTGAACCAGACAGTTATTGAAGTGCAGAGGACGGATTCAATGATGGCGGAGTAGAACTGATTCAGCAAGTCCTGTGGCAGGTTGAACTTCCTTAGCTGGCGAAGGAAGTACAACCTCTGCTGGGCCTTTTTCACAATGGAGTCTATGTGATTGTCCCACTTCAGGTCCTGGGAGATGGTGGTGCCCAGGAATCTGAATGACTCCACTGCAGTCACAGTGCTGTTCATGATGGTGAGTGGGGGGAGTGCAGAGGGGTTCCTCCTGAAGTCCACGATCATCTCCACAGTTTTGAGCGTGTTGAGCTCCAGGTTGTTAAGACTGCACCAGACAGCCAGCTCCTTAACCTCCTGTCTGTAGGCAGACTCGTCACCGTCCTGGATGAGGCCGATCAGTGTGGTGTCGTCTGCAAACTTCAGGAGCTTGACAGAGGGGTCTTTAGATGTGCAGTCGTTAGTGTACAGGGAGAAGAGCAGTGGGGAGAGAACACAGCCCTGAGGAGCTCCAGTGCTGATCGTACGAGTGCTGGATGTGTATTTTCCCAGCCTCACTAGCTGCTGCCTGTCTGTCAGGAAGCTGGTGATCCACTGACAGACGGAGGTGGGGACGGAGAGCTGAGTTAGTTTGTTCTGAAGGGTGTCCGGGATGATGGTGTTAAAAGCGGAGCTGAAGTCTACGAACAGGATCCTCACATAAGTCCCTGGTCTGTCCAGATGCTGCAGGATGAAGTGCAGTCCCATGTTGACTGCATCATCCACAGACCTGTTTGCTCTGTAGGCAAACTGCAGGGGGTCCAGTAAGGGTCCAGTGGAGGACTTCAGATAAGCCAAAACCAGTCTTTCAAATGACTTCATGACCACAGATGTTAGAGCCACAGGTCTGTAGTCATTAAGTCCAGTAATTTTGGGTTTCTTTGGGACGGGGATGATGGTGGAGCGTTTGAAGCATGAGGGGACTTCGCACAGCTCCAGAGATCTGTTGAAGATCTGTGTGAAGATGGGGGCCAGCTGGTCAGCACAGATTTTTAGGCAGGCTGGTGACACACCGTCTGGGCCTGGTGCTTTCCTTCTTTTGTTCTTCCTGAAGACCTGGCGCACCTCATCTTCGCTGATCTGAATTGCAGGTGTGGGGGAGACGGGGGTTGCTGGAGGTGTGAATGGTTGTGTGAATGGTTGTGTGGAGAGGTGTTCAGGGCGGGTGTGGGGTGTTTTTTCAAACCTGCAATAGAACTCGTTCAGGCCGTCTGCCAGGTGTTGATTCTCCAGAGTGCTGGGGGATGGTGTCTTGTAACTGGTGATTTCTTTCATACCTTTCCACACTGAAGCAGAATCACTGGAAGAGAATTTTTTCCTTAGCTTGCCGGAATAATTCCTCTTTGCCACTCTGATCTCCTTTTCCAGTGTGTATTTGGCCTGTTTATACAAGACTTTATCCCCCTTTCTGTAAGCATCTTCTTTGGCCTGACGGAGCTGTCTGAGTTTTGCAGTGAACCATGGTTTGTCGTTGTTGTAAGTTAGATGAGTCTTGGTAGGAATGCACACATCCTCACAGAAACTGATGTAAGATGTTACAGTCTCTGTGAGCTCATCCAGATCATTTGCGGCAGATTCAAAAACAGTCCAATCAGTAAGGTCGAAACAGGCTTGTAAATCCCACTCTGTTTCATTAGTCCATCTTTTAACAGTTCTTAATACAGGTTTTCCAGATTTGAGTTTCTGCCTGTAGGTCGGTATAAGATGAACCAAACAGTGATCAGAGAGTCTGACGCTTATCTCCTTGTGGAGAGTCCTAATACCGTGCAGATGTCCATTTCCATGTTCATGCAAGAATGAGCAATGTCAAAGCAGTGTCACAATGTTCGTGATGATGTTCTTAATGTAAACACTGTGAGCACCTCCCTGTTTTGGTCAGCAGTGCTTTAGAAGTGAGCTCAGAAATACAGACTCTCTCATATTAATGTGTAGTGGAAATGAAATGGCATGCATTTATTGAAGATGAAGATGTTTGACAGTAAATTATATTGCGTGACTGTGGATCAATTAAAGGAACACAGTGAATCAGCTCAGGTCTGCTAGACTCTCCTGCTGGACGTTTGCTCAGATCAGCTCATGAGACTTCACCGAGTTCTCAGTTATGTTTCATTATTGAGGAATCGTCATAAATCATTCTCCTAATGGACTCTGAGCGTTGAGCAGTTCAGAGTGTTTGCTCTTGGGAGAAATTGATGAGAAATGTTTTGATTGCAGACTTCAGACAGATCAACCTGAGACACTGTTGAAATCTCCTCTGTGATCTGAGAATTTCTGGAAAGTGAGAGACATCAGCAAAAATGACTCCATTTGCATTCTCAGATTTGTGTTATTTCTACTATCACACTTTTCTCCAAAGAGTTTCAGAGTCTGGATTACACATCTCATTTCAGATGCAGATGATGTGATTATTAGAGTTCATCTGCTTATCACATTTTCACTTGTCACATTAAGTCTGACGCTTATCTCTTTGTGGTGTTTTGTAGTGTTTAAAACACAATCAACCACCACAAAGAAAACCAAATGAATGAATCATGAAACATGGCTAAACGACAACATCCCGGACTCCGCCATTCAGTCTGTACTGCAGCAGACCGCAAGACCCTCCAGCGGACAGTGAACACAGCTGCAAGGATCATCGGTGCCCCTCTCCCCTCCATCCTGGACATTTTCCTCAAACGATGCTCCAGCAAAGCCAACAGTATCGTAAAGGACTCCACACACCCCTTCCACAGTCTCTTCCAGCTCCTACCATCAGGTAGACGGTACCGGAGCATCAGAGCCCGCTCTGCCAGACTGCTCAACAGCTTTTTCCCCCAGGCTGTGAGAGCCCTGAACTCAAATCACCCCGCCCCTCTCTGAATCCCCATACAAACCCCATACCTCCTGAAACATGGACCATCTGGAACTTATGGAACTTTGTTTGTGCAATCGAAGAGTGCTACAGGTGAGTGGGCCTGTACAAACCACCTATAGTAGCACACTCTCTTCCTCTATGCGCACTAGTCACTTTTCACACACACTGCTGTGTGTACACAAATCCCACAAAAAGACTCAGTAATATCAGTAATATATGTATGTTTACATGCTAATGCACTACAAATCATCCTGCACTGTTCCCCAGCCAGCTGCTTGAACTCACATTGTCTCTCTTTGCACATGTACAGTATTTATCTGAAGCATTCGTATAGTTTGTATAGTTTGTATTTTTTAGTTTATGTATAGGTAAATTTTTTATATAGATAGTATATTTATAGTCAAAATCTATCAGTAGGATAGTTTGTGTATAGGTTTATATTGTTTTACTTCATTGCTGTATGCCTGTATTTATGTAGCACCGTGGTCCTGTGAGGCACGACATTTCGTTCCACTGTTTGCCCCCGCATGTAGCGGAATGACAATAAAGCTCAACTTGACTTGACTTGACTTGAATGGGTTTTGTGAAGAGTTTATAGTGCATTTCTTGACCAGCGATCACTGACTGTCTTTAGCAGCATTTTTAATAACTGTAGCCATTGTGTAATGGATATTATTTTTCCTATTAAACACAGTAGTGTTTTCGGAGACAGTAGAGGTAGCAGGAAGGGAGTAATGTGGTTTGACTGGGATCATTTATTTGGGAGAGGTCACCAAAAAGGAAGGAACAGGAGGAATACTGGATATCAAGATGTCTGAAATCTTATGAGTTTTATCTGGCCGGACGGCATGACAGTAATTGCCAGGGCTATTGAGACTGTAGCGCGTGTGCTAATCTCATTTTAAATATTTTATGTTGTCTAAATATATTAGATGAATTGTGTTTCTGCTGATTATCTAAGTTTCATTGTATTCTTTCCAGATGGTATTGTCTGTGTTATTTTTAGACTTTCCTCTTGTTGACTTACTGATATTAAATTAGTTGAGTTATGGATATGCATACATATGCCTACAAGAAAACATTTTTATTCATCCCATCCATCTTCTAAATTAATTTGCTGGTTGTTGAACATATTTATATATTTATTGATTTATTTTCCATTAATTGCACGCATTTAGCCCATTTGACTTTCCGTATTATCTGTTTTAATATATAACATACCATGTATGTTTAGTAAATACTGTAAATGCCTGAGAAATCTTTGACTATATTACTTTATTTATATATGTTTTCGCCAGTAGGTGGCCATTAATTAGCATGTTTTTATGTTATTAGCGTGTCGTTTAACGGAACCAGTCCCTTCGCGCGCACCTTACACAGGCTATTCCTCTGCGTGAATTTCAGGTGTTTTACGCCTATGGTCTTTGCGCTCAGAAACGCGGCTCTGGCGTTGAAAACATAAACAAACAAACAAACAAACAAACAAACAAACAAACAAATAAATAAATAAATAAATAAATAAATAAAGACTTTTAAAAAAACGTTCTTACACTTTGCGTTTTCTCCATCCCACTGCCCTGCGTCTGGTGTTTTTTTTTTTTGTTTTTTTTTAAAGCAAAAACGTGTTTTTGTGTGAATGCTGTTTATATTCATTATTAGACTTTTCGGTTTAATATAACTGTATGAACGAACGGGTAGCGTGATTACTTAAAACATCGTGCTCATAAGTGTGTGTGTTCAGGAATGTTAATATTTGCTTCAGTTACACCAGAATAGTTCCATCTCTTCATGTAAGTCATTAGTTTTTGTGTGGCTGCATAGTGATGTTTACTGTATAGTGATGTTGACTTCAGTGATGTGTTATAGTGGGTAGTAACGTGAGACTTATGTTTGGCAGCAGCTGGTGATTTGGAAACGGCTCAGTATGGACTGCAGGCGGAACCTGGCGGAGGATCTAAACTCTCCGTTCCGTGAGGGGCGTTTCTAGCGCTTCTTTCTGGAGAAGAGCGTCGATCTCCAGGATCTGTGCGTCGCGTCGCTCTCTGCAGCTCGGCTCCGCCTGCGGCGCGGGGCGTGTCTCTGTGGGCGGGTTCGCGCGCGCTGCTGATGTGAGGACGCAGGTGACGCGGCGCTCAGCTCCCATCGGAAGACGCGCAGGATCGAGACGCGTTGCTCTCTGACGGATACTGACATTATTCCGGACTGAGATTGCAGAGAAAAGCGCAGGAATTTGGGAAGAAGGAGAGACGGAGACGCAGGGAGAGCATTGCGAAGGTAAAGAGCTGATCTCTCTCTCTCTCTCTCTCTCTCTCTCTCTCTCTCTCTCTCTCTCTCTCTCTCTCTGTGTGTGTATGTGTTCGTTCGTTCTTGGATTTTCCTGATCAGCATCATGACGATGTCCAATTTTACACACGAGATGCTGAAGAGCGTCAGTCTGATCTCCGATGTGTGTGTGTGTGTGTGTGTGTGTGATGGTTGGAGGAGGTCATCTCTTGTTTCGGATCATGTCAGGTTTGATCTCTTAAAGTCTCCAATGTGTTTCTGGGTCTGGAAACATGATGCTGGTTAAAGCAGAGCAGCGGAGGATGCGCGTGAAGGGAAGTGATTGGTGAATGTTCGCTGAAGAGACTCTAATGATCAGAGCATCGATCACTCATGTGTCTCTCTACACATTTGACATGCTATTTCAGCAGCTGCCGTAGTGTCGAGACATCATTAAACATAGTGTTTCCATCCAAGATCTCTAGACTGTTCCGTCTGACACACACACACGCGCGCGCGCGATAGACACAAACGAACTAAGTTTTTGTAGGCGTTGACAGTCGTTCTTATGTTGTTTCGTACTCTCTTGTCTGTATTATGTTCATTAAAATGGGCTGAAATCAAAGGACTGGCCTGTTCTGTCTGATTGAGTTCATGAGTTCATGTGTAGTGAGGATGATTTCAGCGCGCAGCTCCTCCGCTGGGGTGCGATAGACAACCTCTCTGAACACCCCGCAGAGCCCCACACACACACACACACACACACACACACACACACACACACACACACACACACACACACACACACACACAGACAGACAGACAGACAGAGAGAGACAGACACAGACACAGACACAGAGACAGACAGACAGACAGAGAGAGACAGACAGTCAGACAGACAGACAGACAGACAGAGAGAGAGAGAGAGAGACAGTGTATTTATACAGAGAGAGGTGGATGGTGACGCTGTGCAAGATTTCATTTCTTTCATATAGCTGGTGTGTGTATACAGGCTTGAATTTATCTGCTCTGTACAATTCAGAAACCCCTTTGTGATCAGAAGGGTTTCTCCTTTTTCTCGGCTCTTACATTTGGGCCCAAATGTCTGAAAATGTCCTTGCGAATATAGGCAAACCGTGTCAAAAAATTTTACACACTGATGGTGTGTTTGCACACAGATACTCTTGCTTTGTGGTTTCCCATGACGTTATTAGTATGCAAATGATATATTGACTGTGTGGTTGATCAGTAGGTTATTGATGACCGCGTTCAGAGCTGCAGTGTGTGTGTGTGTGTGTGTGTGTGTGTCAGGTTGATGCACTTCTGTAAGCGTAAAAATGGCTGCAGTGGAGTAGAAAAGATTCACAACCTTTCAGATCTCAGTAGCTCTCTTTCCAAACCAAAAGCTGGTGTTAAATGCGTTTTCCTTATGTTTAACTAATAGATTTTGTCCTCGCAGCAGGAGAATTTTGTGTGGTTGTGAGGGAACGTTTAAGGTCTTTTCCTCAGATGTGCTGAAGCTTCATCTTGCAGACGTCTGTCAGGAGTCTGAATACATTCATGTTGGGATAAAATGCTTCTGGCCTAATTAAGATCCTATTCTTCACTGGCCAGATCTCTGCAGGACCTTTATGTGTTTGTCAAGTCAAATTTACCGGTGAAGCGTTTTCACACATTGTCTGAGAGCAGTTTTCCAGAAAATCACAGTTTTAGTGATTATAATGTCTTCATTCCTTAGAGTGGCATTTATCAGATTAGAGATGATTGACATTGTTACGGTATAAACAATCAAGCAGTTGAGATTTGCTGTGTTATATATCGCTCGATATGAGTGTGCTGTATTTTAATGTTTCTCAGAACCTTTAACTGTTAGTTTAGTTCCTGTCAGCTCTTTGTTCTCTTTAAAGTGGGGGAGTATCTTAAAAAGCTCCTTTTGTCTTTGAACACTGATCCGGAGCTCAGCTGAAGGAGCCGTGATGCTCCAGACGTGACCTCTTCACCTGCCGTGACAGCGGCTCGACCCCGACGCCCAGAGATCTCTGCCGCCTGTTAGCAGCGCCGCTAATCTGACTATAATCCCTCTCCTCTAACCAGCCAACCTGAGATCCTCCTCATCTCTCTCTCTCTCTCCGCCCCGGGTAAAGAGATCTTAAAACGAGGTAACAAAAGCGCAGCGATCAGAAGTGTCTCTAAAACGAGCTGAACGCTAAAGTGAGCAGATCCTCCTCCGTTCACATCATCCAGATCATCACTGACGCTGATTAGCGGTACGTGACGAGACTTCAGACACATCTGATGAGACGGTCTAGTGATGGAGGAGTGTGTTTTGCATTTTGGTAAAAACTGAGGCTGTTTTCATCTTAAGAGACTTAATGTGCTTAGAGAAGATTTACACGGGGCCTACAAACATGCAATGGAAAACGTTAAAGAATTGGTTCACCCAGAAAGGAATATTCTGTCATCGTTTACTCACCCGCATGCTGTTTCACACTGTTTTGACTTTCCTTGCCATCAAAATCAAAAAAGAAAATGTCACTCTTTTCCATGCAGGGTCAACTGAAGCATAGAGTTTGTCGTCTTCTCATGTGAAATCTCACGAACACAAGTGGAGTTTTGGCCAGTGTTGAGATTATCAGTTTGTGTGACTGACTACAGAGTCATATGTTAGGGTACTTTTATGTTGCTTTTGCATGAAAGCTTCAGTGTCCATTTTTTACTGTAATTGTTTAGAAGAGCGAGCAGCACTATCAGTCTTTCATAGAAGAAGAAGAGGAATAAAGAAAATCATAGAGGTTTGGAATGAAGCAAGGCTTAGTAAATGATGATAGAATCCACAAGAGAATAACTAAAACAAATTTATATTTTAATTCTTGGTTTTTATGGTCACAGTTGAGCAATTGCTGCTTAAGAGTTGAGAGAAACAGAACCTTTGAATGAAATAGTGAAGAACGGTGACTTTAATAATGGTAGCCAGAGAGCTCAAATGGTTTAATTTAAGTAATTGTGCCACGGAAGCTCTGGAAGATTGGTCTGAAATAACAGCAGCTGGATCGCTCTGAACTGCTCTGATCTCGTTTTCACTTAAGAGGAATTTCATGTGCCGACTGCACCTAGAGTTGAAAGTGAATTCCTTCCATTTCATTTAAGGAAAATCTTAAAAATCAATCCAGGGTGACTGAATGAAATGATGTGGAAATTTCTCCATGTTCACAGGAGCACAGACAGTGAAGTGATTAAGATCTCATAGACATCAGAGTGTTACTGAAGATTTATTCAGAACTGAACACGTAGGGTTAAAGCGTTACATCAGCATTAACCCTGAAGAGTTGGATGAGATTTGTCTTTGTGTTCTTTATTCTGTTGGCAGATGGTTCCTCTGGGTTTACAGTGGGATGATGTTGAAGGTTGCTGCTTTGTGTAAAGCTGAACCTCATTTTTGCAGGTGGTCACTGAGCTCACGTTGAGCAAAACTCTCTCTGAATGGGTCATAAAATGCATTTTAAGATCATTTTGCATCCTTTGCCACAAACGATTCATTCAGGTGACGTCTCCTCTTTCACGAGCACAGGCAAACATCCGCTGCTGTGATTGGTGAACTTCATCACTGTTTTCACTCGCAGCACGCTGACGTGTGTTTGATGCTCGAGATAGAGCCATATGTATTTAAGCCTGAGGCGGAAGAGAATTGCTATCAGAAAATTTTATCTTTATTTAGTTCTAAAACTATTGTTTTATCTGTAGGCATATAATGAATTGCTATTTGGGAAAAAATGGTAGCATGTTGAGATTAAGAAAAGAGTCTGATAACATTCTTGTTCATTTGCGCAGGCACATCATTAAAATGAACTGCAGCCATGCATTTCTAATTGGTTATGGAGTTTTGGTAGGTTTGTCTTTATATTTGTCTGTATATAGGGACAGAACAACATTGGATGGTTTTACTTGACAACAGTATTACTCTTGTCATGCACACATCTCTTTGAGTTACATACACATGTAAAGAGGGCATCTAGAGAAATATCACTTTGTGAATAAAAGCTTTTGACACCAGACAAGCAGCTCTAAATGGAATGCTGCAGTCAATGCTTTTCACAATTATGCCAATCATAAACATAATGTTTTTCTACGAATTATGCAGCCCTAGTTTAAGTACATGTATTCATTTAGAGCTGTGGTCATCCAAAGCAGTTTATGAACGTGAGCTACAATAATAAAAGAAGCAGTAAACCAGAGGAGTGACCCGCAGCACCAGTACAGCGGCAGGCAGGAGAATGTGGGAAAGACTAGTTAGTTTGTGCGTCTCTGCAGTGCTGCTGCTGATTCAGCGCTTCTCTTCAGTTCTCTGTGTGTAAATGTGAGTTCGCTTCACCACTCTTATCTGAACAGCTCCCAGTTTACCTCTTTCTCTCTCTCTCACTCACACACACACACACACACACACACACACACACACACATGATTCAGGCTGGGCATCTCTGCACCTCTGGACCTCTTTCAGAGAGAGCAGGTGATTGTAAAGGATGCCTACTTCTGTGGCACAATAGAAACTGTTGATCGTGTCTTGGCTGTCCTGATCTCTGCCCAATTGATCTGTTCAGTTTGTTCATCCAGCATCCCTTCATTACGTCTCTCTGTGACATTGACACAATTGACCCTCTCTCTCTCTCTCTCTCTCTCTCTCTCTCTCTCTCTCTCTCATTCACATTCTGATTTTCTTCTCAAATGTACTTAACTGGCATGCCAGACATTATTACCAAAGCATGCAGGTGTCACTCAGTGCATCAGGTCGCTAGTAAAATATGCTCTCATCCTATAACTAAAAAAATAAGTTTTGTTTTTATCCAACTTTCTGAAGGGCAAATAATTTCAAAGTTGGGATCTTATATTTTCCTGATGTCCTTAGAGCTTGGGCCGGTTAACAGGTGTTTCTCTGTCTCTATAGACATATAAACTCTACAGAATAAATATTTATATAAGCTTATCTATGAGTAAACATACTTGGCGGTGGTCAATATTTTTCAGCGCTTTTTTAGACCCATCTGTAATTCTTTCTACTGTTGTACAGTTTATGGTCTCATCTGTGCATGTTAGTATTTTCTTTCCATTTTGGACACAGTGTTGGAAGAGAGCAGATGTAAATCTGTGATCATGTAGTTGACTGTTGAGCAACCCTGAAACCCTAACCCAACCATGAACCGATGACCCTTGTATCTTCCTAGAGAATCCCCTCTCGTTTGCCATTGATTCACAAGTAAATAAAAAGTGTCCACCTCGATCTGTACCTGATCAGAGCTACTCCTCAACATTAACACTGTTCTGCTGAAATCTCTGTCCAAATACATAGTTATTCTCATTGTCTGTGGTGGAATTGGGTGGTATTCTGTTTGCTGTAGTATTGTTGTCTTTTTGTTGTAAGATCAGGGTTTGATCTTACATCCAAAACTGTCCTCTTCATCCTGTGTGTTCAGAGCCTGTGTGACGACCGTTTGCTCTGATCCGTCTCTGTACCTGTCTCTCTGTTTCTCTCAGGACATGAAAGATGACATTACATGCTGGTTTGTGTGAGTGTGTGTGTGTGTCTCTGTCGGTCCAGTCTTTGTTGTTCTTGTGGCTCTGAACTTTCCTTTGCTCAGCATGTTTTTCTTTTCTTTTCTCACTCATTCCCATTTTCTCCATTTCATCTCTGCTGCTATAATTCATTTCTCTCTCATACTCTTGTTTTGGCAGCTGATTCTCAGTGTTTCTCCTTTTTCTTGATGAGACACTACACACATTTTAACTGCACCTGAAGAGACAGACAGGCAGACGGAGAGAGAGACAGATGAATCTGTAGCTCTATTAGGTTCTAGCTGAAGAAATAAATGTGACACTCTCTCAGTCCTGTTAAATGATATTAATGAATGTTTCACTTCATGTACTGAAAGAGAAACAGCAGCAGTCTGTGTGACAAAGACACACTCCAGCTACACACTAGAGTGTGTTTGTGCAAACCTGTATGAAAATCAAGGACGTTTGTTGGTTTGTCTGTGCTGCTGTCACGTCTTTGACGTGTTGTGTCTCAGAGACCAAACTGTCTGTCTGTCTCTCTGTCACTTCATCAGATCAGGTGCTTTTGAAGCTGCTCCATCAAACTCTTGCTGGATTATTGGTCTGCTGTTATTTCCTCACAAATCTGCTGTTCTAAACATTGGCCACTTTGTTCTGGTTACCTGCTGCTAAGTCTGTTTCTGTGTGTGTGTGTGTGTGTGTGTGTGTGTGTGTGTGTTTTGAGTAAAAGAGAGAAAATACTGCATTCTGATGGTAAACTTGAGTTTTGAAAGCATATATAGTTTCAGCACCATGGACAGCTCCAGGGCTGCAGATAGTTTCAGCACCACATATATATTCAGCACCATGGACAGCTCCAGTGCCGCAGATAGTTTCAGCACCACATATAGATTCAGCACCATGGACAGCTCCAGTGCCACAGATAAGGTGCGTTCAACTTAAGTTAAGTCAAGTCAAGTCAAGTCAAGTCGAGCTTTATTGTCATTCTGCTACATGTGTGGACATATAGTGGAACGAAATGTCGTGTCTCGCAGGACCACGGTGCTACATACTAGTTAAACATAAGATAAACATACAACAATGCAAGTATAGGAAAAACAATAGAGCTATACAACAGTTAACTATCTGACTATACATATACTAAAAATACTATAACTGCTATACCTAGTTGACCACACATACACAAACTGAGACTGTACAAAAACTTTACATAAATACTGTACATGAAATTGTGCGAAAGAGATATATGTACATGAAATTGTGCAGAAAAATATATATTTTGTACATTAAATTATTGTGCAGAAGAGAGATTTTGTGGGAGACAGTTCATAGTGCAAAAAGATTTTGTAGTGCAATGCTCAAGTAAACGTATTATTTTGTAGTGCAATGTTCAAGTAGACATATATTTTCTTAAGAGTCTTTGTGGCAGGGATTGTTTGTAGAAAGTGTCTAGGGTGTATATAGTGGGATGAGTGCGTTACTACAGGTGGTTTGTATAGCCCACTCACCTGTGTGTAGCACATTCAGAATTGCACTTAGTAAAATTGTCAACAATTTTTAATGAGTTGGGGGGTGGGAGGGCTGAGGTGTTCATGGTTTCAGAGGGGGACAGGGGGATTGGAGTTAAGAGCTCTCACAACCTGGGGAAAAAAGCTGTTGAGCAATCTGACAGAGCGAGCTCTGATGCTCCGGTACCTTCTACCTGATGGCAGGAGCTGGAAGAGGTTGTGAGAGGGGTGGGTGGGGTCCTTCACGATGCTGGTGGCCTTGTTGGAGCATCGTGAAAGGAAAATGTCCAGGATGGAGGGGAGAGGGGCACCGATGATCTTTGCGGCAGTGTTCACTGTCCGATGTAGGGTCTTGCGGTCAGCAGCACTGCAGTTCCCATACCAGACAGTGATGCAGGTGGTCAGCACACTCTCAATGGTGCCCCTGTAAAAAGTGGTGAGGATGGGTGGAGGGAGACTTGCCCTTTTCAGCCGGCGGAGAAAGTGGAGGCGCTGTTGTCCCTTCTTGTTGAGTGACGTTGGTGGTCCAGGTGAGATCCTCTGTGATGTGCACTCCCAGGAATTTAGTGCTGCCGACTCTCTCCACGGTTGAGCCGTCGATGGTCAGCGGGGGGTGGTCAACAGAGTTTCTCCTGAAGTCCATCACAACCTCTTTCGTCTTACCTACATTGAGGGACAGGTTGTTAGAACCACACCATTCAGCCAGCTGTGCCACTTCCTCTCTGTAGTGCGTTTCATCATTGTTGCTTATGAGGCCTACCACAGTTGTGTCATCAGCAAATTTGATGATGTGGTTGGAGCTGGACTTGGCAGTGCAGTCGTGGGTCAGCAGCGTGAAGAGCAGCGGGCTGAGCACACAGCCTTGTGGGGCACCTGTGCTCAGTGTGGTAGTGCTGGAGGTGTTGCGGCCGACACGGACTGACTGAGGTCTTGCAGTTAAAAAGTCCAGGATCCAATTACAGAGGGAGGTGTTAAGGCCCAGCAGGTTTAGTTTGTGGATGAGCTGTTGTGGGATTATTGTGTTGAATGCTGAGCTGAAGTCAATGAACAGCATTCTAACATAAGAGTCTTTCTGTTCCAGGTGGGTAAGAGCTAGGTGGAGAGTGGTGGATATTGCATCGTCCGTGGAACGGTTTGGACGGTATGCAAACTGGAGTGGGTCCAGCGTGTTTGGGAGACTGGACTTGATGTGCTGCATGACTAACCTCTCAAAGCACTTCATCATGATTGGGGTCAGTGCTATGGGACGGTAGTCATTCAGACAGGACACAGGTGACTTCTTTGGTACTGGAATTATGGAGGTGGATTTGAGACACGTGGGGACGACTGCCTGGCTCAGCGAGGTGTTGAAGATGTCTGTTAGGACATCCGTCAGCTGTGCAGCACAGTCTTTCAGTACACGTCCAGGTATGTTGTCAGGGCCCACAGCCTTTCGTGGGTTAATCCTGGATAGGGTCTTCCTTACGTCGACTGGAGAGAGACAGAGTACCTGGTCGTTTGGAGATGTGAGTAGTTTCTGTGCAGGTGTGTCGTTCTGTATCTCAAATCATGAGTAGAAGTGGTTGAGTGCCTCTGGAAGGGATGTGTCATGATCACTGGCCTGTGGCAGGGGCTTGTAGTCAGTGATGGTCTGAATGGCTTGCCACAGGGTCCGAGTGTCTCTGCTGTCTGTGAAGTGATTGTTGATTTTTTTAGCATACTGATGTTTTGCCTTCTTGTTGCCATGAGACAGATTGGTACTTGCTGTTTTGAGGGCTGCTTTATCTCCTGATCTGAATGCTTCATCTCTGGTCTTTAGCAGCCCACGAACCTCTGCTGTCATCCATGGCTTCTGGTTGGCACGTGTGGTGATGGTTTTGGTGAATGTCACATCATCTATGCACTTTTTGATGTAAGCAGTCACAGTTTCGGTGTACTCCTGCAGGTCTGTGTGGTTGTTGTAGGTGGCCGCCTCTTTAAACATGTTCCAGTCTGTGTCCTGGAAGCAGTCCTGCAGTGCTGAGGTGGCATTGTCTGGCCATACTGTGATCTGCTTTTGAACCGGTTTGGTGAGTTTGAGAAGTGGTCTGTATGCTGGGATTAACATAACAGAGATGTGATCCGAGTACCCGAGGTGGGGGCGGGGTTCGGCTTTGTATGCGTCCTTTACTGTTGTGTAAACAAAATCCAGTGTGTTGTTTCCCCTTGTTGCAAAGTTCACATGTTGGTAGAACTTTGGCAAAACTGTCTTTAGGTTTGTGTGGTTGAAGTCACCGGCTATGATGAAAAAGCCGTCGGGGTTATTTGTTTGTTGTTCGCTGATGGCGCTGTACAGCTCGCGAACGCAGCGCTGCGCAGATTGATCAAATTCTGACTTGAAGCAGTGCATGCTGGTTAGAAATTTTGTCCAATTTAAGATGGCGCCTACGCCACGTGACTGTCACGTGTGGCATCAAAGCACCGCGAGAGCATTTCAAGAGCAGCCGGCTGACTCAGCCGCCGCAGTTTCTTCAGAGCGACTGAGCTTTGATGACGAAACATCCATTTCACGATTGGCCAAACTCACCACATGACAACGATCTTGTGTGTTTCGGGTTTATTCTAACCTTTTCAATTCCAATAATGGCCGCAAATCTGTTTTTAGAACAGTAAAAGCTTTTTTTTACTGTAGTCACAATGTTATATTGAGTCACGTTTATCATAAAACACTGATAAAAGCATATGTACCCCCACTTTATTAGTATTTAAATAGTATATGATTGTTGAACTTTTATTCTTGAATAGATGAAGCTGTATTAAGCAGTATATAAGCAGTATAAAGTGTTTCTGTTGCTCATGAAAACATTTCTGAAATGTCTCTGTATTTGACAAATAGTAGATTTAATTCACTTCATCTGTGATAGAGTATGCAAACACCACGTGAGCGTCACTACCGGGAGGCCCGGTTGTACGGGTGTACTAGACGATGCTAAATACCCTCAAACGAAAGCAAAGGCAATTAAAAGATCTGGAAAACTATCTAACGTGTTTTTGCGGCGTTGAGAAATGTATCCAATCAACTCAATGGCCAATCAGAAACAGTGTAGTTTTTCAGAATTCACTCACAGCTGAAAGAGCTGGAGTTTTGCACGCTGCAAGTGCAAGACTCAGTGTAAATTCATTGTAGATTCATTGTGTAGTTTAGAGAGCTTGATTATTACAGAACTTTGTGAGATCGCGATTAACTTTGATGAGTGATGCTTTTAGTGATAATAATGGGAGCACGCTTTGTGTGTTTTCTAGGCAATAATCCATTCAGAATTTTAATGAAACTTTAGTTTTTCGGACACATACATGCTGCAAAGTTTCAGGAATGATGCTGGATTAATTCTTGAAATATCAGTGACAAGCAATGGATGGGACAAAAATGCATCGGTGATTTAATTCTGGAACCAGTCCTGACCAAACTTACAAAGGCAGCGCGCGTCCTGAGCGAGATCTAGTTCACGGACTAAAACCGTGTGTAAACTTTATTGAGATCGGGACATATCAACCAGTAATTTCATTTCCAGTAACGGATGGTAGAAAGTTCAGAAATGAATGGTATGCGATTTATGACAGAATAG
Organism: Spinibarbus caldwelli; assembly: GCA_039654775.1. Lineage (NCBI taxonomy): Eukaryota > Metazoa > Chordata > Actinopteri > Cypriniformes > Cyprinidae > Spinibarbus > Spinibarbus caldwelli. The sequence continues at coordinate 318,539 of CM077220.1, forward strand.
TCCAACAACTGATCGTTTATTTTTTCCTTGTGTCTCACCACAGTGATTCAAAACGGACACATTTATAGTGACACGGGAAAAAGACACTGAAAACTTAAACTAACATCAGAAAATCAGCGCACTGCACACATATATCTGAATAAAAATGAAAGGCCATCAACTGACTCTTAAAACTGGAAGCATCACCATTCAAATCAGCAGCAAGAGTCAAAGCTCCACAGTTTAGTAGACGCAGGCAACCTCTTTAAGTTATTCTTCACTGTGCTGTATTCACACAATGCGTTGCAATATGGTAGCGAGTTGTTTTTGAAACACATTCAAATCTTCCCCCCGACCCATGAGTGTGGGTATTATAAGAGATTCCAGGTATTTCAGAAAGAAAAAAACAAAACAAAAAAAAAACAAAACAAAAAAAAATTATGTGTGTCTGGCAGATGCTTTTAACCAAAGTGATTCAGATTATGGCAGGTTGCTTTTGATGTTCCTTATGTCACTTTGGATGAAAGCCTCTGCTAAACGAATAAATTAAAGCCCGAGGTGTACATTATTTTAAAGTCTTTGTGTTGTCTGGGATTTGAACCAATGACCTTACTGAGCTCAAGGACTTGAGAAGTTATGAATCAAGAAGATTTCTTGGCATTTTCATTTGCTGACCACAGAAACACACAGATCACATGTTCATCATCAGTCAGTGACATCACCAGATCAGCAGTTCTGTCTGACTGTGTTCGGGACAGAAGGATGATGTGTTCGCTGGAGGTTGTAATTTGATGTTCTGGTTTGTTTTTAACTCTCATCTGACAGCCTGTGATTTCAGCTCAGAATCTCATGCTGGGCTGAAAGCAGTCAGAGTCTCGTCTGCGTGTGTGTAAAAGATGGCGGTGTTGAGATTTATTTTTCATAATACCAATGCTGACTGATTACATGTTTGGCTAAGTGTAAACAAGAAACAAAACAGTGTGTTATGCAGAAAGTTGTGCAGTGTTGGAGTAACAGACAAACAAGTTTTAATAACAACATCTTCATCGCCATCATCATCATCATCACTGCACATCTCTTTTATTCATGTGTTTTTTTTCACACTGAAGCATGTTGAGTCTGCGCCATTCAGATTGCGAGTGTGAGATTCTCGCTGATGTGTGTGATTGACATGAGACCTAAGAGGAAAAGCAGCATATGCAGCAGCGGCACATAATGAAGCTTCCGCTCTACAGAGAATAAGAAAGATGGAGGCGTCTTTGTTTTTGGCATTTGGGGACAAGGTCATTTCCTCTCAGGGAGCCATGATGAACACACACACACACACACACACACACACACACACACTGACAACATGCTGAGTCATAATCATTCTTGATTAGATGTAGGCTGCAGAGTGTGTGTGTGTGTGTGTGTGTGTGTTATTATCAGTCCTGCTGTATATCTGACATTATTTTAAAGGCTGTAAACTTTCTGCTCTTGTATATTTTAGTCTCTTGTATTCATATGCACTCATAGACCTATATATGAAGTGAAAGCGAGTACATACACAAACACACATTGTCTCACTGGACTGTTCTTGAACTTTTGTCAGACTTTCACAGACAGAGAGAGAAAAAGAGAGACACGACAGACCCTTACAGATTTTCTGTGGTGTATTAATACAGATGCTGATTCACATCAGCTGTGTGTGTGTGTGAGTGTGTTTGATCCACATAAGCCATTCCCTTTCTTTTCAGCCACAATGAGTCCTTTTACGATTTTTGATTAATCATCTGATTGTGGTTATTTAATCTGACCACAATTATTTGAGATGATCACATTAATTGGACAGTTGTTTACAACCTGAATTCCGGAAATGTTGGGACGCTTTATAAATTTGAATAAAATGAAAACTAAAAGAATTTCAAATCACATGAGCCAATATTTTATTCACAATAGAACATAGATAACATAACAAATGTTTAAACTGAAAAAGTTTACAATTTCATGCACAAAATGAGCTAATTTCAAATTTGATGCCTGCTACAGGTCTCAAAATAGTTGGGACGGGGGCATGTTTAGCATGGTGTAGCATCTCCTCTTCTTTTCAAAACAGTTTGAAGACGTCTGGGCATCGAGATTATGAGTTTCTGGAGTTTTGGTGTTGGAATTTGGTCCCATTCTTGCCTGATATAGGTTTCCAGCTGCTGAATTTAATTTAATGATGTGCCAAATGTTCTCTATAGGTGAAAGATCTGGACTGCAGGCAGACCAATTCAGCACCCGGACTCTTCTACTACGAAGCCATGCTGTTGTAATAGCTGCTGTATGTGGTTTTGCATTGTCCTGCTGAAATACACAAGGCCTTCCCTGAAATAGACGTCATATGGAGGGGAGCACATGTTGCTCTAAAACCTTTATATACCTTTCAGCATTCATAGTGAACTCCAAAACATGCAAGCTGCCCATACCGTATGCACTTATGCACCCCCATACCATCAGAGATGCTGGCTTTTGAACTGAACGCGGATGACACACTGGAAGGTCTCCCTCCTCTTTAGCCCGAAGGACACGGTGTCTGTGATTTCCAACAAGAATGTCAAATTTGGATTCATCTGACCATAGAACACTTTTCCACTTCGAAACAGTCCATTTTAAATTAGCCTTGGCCCACAGGACACAACTGGACTTCTGGACCATGTTCACATATTGCTTTCTTTTTGCATGCTAGAGCTTTAGTTGCCATCTGCAGATGGCACTGAGGATTGTGTTTACCGACAGTGTTTTCTGGAAGTATTCCTGGGCCCATTTAGTAATGTCATACCAATGAGTGATGCAGTATCGTCTGAGGGCCTGAAGACCACGGGCATCCAACAAAGGTCTTCAGCCTTGTCCCTTACGCACAGAGATTTCTCCAGTTTCTCTGAATCTTTTGATGATGTTATGCAACGTAGATGATGAGATGTGCAATACCTTTGCAATTTGATGTTGAGGAACGTTGTTTTTAAAGTATTCCACAATCTTTTTACGCACTCTTTCACAGATTGGAGAGCCTCTGCCCATCTTTATTTCTGAGAGACTCTGCCTCTCTAAGACATCCCTTTATTAGCTAATCATGTTACAGACCTGATGTCAGTTAACTTAATTAGTTGCTAGATGTTCTCCCAGCTGAATCTTTTCACAATTTCATGCTTTTTCAGCCCTTTGTTGCCTCCGTGCCAAATTTTTTGAGACCTGTAGCAGGCATCAAATTTGAAATGAGCTCATTTAGTGGATTAAAGTGTAATGTGATGTTCTATTGTGAATAAAATATTGGCTCATGGCTTTTAGTTTTCATTTTATTCAAATTTAAAAAACGTCCCAACATTTCCGGAATTCCGGTTGTAAATTTAAAATTGCAATGGCAAAATGACGTGACATGAACAAAACTGAATAAGGATAGAAAAGGACAGGACAGGACAGGACAAGGACAAAAATATTTGGCCAAGTATGGTGACTCATACTTGGAATTTGTGCTCTGCATTTAACACATCTAAAAGTACACACACAGCAGTGAGTAGTGAACAAACACACACACACACACCGTGAACACACACCCGGAGCAGTGGGCAGCCATTTTTACTTCGGCACCACGGGGAGAAATTTTGGGTTCGGTTCTTGGTTAAGGGTCTCACCTCACTCGTGATATTGAGGGTGGAAGAGAGCGCTGATCATTCACTCGTGTGTGTGTGTGTGTGATCTGTGAGCTCTTCATCACACGGCTGCTGCTGCTGTTACTGAAGATGATGCTGAATGTTTTTCTCTGAGTTTCATGTTGTTTCTTCATCATCTAATTATGTTAATCAGCTGCTGGTTTGTTAGGGTCTACGGTGTGTTCCAGCGGCCCATCGCAACGATCACTGCCTGTGTTTGTTCTGTCATTTGTTTTGTTTGCTGAAGGCTCTTAGCAGGTGCAGGATTCACTCTCACACTCCATTAGTGATGGACGTTTGACAAAAGACGTGATGCACTTGTGCTTTTCAGCCTTTCACTCCTCTTTATGTAGATCTGCATGACTCTGTGTTTGTCAGTTGGTTAATTTCAGCTCAGGATAATGTGAAGCTAGGCTTTTCCACATATAACGGATCTGTTTTGTCTGAAGCAGGGTTCAGTTGTGACCCTGTAGGAGGAGGTTAACTCAATACTCAGATTCTTGGCTCACTGACTATCTTTACCCAGCGACTTGCTTCTCATTCGTCTCAGCCACTCAGATTACTGCTTGTTCCTTTTTTTAATAAACATCTATGACTTCATCTCCAGTGTACACTTAATTATAAGTATTAGCAGGAGTAATTATAATTATTATTTTTTGCACATGGATAGATTTAATGGCATGCTAGTTCAACAAGCCTTTTCAGCATTTTCATGTGACCTCTTTTGCTTGCTAATTTCCTGTCATTGCCTTCTTGGCTCTGCTGATGTATTACCCACAGTTCATTGCTCTCTGAGCCTCTGGTGTCATTTTAATGACCAAAAAACTAATTTAGGAGAATTGACCAGCAGAAATCATGAGAAATTAGTTTTACCCACTGATTTTCTGTGTGTGTGTGTGTGTGTGTGTGTGTGCGTGGACGTGAATGTGTGTGTGTGTATGTGTGTGGACGTGAATGTATGTGTGTATGTTTGTATGGACAGCAAGTAAACTGCATATATGAATCAATATTCCATTTCAATATGTAAATACGAAACAGTGAGGATGTTTAATTTCAGGGCTGGTAATCAACAGTCTGTTCTGGCCGATACTGATGCTAATCGATTGTTTTGCCTTTTTCTTTTGGCTGGCAGGGGATTCATTGACCTTTGGCATGAGACTTTTATTTTGTTGTTGTCCTCAGGTCACATTATAAGTTCATGACGTCTTCCATGTGATCAGATAGGCGTTAAAGATGCCAGTGACCAAACAGTATTGTGCCGCTTCTGCTGCTGTTGCCTCTCTTCAACTTTCTTTTGTAAAACTTGATCAACATTATTGCTTGAGATTTGATCTTTTGAGTGATTTAATTTAATTATGTATCACTGACTAATATTAGAGCTGAATAGACTGTCTGTAACAAAGAAGAGTGTTAAAACAAGCAGTGAATCTAACGCATCACCCAATTAATACTGTTAACCTCTTAACGTATTCTGGTGACTGGGATAGTTTATATTTGGTAACGATCAACCAGATCTGCTTTTGGAGTTTGGCTCATGTGAGTGTATGTGTGTGTGTGGAGCTGTATATATATATATATATATATATAGTAGTCTTGTGTTTGATCAGGAATGCAGTGTTAAACATGAAATTCTTGGGAACGTTCATCATTGGAGTAAATGACTCTGAAGGGAACCTTTGGCTGCTCAAGGTGTTTTTCTGCCAGGAGGCTTTTTGCAGATGGACCGAAACTAATTAAAATGCAATAACGCCCAATTTAATGTTGTTATATTTTGGCAGGAGTCTTTGGTAGCTGTGCAGAGCTCTCGTTCACTTCTGCTCCTCTTCCTGGGATGGAGCTAAATTTAATGGCTCATTGATCAGTTTCTCTCCTTATATTAGTTCTTCATATGAGTTTGTTCTCCCACTTACTCAAGAAACGGCCATCAGTGTAACTGAGAGAAATTGAATATTGTCTAGGAAATGTGATTTTGTGTCAGTGTTTGTTTGTGTGTGAGTGTGTGAGTGTGAATGTGAGTGAGTGAGTGTGTGTGTGTGTGTGTGTGTGTGTGTGTGTGTGTGTGTGTGTGTGTGTCTGAAGACCCAAAATGTCTGATCACAGTTTGTCAATAAGTCAGCAGTTTTTATTTTTATTTTTTTTTTTAATTTTTTTCAGAGAATGAGGTGATTATCGGCTTGAGAAATAAATTGGTCCTGCGGTGCTTTTGGCAGTAAATCTGTCACATGATCTGCTGACATCATCAGTGCGCTTGATTCATTAAGATGGGTGCTGTTATGTTTTGCTTTTAGATTTCATCAAGACATTGTTTTCATTGGTGTGTGTTTCAAAGTAGCTAGGCTCAAGTTTCTCTGAGCTTGTTGTGAAATTCTGGTAGTGTGTGATCGTCAGTCGATTTGTGTATCATGCCCAGTTTTTCCTCTGTAACCTCTGACAAAGTGTTTCAATGCCTAGTGTTTTAAAACCTGTTCTGGGTTTATTTGTGTCATATTCCAGCCTTTAATTTCTGATTCTGAGTTACTGTGGTGTTTGTCTTGGCTGTTGTCTGTCGGTTGGAGCATCTTAACTAACCCGTAGTCATCTGACTCACAGACGGCCAGCAGCAGTTTGACGTTTTATTTTTCCACACACACACACACACACACACACACACAGGGCAGATCTGGACCCAGGAGCCGCGGTATGCGTTTGCCTCTGGGGATGAACTCAAGCTAGCAGCAGCACGCCGGTCGGGTTGGGTTTCCTCCTGTAACTCCTCACGGCGGGGAACAGCAGACGAGCTGGAGCTTAATGCCTTCCTGTGGATCCATCTAAGATCTGCGCCGTAATGCAGCGCGCTTGAACAGACAGAAATGAAACTGTAAGAACTGAGTGATCAACACCAATGGTGCTTGAACTTTTACTATCTAGTCGCAGCAATGTTGCCTTTAATTGTTTCAGTATTGCTCACGTTCAGCACAGGCTCAGTGAGTGTGTGTGTGTGTGTGTTTGTTACAATGGCATATTTTGATTGATATCGATATTCCTCTAGTTCTTCTCAGGCTTTTTGCAGATGTATGTGCTCTATCATTAAACACACACAGACAAATTGCATTTAGAAAGAGTTTGGAAATGAAAGCGTATGTGTTGACGTTATTATGCGGTTCAATTCAAACCTCAATTCTAAATGGTTTTAGATTGTAAAACTTCTCCTGTGAGTGTAAAAACGGTGGAGCATCAATAGATCAGAAGCTTAAAATGAAGTTTAAATCAAATGCTGACACTCTTACACATTTTTAAGACAAACAGAAGAATATAGAGTGAAATATAGAGCGAAAGAGGGTGAGTGTGTGTGTGACAGAGAGATTGTGTTTGTGAGTGAGAAAGAGAGTGTGAGAGAGTGTGTGTGTGTGTCTGTGTGTGTGTGTGTGTATGTCTGTTTGTGTACAGGTTTATCCTCCATTGTAGGGACAAAATGTCCCCACAAGGATATTAAAACCTGATGTGTGTGTTTGTGATGAATGTGTGTGTGTGTGTGTGAGTGTGTCACTTATGTTACAGCAGCAGTATTTCTTGTCCTCTGACTGTTTTATGAAGTGAGGAAGTAAATAAATAAGGCCGAGTTGGCAGAGAGCGTCTGTAGGTCATTTTCTGGCTCTTACTGTGAGTTGTTCTACTGTAATTTGTTCTTTTGAGATCTGTATACAACACTGCAGTATACTGAGCCGTTCATCACATACTGCTTTGCATTAATGTTCTTAGATGCTGTCTTTCCAGGGAACTTACAATTAAGAGCACAAATCATGTTAATGGCGATTATCAGGACAGGCTGAGAATAAAGGACACAAGTGCCGCTCTGCCTTAAAGGGACAGTCCAGCCAGAAATCATTTACTCTCCCTCATGTAGTTCAATCTTGTATGTCTTTCTTTAGTGGAACACAAAACCAGTCACTTGCATTGTATGGACAAAAACACTGAGACATTTCTCAAGTATCTTGTAGTATCTCACAGCTGACTCTGAGGTCAGAGGTCATGCACAGTGTGGGTCAGATTCAGTAACCTGTTTGGATGGTTTATTGAGTAAACCTGTCTGAAATGGCGTCTTAGAGCAGCGATTCTTTGCTGGAAAATTAAGGTTTGAGAATATAGTTTTTAATTATTGAAGTTTTTTTTTTTTTTTTTTTTACAAACATCAGAGTGCACTTTAAATACTCGGATGATGTCTGTCTTTGTGTTCCTGGCTCGTTCATGTCTTCCTCTCTTTGTTTGTAGACGATGATCTCTTCATCTGTATTTGGAGAGCGTTTGTCTTCGTTTAAATAAAGTAATGTGCCAATTTAGTGGTTCTGTTTCGGGCCAAATAACATTGGAGTTTATTTTGGAGGTCAGATTTAGAGTTTCATCAGGAGCATCATGTAGGTTTTTGTGAGAGTCTTTAGTAATGGTTTAAGCTTGTAGCAGCTTGAGTTTCAGAGCGAGTGTGTTTAGATGATTGTTAGACGATGGTGTGTTTTCACTGGTAAATATATCTGTGACCCCTGAATAGTTTTTGCAAATTAATATTGTGTGCCTTCTACTGAAGCTTGATCCCTGTTTTTAAATTCATCTGTAGAATCCAGGATGCTCTGATATCAGTGGCAGGGAACTGCAGCTCTCCTCTAATCCCTGAGATCTGCTCTTCCTCTGGATCACACCGATTTGTCTGGTTTTGTCCAAACTGACTGTCAGAATCCACTCGTTAGTGAGTTACCAGGTTAGTTCCTGATGTTGAACACGTGTTGTGTGGACTGATTTCCGAGGGTCTGTCTGTGTTGGTCCAGCAGCTCCAGGTTCAGTGCTGGTTTCTCAGCGGTTGTGAACCGCTTCAGACTGAATGTTCCTTCATTGATGTAGATGCTGAATGATATCAGGCTTCAGCAGCAGGCCTGTCTCACTCCAAGCATCTGTCTGTCTGTCTGTCTCTGTGCTTATGAAGTTTTTTTCATACAACAAAAATAATAACAGTCACTGCACTAGACCTCAGGTTACCACGGAAACAGACAGCTGAGAGTTTTGTTCATATGTTGTTGTTAATACACACACACACACACACACACACACACACACACACACACATACACACACACTTTAAATGGCAACCAATTACAGTCATTCTGTCTTGTTTGGGTCTCTCTGCACCATATGTTTCACCGAGAGCCTCACACTTAAATTTTTTGAAGCTCTCAAGCTTCTTGTTTTATATTTTTTTATTTTATTTTAGTTTACCAAAGATGTTGGGAGTTACAAGAAAAATTATTTTTTTTTTCTTTTTTTTTACAGACAAACTAACTGAAGAAGACAATTTTTACATACTCTGCTTGTGTGTGCATGTGCTTGTGTGTGTGTGTGTGTGTATGTAAGTGTCTTCTTTAGTGAGTGTGTGTGTGTGTATATGTAAGTGTCTTCTTTAGTGTGTGTGTGTGTGAGTGTGTAAGTGTCTTTAGTGTGTGTGTGTGTGTGTGTAAGTGTCTTTAGTGAGTGTGTGCGTGTCTTCTTTAGTGAGTCTTTGTGTGTGTGTGTGTGTGTGTGTGTGTGTGTGCGCGTGTGTGTCTGCAAGTGTCTGCTTTAGTGTGTGTGTGTGTGTGTGTGTGTGTGTGTGTGTGTGAGTGTGTGTACTGGTATATATGGTTTACGAGGACACAAATGTGTATAATGCCATGGGTACTACAATGTAAACATGGTTTATGAGGACACTTCCTGTGTCCCCGTAAAACAAAAGGCTTAAAAAACATACTAAATGGTGTTTTATGAAATTCAAAAATTGCCAGTAGTTTCCTGTAAGGTGTAGGTTTAGGCAGGGCCTGACATTAAGCATTCTCATGTGGTTGTCCTTCGGACAAGTAAATTTGTCATTTACTTGTCCGAGTATAAAAGTTACTTGCCCGGAGAGAAAAAAAAATAATAATAATAATTGAGTTATAAATATAATTATTTATTGTATACAAAATACATTTAGTTTATTTAGTTAGATTGTTCTTTTTAAATAAAATAATGAAAAAAGTGTGATAATACTGTTATATTTTAAAATAAAAAGGGAGTATTAATTACAAATACAATTATTTTATATTAAACTTAAAAATAAAATGCTAATATTTACTTTTTTTATATATGAATTTTCAAACTTAAATTTAAAAATTTTTAATTAGAGTTCAATTTAATCAGACAATTAGTATAAGACATTTGGGCTGTTACCAAACAAATGAAATCAGTATCAACAAAATTCATCTTTGCAATGTAGAGGAAACACAGAAGCTGCATCTGAAGTGGAATAGATATATTTATTTACCCACTGTTAATGCAGCACTGAGGGACATGGAATGCTTTAATCTGCAGTTACAAATGAATAAATAATGTTTTGATTCATAAAACGTTGAATACTGAGATTTGAAATTATTTAAAAAATAAAATAATACTGTAAATGTGTAATTAAAACCACCAGTAGGTGGCATCAAGTCACAGTTTATAAGTGAGTCATTGCGACTGAACCGAATCATTTAAACGCTTGATTCATTCAGGCACGAAACGCCGTCATATTGCTCAGAGACGCAAAACAGTGCTGTGGCTGTGTTTGGAATTATTTTTGTTGGTGAAACAAAGCAGAAACGGGAAATATGGTGTCTAAAGTCTAAAACGTAAGTCTCTTAATGTTATCTTCTTGTTTATTGAACTGTTATAAAATCACATTTGTAATCATGATGGTTTTTGGAGCAAAAAAAAAAATAAAAAATAAATAAATAAAATAAAAAAACGGCCCTCGATCTTCGAGTGAAACTATATGAAATTATATAAATACATACATTTTCTGCTCCCATATCTTGAATTTTCTGATCATTCTTCATGCATTGTGATACTGAATCATGCAGTGAAAGAACGCATGTGCGCTAGTCTAACCTAGACGACTTTACGTAATGTATGCGTGCACTCTGTAGGTGTGTTTTGTTTGATTCTTGCAATATACTCGTTAAAACAACAATTACGAAATTATCGCAAACGATAAATATCACACACCCCTATAACAAAGGCTATTATCATAAATAAAGGCAGTTATTATTGTTTTTGGTATTGACTTTTTGAAGTTACTTGTCTGATTGGGCAAGTAAATTTCTCTTTCACTTGTCCGTCCAAAACATTCACTTGTCCCGGACAAGCGTTAATGTCGAGCCTTGGGTTTAGGTGTAGGGCAATAGAAAATACGGTTTGTACAGTATAAAAACCATTACGCCTATGGAGAGTCCCCGTAAACCACAAATTCAAGTATATGTGTGTGTGTGTGTGTGTTTGATCACATATGGTGTTGTCGTCTGTCCAGATCTCACGGTTAGTGTCAGTGTTTGTTAAATAGACATCTGTTGGCTTGAGGCTAAATAAAAATGACCTGTAATTTAACCAGACATTCTTCACATTTCACATAATTACATCTGTTTTCATCTCATTCTTCAACAGAATGTGTAAAGTCTATTAAATTTAGTACAAGCAGAGTAATGTGATTTGTACTGCGGTAGAGTAATTGTTTGATTTAATTAAATGGTTTGCTAGAGGTTGTAGAATCAGACATTTCCACATTTACTGAAATGCTCTGGAAACTCAACATCAGCTGATTCAAATTCATAACCATAAATCCACATCTCTCTGATGGCTTTGAGATCTTTACCAATAACATACTGTACATCATACCCATTATTATCTCTGACATCTGCAGATGATATTTCAGAAACAAAACTCAGTCTTTTCTATTCTGTAGACAAATAAAAAGAGATCTGTCTGTCTGTGTGTACAGTAAATTGTCTATGTACAGCAAGCACTTTTTAATTTACAAGTTGTAGACCAAAGATTGACGTAAAAGCAGCCTAATGATAATAAGATCAAATGAAAAGCCTAATGCTAATAATGCTAATGATAATGCTAACAACAACAATAATAATAATAATAATAATAATAATAATAATAATAATAATAATAATAATAATTCTAGCAGCAAAAAAACTCCTTTTAGTTTACCACATGGTAAACGCCATTGAACAGTGCTTCCTCTTTTCCAAAGAATCCACAAAGTTGCCGAAAGTGCATCTCTTCTTTATTTTGCTTTCAAAACTTAAAACAAATGTAAATCAATCAAGTCAGTCCACAAACAGACATAAACTTAATGGCTGTGCTCTGCTCTTTCCTGTGTGCCCGCCATCTCCTGTGAGCGCGGTCAAAGACAATATCTGCTCACGACGCTTCCACCTAGCTCTCCGACATAACGCAAATATATGCCGGTGGCGCCACCTAGTCCCCACCTCTTATAGAGGACTCGTGCACACAAAAAACACAAGACAGCCATACAAAACAATACTTAATTCAAAAATAATAAATAAAGAAAATCCCCAGTGAAGACCCTGTCTCCTAGACGGCCATTGGGACAAGACCACATGAACCAGATGAGTCCTCTGCACAATCTGACTCTGCAGCAGCCTATATTTAAACTGCTGATTTTTTTCTGGCCAGAGGAGAATGACACTATTTCGACACACTATTTCCCCGTCTAAATACTGTAAAGCTGATGTAAAGCCACCCAGCTTTATATCAAGCTGATGTAAAGCTGCTTTGACACAATTTACATTGTTAAAAGCACTATACAAATAATAGTGACTTGACTTGACTTGACTTTAAATGAAATCAATATAAACAATAATATGGCTCCTACACACCGGCCCCTAATTGTTTTACATAACTTATAAAAACAATGAATTTATAAAAGTAAAGGAGCCAAAAAAACAACAAAAATAATAAAAAATAATAATGTAGAGCTTAATTTTCTTCTTCTAAGAATAAGCATAGCTTAGTAACAGGTCTCTTAATGATAGAAGTTTTGGTCTTTAGAGTTACAAAACGTACTTGTTACGGAGCCGACGAGACGAGACGCGTGCGGATCCATTTGCAGGGCTTTTATTAGACAGAGACGTGGTTACAAAACAAGCAAGGTTCATGCAAATGGCAAACAGGCACAACACAGGCAAGACAAAGAGTAGTCCTAGGGCAAGCGTGGGTCTTTGATCGGCGAACAATATCCAATAGGGCAAGGCAGTGTTACGGGTGCTATGCTAGATAAGCGCACAACGCGGGAGTTTTCCAAATAAAAGTCTTTAATAATTATCCACAGAAGAAACAGATGAATTCCAGGAGCAAGGTGTAGCATAACACATAATACAAACGATAACTGGCAAATGAACTGGGGAGAACTCAGGACTTAAGAACACAGGAGCTAATGGGATAATTAATGAAACAGGTGATAACGATGAACTTAACAAGACACAGGCAAAAACTAGGTCAAAACAGAAACTCAAAACACAGACATGTAACAGATCGCCCCCTCCCGGGGAGGCGCGTCCTCGCGCCGTAAAGAGTTCAAACTGAGGAGGGAGGGCGGGGGCTCTGGAGGAGGGAGTGGAGCAGGAGAAAGGACAAACCAACCCCGGAACAAAATAAAAGTCCATGGGGGAGTGGAAGGTGGGAGGAGCCAAGGGGAAACCAGGAGCAGGAAGAGCCAGGTTTTGAGCCAGAGACCAACCATGATGAGGCCCCAGGGCGGAGTCGAAGGTGGGAGGAGCCAGGGTGGGAATGATGCCTTGACTTTCATGGACACCCTGGGGACGACCGACAGAGGTGCAGCTCTTGCTGATGGAGACCCAGATGGAGCCGAAGAGCTGATGAGTCCACGCTCAGCCGATGGTCCTGGAGGCCGAGGAGGAGCCGCGGCAACAAGCGTCCGAGGAGGAGCCAGAAATCCAGAGGTCAGAGGCTGAGCCGGTGGGACCGAGGACGAAGGCGGAGTCGGGGGGAAGGAGGAGCCAGCTGGAACCATAGGTGCAGGCAGGACGACAACTGACCAAGGCGGAGCCGGAGGGACGAGGGAGCCTGGAGAAGTCGTATGGCCGATGGTTTCCGGTGGAGCCGAGGGAGGGAGGAGCCAAGGTGGATCTGAAGTGTCGATGGACCGAGGTGGAGCAGTGGGCACAGAGGCTAGAGGCGGAGATAGGGGATCCTCTGTGTAGGATGGTGCTGATGGCCTGAAGACTCTTTGTATATCCAGCTGGCCAGTAGGAGCTGCAGAGAGGTTGAAGGACAGCAGCGATGACGGGGATGACGGGGTTGAAGGACTGGTTGACTGAGGAGGTGGGAGAGGGAGGCTGGGCGGGAATTCAGGACACACAGGAGATGCTGGAGAGACAGGAGTATCTGGAGAAACAGGGGGCTTAGAGCTCACCTCTCCAAAAAAGTCAATCAGGTCCATAGAAAAAATGTCCTTCAGTTCCTCAATATATCCACCAGAGGCCCGTCCGTACTCACTCATAGCGGTGGGAGTGTGGGCGGGGCAATCCGCCATATCCCCGAACTCCACTAATACTCCCTTGGTGCTCAGCGGTGTAGCCATCTCACACACTTGGTCAGACCATTGCGGAGAACTAGGCTCCCGGACGATGGTAACTTCTAACCTTGTCCTCGGTCCAAGTTCCTCTATCGCGGCGTGCCGAACTCCTCGGTCTGCGGTGGGTTCGTGCGACACCTCTGTCGCATCATTAGCTGGTGGTGGGCTGGTCTCTGGCAGTGGTGGAGTGGGGCTGGTGGCGAAATCATCCTCCACAGGGCCGATGGTGAATGCAGAGTCGTTGTGTACCAGCACCCACTCCACAAAGGCGGCGAAATCCTCTTTATGACCGCCCACTGGAACACGTGTCTTAGACCGCTCGCTCAGGCTGGTGAAATAAAAAACACAGAGCGAGCGGTCTGGATAGTGGGTAAGGCACGCGAGCTGAATAAAGTCCAGGGTGTGAGCTGCCAGCGGGCGATCTACCTGCTCCAGGCAGAGAAGTTTTACGGGGGGAAGGTCCATGGAAAAATTTAAACAAAACAAAAAAAAGAGGAAAAAACACCGTTCAACAGTAGGGGCCAGTTATTCTGTTACGGGTGCTATGCTAAATATGTGCACAACGCGGGAGTTTTCCAAATAAAAGCCTTTAATAATTATCCACAGAAGAAACAGATGAATTCCAGGAGCAAGGTGTAGCATAACACATAATACAAACGATAACTGGCAAATGAACTGGGGAGAACTCAGGACTTAAGAACACAGGAGCTAATGGGATAGTTAATGAAACAGGTGATAACGATGAACTTAACAAGACACAGGCAAAAACTAGGTCAAAACAGAAACTCAAAACACAGACATGTAACAGGCAGAGAGATAATCCAGGTACACGAGCGGGAGTCCAAGAGAGGTGCAAACAGAGTACGAACGGGAAGGCAAAGGGTTAATCCAGGAAACACGGGCAAGAATCAAGACACTAGAAAACAGGCAAGGCAAGACTATAATAACTGAGTGGGCTCCATAGAGTAGCTATCGCTAGGATATACGCTATACAATACTTGGCACGGAAGGGCATGTGAATGGCTGTTATATAGACAGCCTTGATATCAGGTGTGAGTTTAATTTGTGAGATGGAACATGGGAAATGTAGTCCAGGGGGACATGTGATAGTCTGTGAAGTGTGAGAGTCAATGTAGTGAGATGGTGACATCTGGTGATGAGCAAATGGAAGTGCATGGACAGGATTCATGACAGTACTAGTCCTTTCTTATCAGGTTCAATTGTTAGTACTTTCCCCAGAATCCATGAACCTCGAGGATCATTGGGGTCGACCACCATAACAACGTCCCCAGTGTTAATGTTTCTTCTTACTTTTACCCACTTTATTGCCATTCTTGTAGTACCATAAGGTATTCCTTTGTCCAACTATGCCAGAATAAGTCAGTCAAATAATGAACTTGTTTCCAACGTCATCTTGCATAGGAGTCTGACTATGAGAATATTCCTGGGAGTAGAATAGGTTGCGATTTCAAGAGAAGGATATGATTTGGTGTCAGCGGTTCTATGTCATGGGGATCAGAGGACACAGTACAAAGTGGTCTGTTGTTCAAAATTGCCTCCACTTTACAAAAGATGGTTTGCAGACCTTCTTCATCAACATTCTGCTGATAGAGGATAGAGTTAAGTACTTGCCATGCAGATCTGATGAGTCGTTCCCAGACACCGCCGTGATGTGATGCAGAAGGAGGGTTAAAACTTCACTGAATTCCATATTTGAGCAGGCTATCCTGGATCCGATCTTTGTCTAAATCATTAAGAGCTTTTTTAAGTTCCTTTTGAGCGACCACTATATTGGTTCCATTATCATATCTGATATGTTTAACTTGTTCTCTTCTGCAAATAAATCTTCTTATGGCATGTATGCAAGAGTCGTTCTCTAATGAGTTTGCTACTTCTAAATGAATGACTCTGCTGGACATGCAAGTAAATATTACTCCACACCTTTTCACATAGCCTCTTCCTCTTTTCTCTTCAGTTGGGCCGAAGTCATCTAATCCAACGTTAGTAAAATGTGGAAGGTCTGCTAGGATTCTCTCCAATGGCAAATCTGTCATTTTCTGCTAAACTGTTTTGCCTTTTACACACCGACAGATCATGCACTTGGAAATTATCCTTTGTGCTACAGAATGACCCTTTATAATCCAGTACCTTTTACGAAGGTGGGACAAGATGTAATTTCTACCACTGTGACCAGACTGCTCATGTGCATGCTTTAGCAAAAGTGTTGAAATGTGAGCATCTTTAGGCAGAATGATTTATCATGGGAAGTTATTTAGCAGTATTTTAAACTATAGAATAGTGAACTTCCTTAATAAACACAGTGTCCTGAGCTCTAGTCAGATTGGCTTCTTAATTATAGAACTACTGACCACATTTACACCCTACACACCCTAATCAACAAACATGTAAAACAGACTAAAAAAAAAAAAAAAATTGCATGCTTTGTTGATTTAAAAAAAAACAAACAAACAAAAAAAAAAAAAACATTTGATTCTATTTGGCATGACAGATTATATTACAGACTTTTACAAAGTGGTGTAGGGGGTAAAGTTTATGACATTGATTTAATAATGTATTCAAACAACAAATGTGCAATCCGAATTGGCAATAAACATACAGAATTCTTCACCCAGAAGAGAGGAGTGTGGCAGGACTGTAGACTGAGTCCAACACTGTTCAACATCTACATTAATGAATTAGCGGTGCAGTTGGAACAGTCTACAGCCCCTGGACTCACTCTACGAGACAAACACATCAAGCTTTTGCTGTACGCAGATGATCTGGTGCTGCTGTCATCCACCCCACAGGGACTACACCTGCTGGAGAACTACTGTCAGAACTGGACCCTGGCAGTAAACCTCAAAAAGACCAACATCATGGTTTTTCAGAAAAATCCCAGATGTCAGGAACACAGATTCAGTCTAGGCAGCACCACCCTAGAACACACGATGCAGTACACTTACCTCGGCCTGATCATCACTGCATCGGGGAGTTTCAGTATGGCAGTGAATGCTCCCAAAGATAAAGCTCGAAGAGCTCTGTATGCCATTAAGAGAAAAATCCAAATTCCAATTTGGTGTAAAATCTTTGATAGCGTAATTCAGCCCATAGCGCTGTATAGAAGTGAGGTTTGGGGTCCACTCAGTGATCAGAGCTACACTAGATGGGACAGACATCCAACAGAAGCCCTACACACAGAATTCTGCAAAATGATTCTAAAATTACAAAGGAGAACACCCAATAATGCATGTAGGGCAGAATTAGGCTGATTCCCATTGATTATAAATATACAAAAAAGATCCCTCAAATTCTGGATGCATCTAAAATCAATTCCCACAGAATCGCTACATTTTAAAGAACTGAACCACGAAAAAGTCCCCTAAGTCAGCTGGTTCTGAGACTTACTAACCTGACTAACTCTACTAACACTAACCAGTCTCAGACCAGCACTGCTTCTCACCCAAACATCAAAATAAATGAAATTATCAAACAATCTAAAAATATATATCTGGAACATTGGGATCAAGAAACTAAAGCACAAAGTAAATTACAGCTCTATCGAACTATAAAATTAAATTATAAATTAGAAGAATATCTGTGTCAAAGACACAAAGCAGAGACGGATCCTGACCAAATACAGGCTCAGCAAGCACAGACTAGCCATCGAGACCGGCAGATACAGAAAGAGCTGTTACCCAGAGAGCAAAGAGTGTGCTCACTGTGAGACAGGAGAGATCGAGACAAAGACACTTTCTCCTTCACGGTTACCAATTTAAACCAATCAGAGACATTAGTGTGTGTGCGTGTAAATGTGTAGCCTTAGAATGTAGCTGCTGCTGACAGAGTAACAGTCTATAGATGAAGGAACAGCAGTATCAGGTGCTGTTGAAGAGTTAGTGTCAGTCAGTCTGTGACCGATCCTGATCCTGATCCTGATCCTGATTCTGATTCTAATCCTGATCCTGATTCTGATTCTAATCCTGATCCTGATTGACCAGTTCAATTCAGATCAGACACTATCTGTGTCCCAAATGATGCACTTATACACTATGCGCTTTTGCATTGTCTTCTTAAGCACAACCGTGCAGTGTATGAATTAAATAAGGTTATTTTTTTATTCATAATCAGAGTCCCTCTTCCTTCACTACATATTTAAAGCTGCGACAGTGGAGCGCATGAAGGGTTCAGCATTCCACACTTTATTTTTCAGTTATTTAAGTGCATCATCTGGGTATTTAAAGTGCAATTTTTCTTTTTGGATTTTTTTTTGTGAGCACACTATACGTCTTATGCGTCTTATATGCATGCTGATGACACACTCGACCTGAGACAGCTGTGAGTGTGTGTGTTTACTAGGACACCAGCCATAGAGTTTACTGCTAAAGCAATGAAAACAGAGGTACTGTGAGTGTGACCCTCAGTTTCAGCTGTTGTCTTTTACAGAAGCAGCTGAAGTTTGCGTTTGAACACGAGTGTACCGTTCTTCACTGAGCTTCGTTAGACCGGCGGTGCTGTGTCTCGTCCCTCCCTCGAGCGCTCGGAGACACACGGCCCTCCGGCATGCCTGACCTTTCCTTTCATTGGCTGAATGTGAAGTCCAGCTCTCCCTCTGGTTTAATTACGACTCTACAGACTCTCTGTTCTTCAGTTCAATCTTTCTCCTCCACCTGCATCCCTCACTAGCTCAATTAAAGCATCTGAACGCGTGAAAGCAGAGCATCTAATGAAGAACACAGAGCCGTTCCAACACACCACCTGACCTTTGAGTCCTGAGTGTGTGTGTGTGTGTGTGTGTAGTACGTGTTTATTGCGTTTATGTGTGTGTGTCTTGATCAACAAGATGAAGTGAAATAACAGAGAATACAGATGTCATCGCAGCCAGGTGTCTCTCTCTCTCTCTCTCTCTCTCTCTCTCTCTCTCTCTCACACACACACACACACACACACACACATATGTATGTGGAGATCCTTTTATGTTTCTGATAAACAGGTTTGACTCATTCCAGTAATTTAATTTGTTTATCAAATATTTACTCATCAGATTTATTTGTTTGTTTGTAAAATGAGGGTGAACAAATACTACCACTCATTTTTCCTCAGTTCTGCTAAAGTTGAAGGCTTTAGTAACTGATATTAATTACATTTTGTGATGTTTGCTCACCAGGATTTACTTTTTGGTTGAAAGGATGGTGCTGTTAAATGTGAGTTAACTGTATGTGAGAGCATGAAGGCTCATGACTCACCTGATAGGTCACCTAGCAGTGTCTGAATGACCTGATTAATAATCACCTTATTTCACAGTGTGATGTGAACGCCAGACGCTCTCTTGCTTTCAGATGTGTATTGAGATGTTCACAACAGAAAGGAACTGAAGAGAAGTTCACGCGTGAATTTGAACGCAAGAGCATGTCGCGTACATCAGACGTGAGCATATATGACCCTGGAGCACAAAAGCAGTCATAAGTAGCACAGGTATATTTGTAGCAATAGCCAACAATACATTGTAATGGGTCAAAATTATCCATTTTTCTTTTATGCCAAAAATCATTAGGATATTAAGTAAAGATCATGTTCCATGAAGATATTTAAGTTTATTAGTAATATGGATTGCTAAGAACTTCATTTGGACAACTTTAAAGGCGATTTTCTCAATATTTTGATTTTTTTTGCACCCTCAGATTCCAGATTTTCAAATAGTTGTATCTCAGCCAAATATTGTCCTATCATAACAAACGGAAAGCTTATTTATTCAGTTGTTTCAAAAAATGGACTCTTATGACTGGTTTTGTGGTCCTGGGTCACAAATCTGATCTCGCTTCTATGTTGATTTGAATGCAAAACAGTGAAAAGCTGTAGTTTGAAGGTTTAGAGGCATTAGGGAGTTTTTATTCAGGCGTCACATGACTCGTCACGTTCATGAACGCTAGCCGGCCGCAGAGGTGAAGGTGTCTGCTTTGATTGACGGCTGTGGAGGGCGGGATCAGTGATCTCCTGTGAGTGATGTCAGAGTGATTGACAGCTTCAGGATGGAGGGTGTCTCTTTTTTTTGTAGACAGGACGTCCTGTTGACCATGAGAACCGATGACTGTAGATTCACTGTTGTAGGAGTAGTAGTTTCACTGGAAAGAGTTTCTCCGTTACACTGACTTTGGTGAAATCATTTCAAATGAGCCTGATTTGCATAGAAAGGAAGCATGTGCTTGATTTAAATTAGATTGCAGGTGTGAAAAAGATGCAGGATTGAGAGCAGAAATGCTGCTCAAGTGGCAGGTTCGATTTCTTTGCTCATGTAAAGCACATTTAAACCAGTGGATGTTTAGTACTTTTGTTTCAGGTTTTTGTTCTGGATCTTCAACGAAGTAAAATCCAAACATTGACATTTATTGTCCTTGCAGAGCCGCACATGCTGTTATTCTCTAGCAGTCAGACTCTCTCAGCGCTTGTGGCCCAGCAGGACATGCATCTTCCCATCAAACTCTGATTTTAATACAGGCAGAAGTGCGCTGAAATTATAAACGATTCTCTCTGAATTAATGACAGTCAATCACGGCTGTTCTCTGGCTTTTGTGTGTTCAGGTATTATTCGCCACACGACGCTTTTATTCACAACACAAAACCAAATGGATAGAAAATGGCTCAATTACGGCCGCAGGAGGCTGCAGTATCACTGAAGGTGAAAAGGTGCTTTTAATAACAGACTCTTAGAGTCTGACTGAGAGTCACGCCAAAAACAGAGCCTGCGCAGAAAATGGAGGCTGAGCGGCGGCCATTTCACACCCGTGCCTGTTAGTGTGTGTGTGTGTGTGTGTGTTAGTGTGTGTGTGAGTGTTAGTGTGTGTGTGTGTGTGTGTGTGTGTGTCTTTGAATGTGTGTGTGTGTGTGTGAGTGTGTGTTTGTGAGTGTGTGTGTGAGAGAGAGAGAGCGTGTGTGTGTGTTAGTGTGTGTGTGTCTGTGTGTGTGTTAGTGTGTGTGTATCTGTGAGAGTGTGTGTGTGTGTGGGTGTGTGTGTGAGAGAGAGAGAGTGTGTGTGTGTGTGTGTGTGTGTGTGTGTGTGTGTGTTAGTGTGTGTGTATCTGTGAGAGTGTGTGTGTGTGTGAGTGTGTCTGTGAGTGTCTGTGTGTGCGAGTGTGAGTGTCTGTGTGTGCGAGTGTGTGTGTGTGTGTGTGTGTGTGAGAGTGTCTGTGAGTGTGTGTGTGTGTGTGTGTGTGTGTGTGTGTGTGTGAGAGAGAGAGTGTGTGTGTGTGTGTGTGAGTGTGTCTGTGAGTGTCTGTGAGTGAGTGTGTGTGAGTGTACGTGTATTTATATCTTGGTGGGTACTTAAACCTGAATACATACAGACTCATGGGGAAACAAGCTTGTAAATCAAGTTTTTGAAAATCTGAAAATTCACAAATTTTCCTGTAAGGTGTAGGTTTAGGTGTAGGGTGATAGAAAATACGGTTTGTACAGTATAAAAACCATTACGCCTACGAAGAGTCCCCACAAGGATAGCAAATCAGACGTGTGTGTGTTAGTGTACTTGTTTATGCTACATTGTAAGGACCAAATGTCCCCACAAGGATAGTAAAACCTGATATTTTTTACATTGTGGTGGTGATTAAAAATAGTAAATGATGTTTATCTGAAAGTGTAAGAATGCAATCAAGTTTTCTGTAAGGGGTAGGTTTAGGGTTAGGGTTGGGTTAGGAGAAAGAAAATATCGTTTGGTCAGTATAAAAGTAATAGAAGTCTATGGAAAGTCCCCACAATTCACAGAAACAAATGTGTGTGTGTGTACTGGTATTCCCTACATTAAGGAAAGGAAAGAAAGGAAAGGACATGACGTGTCCCATACTTGGAATTTGGCTCTGCATTTCACCCATCCAAGTGCACACACACACACACACACACACACACACACATCGTGAACGCACACCCAGAGCAGGACCAAATATATATAAGGACCAAATGTACCCACAAGGATAGTAATACCCGTCAGTTTTGACCTTGTGGGGACATTTTTTGGAATCCATGAGGAAACAGGCTTATAAATCACATGGAATGAAGTGTTTGGAGAGTTTAAAAATGCGTGTAGTTTTGTGTGAGGGGTAGGTTTAGGTGTAGGGTGATAGAAAATACAGTTTGGACAGTAGAAAAAACCATTATGCCTATCCCCTCACACCTTCTCCAAGCAATCTCTCCCACACTTTTACCAGCACTCACACACATCATCAACACATCCCTCCTCACAGGCACTTTCCCCACTGCGTTCAAGCAGGCTCGGGTAACCCCTCTGCTCAAAAAACCTACATTAAACACTTCTCTGATAGAAAACTTCAGACCTGTCTCTCTCCTTCAATTCATAGCCAAAACACTCGAACGAGTTGCTTTCAACCAGGTATCACTGTTTCTTTCACAGAACAACAAACTGGACACTAACCAGTCAGGTTTCAGGAGTGGCCATTCAACTGAGACTGTGCTACTGTCAATCACTGAAGCCCTGCGGATTGCAAAAGCTGATTCCAAATCATCAGTTCTCATTCTGCTGGATCTGTCTGCTGCTTTTGACACTGTCAATCATCAGATCCTGCTATCTACCCTCTCATCACTGGGCATCACTGGGATTCCACTTCGCTGGTTTGAATCCTATCTCACTGGTAGGTCTTTCAGGGTGGCCTGGGGAGGGGAAGTATCCAAAGCACATCAACTGGTCACTGGGGTTCCTCAGGGATCGGTTCTTGGACCCCTCCTCTTCTCCACATACACTACATCACTGGGTCCCATCATACAGGCGCATGGCTTTTCCTACCATTGCTACGCTGATGACACACAGCTCTATCTCTCTGTTCAACCAGAGGATCCAACGGTAGCTGCATGGATCTCAGGGTGCCTGGCGGACATCTCAGCATGGATGAAAGAACATCACCTACAGCTCAACCTGGCAAAGACTGAGCTTCTTGTCTTCCCTGCCACTCCAGCTCTACAGCATGATTTCACCATCCAGCTTGGTTCTTCTACAATTACCCCATCAACTTCGGTCAGAAATCTTGGTGTAATCTTTGATGACCAGCTGACCTTCAAAGAGCACATTGCAAAGACTGTTCGATCTTGCAGGTTTGCATTACACAACATCAGAAAGATCAGACCCTTTCTGACAGAGCATGATGCTCAACTTCTTGTCCAGGCCCTTGTCATTTCTAGGCTGGACTACTGCAATGCTCTTCTGGCTGGACTTCCATCAAGCACAATCAAACCTCTACAAATGATTCAGAATACAGCAGCACGATTGGTCTTCAATGAGCCCAAAAGAGCTCATGTTACACCTCTCTTTATCTCCTTGCACTGGCTACTGGTTGTGGCTCGCATCAAGTTCAAGACATTAATGCTTGCATATAGAACAGCCACAGGCTCACCACCCGCCTACTTCCACTCACTATTAGGAATCTACACCCCCTCCAGAAGTCTGAGATCCGCTAGTGAGTGACACCTGAGACTTGGTATTACGAACACTTCCTCTGTCTGTTGCCTCTTTAAGATGAATCACTTTATGTATTCCCCAATTGTAAGTCGCTTTGGATAAAATTGTCTGCAAAATAACTAAATGTAAATGTAATGTAAATGTAAATGTCTATGGAATAAACCCATAAAACATTTGAGTCGATCCACAAACCTGTGGCACGAGAGACAGACAGGCAGAAAGTGAGACGGCTCGTTCTCAGGTTTCGGATCAGATCTCACTGCTGATTTAATCATTTTGGGTGTTTAATTCAATAATCTGATTTCAGCATCAAAGACTCTGGAGTCCAGCAGTTCTCCATCTGTTTGCTCGATAAGAGTCTCGCTGTAATCTCTTAACCAAGACGTTTTAATTATTTATACGATTCATCGGCCTCTCCGGCATTGATTGATTGATGCTTAGGCCTCGCTGTTTCAAAGCAAAGGAAAAGAGCGCCCGCTTTTCGTCAGTCTGCTGTAATGATTTCCGTTAAACGCCACCGTTTGAGATGCAGGGCATTTGCAGAGAGATCTGTCTGCTGGAACGCATTAATATTTCAACAGGAGATGCTGATGAGAATGAAAAGCCCCACCCACTCATTAATATGCATGCCTGAGTTGGGCCAATGATTTGCAGTAGTTTGCATGTATTTGAAGATGACTGAGGGCTGAATTGTTAGCAGACGGAATTATTCATTATGAATATGATTATCCGGAGGTAGAAGGAGGATCCCAGTTTTTCAGAGAAGAGGTCGTATCTGACACACATGCTGTGTGAAGGTTGACCTTTGCCCTTTGAGCCGAGCCGGACAGGAGGAAATGAAAAGAGAGAGAGAGTGATTTTAGGTCGCAGGGTTTGTGTCTTCAGTCTTCAATTTATTGCTCTTCATCTGATGGAACAGAAACATTTCTGGTCTAGGGGTGTGCGTTAATGACAAAAATGATATCTGGATGTATTTCTGGAATTTTGCCAATAACGATAATTACAAGATTTTTTTTTTTGCTGAACGTGTTATTGTGCTGGTATTTTGGCAGGTTTAGGACTGCCGTGGACAGATGACTCCCAAAGATTTTGATATTTTTTATATTCTGTGCAGTGGTTAGTGTGCCAGGAGTAAATTGATTTACATTTTATGGGAATTTTTACCTTTATAAGGCCATTTTTTCTAAATGTTTGTATCATCTTTTGTGCCAAATACTTAAATTTAATCAATAAATTTAAATAGTAAGACACTGTGGTGCTGTTACCAATCAAATGAAATCAGTATCAATAAAATTTCTGTTTGCAGTGCGGAGGTGGCACAGAATCTGCATCTGAAGTGTCATTTAGATGCATTTACACAGGCTGTTTAATGCAGGACATGAATGCAGTTAACCTGCAGTTACAATTGGGGGGGGAGGGAAAATATTCTTTAAATATAAACCTAAAATCGCCAGTAGGTTGCAGAAAATCACCGCATTAATAAATCATTGAGTCATTCATTCAACCGATTCGTTTAAACGGCTGATTGATTCAGTAACTAAACGCTGTTGTTTGTTGCTCACAGATGCAAAACAGTTCTTCTGTGGTTTTGTTGGAAACTATTTTCACTGTCAAAATAAATCAAAAACAAGATCTTTTGTCTCTAAAATGTAAGTCAATTAATATTAACTTCTTTTTATTGAACTGTTCATTAAATCAATATCACATTTGTAATCGTGCTGATATTTGGAGTAGGGGTGGCTCGATACCACTTTTTCAGAACCAATCCCAATCTGATACCAAAAATTCTGAGTATCTACCGATATCGATCTGATACCTGGGCAGTTTTTTTTTTTTTTTTTTTTTGAATGTTGAATGTGTTGAATTTTTATGCCTCAATGTGTGTTGACCTGATCATGACTTTTTTTGTGTTACACACAATCTACTAAATATAGACAAATTTACTGTAAAGAAAAAACAACAAATGAATGCATATATAATTATAATCTATGACAAAAATACTATTATAAACTAGGTTAGTGGGTAATTCAGTAGCAAAAGTTACTCTTGAAAAATCATGAGTGCACAATTATATAAAATCTAAAATTAGTGGGAAAAAAATATTTAGTGGGGAACAAATAAAAGTGAATACATGTAGGACTAAATCTAAAATGATAATGTAAAATTATATACATTGCTCTTTGTATTATTGTAAAATACATTCATGAAAAACAAGTAATATATTTATATATAAATATATATACTGTAAAATTAAGACATTTATTTTAAATGTATAGCACAGTAATGAGGCAGAAACATATGATAGATAAGATGAACAAGAAAGGCTATTAATAATCTTTCATTGTGCAAAAGTATTATGATACGAAAGGCTTCAAATACAGAGCGGCACAAAAACGCTTATGTGCATCCCGTGCGCAGAATGATACGCTTGAAGCAACACAGAGTCACAGCGCTCCGCAAGTCCGCATAGAAAGGTTCAGAGCACAAAGTGAAGAGATATTAATGCGTAGTGTATTAAATCTGTGCGATAGTTTATTGAGCCTTTTCTTTTAACAGTTTTAAATTTCAGTTATGTGCTCGTTAAGAACATAGAGCTCTCTAGTCTATCTAACAGACACCAACACGATTTTGAAAACAGCACGAAAATAAAGTCCTGCAAGATAAATTCCTTTTATGCAAAACAATTTATCTTTATTTACAGATCAAGTATAATATTAGGAACATTTAATAATCTTGCAGATAGTTTTATCGTCTTGATTCTAGTAGCCGAACACGACACGCAGTTTGAGCGCTGAATGGAGGACGACACACAGCCGCAGCAGAGAGAAGAATTTACATGAACTTGACTTAAATATTCATCTGTACCTCATATTAAACTATGTAACGGCTTCAGAACACTTGAAATATAGTGCACGAAAACTTTATGGTGTTTTATAATGAGTCTGTGGCTTTTGTGGAGCTTAACAATAACACAATAGTATACCCACAATATCGGATTTGGATCGGTCTCGTCTGACCGATACCCCGATCCGGAAGAAAATATCAGTATCGGAGCCGATACCGATACTGAATATCGGATCGGCACACCCCTAATTTGGAGAAAAACTATACTCTTCGTGTGATATAACAATATCAGATGAAATAAATATAAAAGACATGTGAAAAGTCATATAGGGGCATTACAAGGACATTTATGCCGCCTAATCTTGAATTTGGGGGGAATTCTAAATGGATTTTAATAGGCTAAATGATGCAGTGAAAGTGTGAACTCTAAATGTGTTAAGGCCCGTTCACATCAAGGACGATAGCTATAAAGATAACGATAAAGATATAGTTAAAAAAAATCTTTCTCAATATTAAAGAATAGCAGAGTCCACGCCACAGCTGTGACAATAAAGGCACAGAGAAACAATATCGTTGGAATCAATGGTTTTTTTCCAGATGATGACACCCAATCAGAATCCATCCTGCTATAATGAGCTGGAAAATTTAAAGCTGCAGACGAGTGTGCGCTTATAATAAAAAGACGATATTGTTCGGTGGTGTGGACGCTAATATCGTTGTCTTTATAGTTATCGTTCTTGGTGTGAATAGTCTAACCTACATCATGCAGTGTATGTGTGCACTCTCTAGGTGTGTTTTTGCGATATACTCGATAATGCCAAATCGTTTAAACAACAATTGCAATATTATCATAGACGATATACAGGTATATTGCACAGCCCTAATCTGGTCTGAAAAGAGCATTCGTTAAATTGAGCTGTGAAAACAGACAGACTTTCCACATTTACACACCAGCGAGATTAAACGTGATCCATCCAGCCCTAGTGAGGGTATAGAACAGATGCGATCATTCCTAACAGCAGTGATGTGTGTGAGTGTGTGTGTGTGTGTGTGTGTGTGCTAAAGCGTCGACCAGCTCCACAGAGAGTCAGTGTTTCACTCAGTCTTTCTGAGGGTCTTGTTCAGCGGGAAGTACACACTAGCTCCGTGGCTCGAGTGTCATGGCAGAAAGCGCAGCAGAGGTGTTGTTTGGCGTGGAAATGAAACAGGAAAGGGGTGCCATTAGGAGGAGACGTGCTGCGTTTGATTGGCTAATCAAAACCGCCTTAAATAGGCTTTATTAACAGCAGAAGTAATCAGTGCTGATTGGATAAACATATTTGACTTGAGAGACAGAATGTGAGAAAGAAGAGAGGAAAAATATGAGAAAATAAAGTGAAAAGGTGCAGGCGGTGCTCTAGGGTAATGAATGGCGGGACTGAGCTTCGTTTGTTTAGCATGAGACGCTAGCCCAGATTTACAGCCGTGATTAGCCACATTCACTCAAGCGCATTAAACTTCCGCCCAGTGCGTTACCTCCGAGCGCCAAATGGCAGAACTGATTATAGCGCTGGAGAGGCGCCTCGCGGCCTTATAAGAGGACGAGCCTTGCCGCAGCTCCGAGGGGTGACGTGAGCATCAGAGATGCATCGGTGCGAACGTGTTTGAGCTTTCATATGCAGCAGAAGCAGATCTGACTGTCTCTCACAAACATCTGTATTCTGAGCCAATCCACTAGATGAAGACGGATGAGGTCTGAGAACATGATGCTTCATGAAACGCTTGTTAAATATTACCCGTGTTACTGATATTGATTTTTGAGTGAATTTGCAGGGCTGTGGAGAGAAACAGTAGCATTTCTCCATAAACGTGTAGAATTAGGAACCACGTCTTCTCTGTGCAGTCAAGCTGTTGCATTTAGATCGCAAATACTGTGTTCTGAAAATACTCCCAATTTTAAAATTCATGTCTTCAGTCACTCTCATACGTAAATATAAAAATCTAAAGAATGTTTATCAGTGAGCAGGGAAGTTTCAGGCCCCCCCATCAAAAAAGTGCTCATATTCTGATGTTGTTTTGGAAATAAATCAATCGTTTTCACCAGTCGTTCACAAGCTGCATGCTCAGTAAAGAGCTGCTTCATCATGGACAAATGATATAAGACATTTGAGTTCACTTTCCTACACAGGAATAGGTAAATATCCAACTAATCCAGGGCTCTTTTTGTTTTCTGTCTTATAAAATATCCTGTTGTACAGAGAAACCGCTGCAGATGATCCAGTGCGCAAATGAACTGTCTGAATGAATCAAACTGAATCACGAACAGTTTCAGACCTTTTTGCTAACACCTTTGCCCAATTAGATCAGGAGATTGATTGATTCATGGATTTGGCATTGCTAATTCTGATTCTAAAGAGCTGATAGAAACACGCACACTTGAGAAAATGATTCTCAGGTCAGTAGACGTCAATCTCATTGATTTTTCAGGAATATTTTGGTGGGGCTTGTGGCTAGTGATGCCCTTGTCAGTATGAAATTGATTAAAATAAGTTGACTTGGTGTCACGTTCTTGCAGAGTAAACAATTTAGAGCAGCAGATGAACAGACGCAGGAGCTTAAACATTTAGCTGAAAGGTGCGTGTCTGTCCGAAGGCATTGTGTTCCTCTGCTGCTGGACGACAGATCGCCGTTAGCACAAAACACACAAAATACGTTAATTAGCATGCATATTAAATGCACACCTAAACATGCACATCATTAGCTTGAGGTTAAACCTACAGGCATAAGGCTTAGAAACACAATAATTCACTGTTTGACTCTGTTTGTGAAGGTGTTTTTTTCTGCTGTGAGGATACGAGCGGAGCTGCACATGATTGAACTGCATGTGAATCGTTTCTGACCTGACCTGAGACCAGCGTTTATAAAGCGCTTGTCATCCTACAGATCCCACGGCTGGCCTCAGATCAGTGCAGGCTGAGGAAATCGGAAGCAATCCCACCCAGACGCGCTGGAGTTTGAGTGCAGATAGCGGCGCGTGTCAGCGCTGAAGGTCAGGCCCCCTCGTCCCCTGAGTAGTGCCCTAGAGCGTCTTATCAGCGCTGTGATGAGAGATACACTGGGGAGCGTTTTATCAGCGCAGTGTTGTGTGGAGGCGCTGCAGTGCTACGCCTCTGACCTTCATGCGCTCCTCCATTCCTCTGACAGGAAGTGATGCGTTACGCTGCAGCTCAGGGTTTATAGCAGCGTTAGCGCAGCAGGAAAACAAGCTGAACCCGAGTCACCAACCGAACATGAACACGTATTAGATGAGTCAATATATCCGATGAAAATATTTTTATCCCCTCATTGTTATATATGCATACAGCTAGAGAGGATGATGAATATGGGAAATGACTCAAACTCCGCATCGGTGTGCGTCGTGTCACAGTTTGTGTGTTTCTGTCCTGTTGCATTATGGGCATCAGTTCATTATCATGTGTCAGAATCTACTGAAGGCCTGTCGATTTTCTGTGAATTTTGACCATTGCGCAAGTTAATGTACTAATTGTAAAGTATTTATTTACTGTAGTACAATAAACATGGTTTCTGTGAATCTTAAAAAGACCTTAAATCATAGCAGAAAGTCTTAAATTCATAAAGTCATGGCACTGAATGATGCATGCACTGCAAAAAAAATAAAATAAATAAATAAATAAAAAATAAAATAAATAAAAAAAAAAGAATATCTCCCTCAGTGTTTTTGTCTTGTTTTCAAGTGCAAACATCTAAACGTGCTTAAATCAGGATACATTTACTTGAGATGCAAAATGAGGCTGTGAAGTCTTGTTTTCTGGGACACTAATCAAATTAATTGAGTTCATGCTCAAGCTGAAACTTGAGACCAGAAATCTGTCAATGGGGAATGAAAACTTGTTTTTGATTTCTCTGAGCCCATTGACAGATATTTGACCCTTTTAATCATAAGTTCACTTCATGCTGATAAATTTCTCAGAAACCAAGACTTATGTAGTTTTTGCCATTTCTTTTGACATTTTCACTGGATAACAAGACAAAAATTCAGAGGAAAAATATTAGTTTTGTGCAGTGTGATCAGTGTATACAGTGAAAGTTATTTACATGTTCTAGTTAAGCTATTTGTAAAATTAATCAAAAGTAATGGAGATTGGTTTGAAGTTGTATCTTCAAACTTTGAGATGTTGCTAATACACTCACACTGTTCTCCTTAGACATTCACATTTAGAGAACTAATTATGTATTGTGTTCCCTATAACTTATTCCATAAAATTTTTTTAAATGGTCGTAAAAAGTCTTAAAGTCTTAATTTACCTTCATAGAACTTCTGGAAACCCTGAATAAAGTGTAATTTCCAGTCTAAAACCCTCCTGCAGATTTACTCCATCACTGCGGTTTATTATGGTCTTCTCCTGGACTCTCCTGCACTTCCTGTTTAACTCGTGCTGTGCTGCAGTTTCCTGGATGGCTCCTGTAATTACCTGTTAGTTGGTGTCACTAGCTGAAGACTGTTAATGCTAAAGACTCACAAACACGCTCACAAAACACCTGGGCTGCGTTCACTTCACTTTTAGAAACTCTCTTGTGATCTTCCTATCTTGTGAATCCCTGCCGCCATTTTGAAGTGTACTTCACTTCACGACTAAGGGCAGTTCATCACGTCTGTTTTGACCGAGGGAGTGAGTTGACTCAAATGTACACTGAAGACATCTCCATATCGATGTGATGCAGTCTGATCATGCTTGACTAAAACCAACACAACTCTATAAACGGTGTTATTTTGAGATTATTTTTAGACACATAATACTTGAAGCTACCTTTAGATTTGTTTTACACAATCATAGTCAATTGTATAATTATTTTCATCCGGAGGGAAGAAGTTAGCGAGGAAAGAGCATTAAAATCTGAAGTGGAATGCAGCCCTGATCATCACTTCGTCTCTCTCTCCCTCTCTGTGGATTCCATTGCTTCCTATCAGACGGGGTTGTAAAAATTATACAGGAAAAAGGAACCGTTCATTTAACGTGTTAATATTTGTGACAATGTGCAAGAAATCTGTGCATGTGATCACACTCTATGGGGTAAGTTGTCACACTGGAGCCTGATTTAGACACTTTCAGCAGTCTGAAGCTCTAGTGCAGCACATCTGTCTAAATGTCACTCAAGAGTTTTGAGCTCCAGAAGGATCCGAGGAAGAGAGCAGGCACTTCCAGGCCCTGTATGACTGCAGCTCCCAGAATGCAATCTGTCAGTGCACTCGATGTTCAGAGTGACAGCTGTCAGTGTGTGTGATGAAGTCACACTAGCACTGCTGTGGTGCGTCTCTCTCTCACTGAAACTGTATTATCATCTCAGCTCTACGTTCTAAACACAAATGCCACTAAACAGCACTAAAAGTGGTTCACTGGGTTGTAGAACCATAAGAGGAACCCCATTCCTCTCCTTAGATTTCAAATATGTTACTACACTCCCATACAGTATGTGTGCTATGAATGGGAATTTAGTACAATGGCAAAAGTTGTTTTGAACCACTTTTATGCATTTCTGAGGTCAAAAAGTCTTGTGTGGGGGCCCTGGAATATTTCCTTATGGGGGGCTTTTGGGACAAAAAGGTTGAGAACCATGTTATCTTTAGGAAGTATACTGCAGTTTAATGTTGTCTTTAATCCTTTACCCAACTGAACTAAGAGACTAAGACAGAGTTGGAGAAGCTTTAACGAACTATACAGGGCCTTCTTTGTATGGCAGTGCTGCTTTATAGCACCTCAAACATCCCAAAGAACCGCTGAAGAAACACATTCTTTCTGTGTGTAGATATGAAGTTGAACATATGAGTGTGTCCAAGTTAATTGACATTACACACAATATATAAAGCAATATACACTACATAGCAAATCTCAACTGCTCGATTGCTTCTATTGTCACAAAATGTAAAGCATATTATTGCCCAGCTAAATGTGACTATATGACATGAAGTTAGTAAGATATTATAAACGTTAACATCATGATTGTTGATGTTAAGCTGATTTGAAACAATATATGAAAAGCGCTGTACAAATAAATTTGACTTGTAGAGTCTCTTATACTTGATTGTTTAACAATAACATTAGGTAGAAAAATAGGTAGAGGAGGAGGAGTCCTTTTGTATGTTTGTAATCATTTTAAATGTGTAGAAGTTCATCTTAATTCCACACAAGACTTAGAAAGTATTTTTGTTTCTATTGTTTTATCTCCCCAAATATCTTTTACTGTGGTTGGATTATACAGACCCCCTAATTCTACAAAAATATTTTATGACAAATTGAAATCCGTATTAAAGGAAATCGGTTCGAAAACTGAATTAATCGTTTTAGGTGATTTAAATATAAACTGGATGGAAAAAGCTAAGAGTTACTAAATCGACACAAACTCAGATAGATTTAATTTTTAGCAATAGACCTGAAAGAATTACAAATTGTTATAATTTGGTAACCGGTATGTCAGATCAAAATTTGACCTTAATTGTAAGAAAGTTGACAAAATAACGATTTTTATATAAACAAGAAGGTAAAAGCTTTTTTAATATTATACCAAAATCCCTAGTCGGTCAATCTGAGGAGAAATTAAAGCACCTGGACTGGAATGATGTTCTACAGTCTGGGGATATAGAGAAAGCATATAATACTATGATGGATAGAGTTAATAAGACTAAAAATGAATTTTGTAAAAATGTCTCTTACTCGAATAAAATGCATTTGCTGTGGTTAAATGAACATCTCTGGAAGTTAATGAAACAGAGAGACTTGGCATTAAAGGTTGCCCTTAAATCTAAATTACCACATGATAAGAGAAAATTCCAGGATCTCCAAAATAAAGTAGTAAAAGAATTAAGGCAGGCTAAAGCTGGTTATTTTATTAAATTAATTGATGACTCTAAAGGAAATAGTAGATCAATTTGGAAAAATATTGATAAAATTACAAAGAAGGAGAATAAAGCACTTCATAATTGGGCTATAAAGGACCGATCAAAATTAATAGAAGATAAAGAACAAATAGCTAAAATTTTTAATTCATACTTTTTGAATTCTGTACAGTGTCTGGCCAGGAAATTTGATGCTAGATTAGGAGTACTAGAACCTATAAACAATGAAACTACTGTCTTCACAATTGAAAATGTCTCATAATCTATTGTAATGAAAATATTTGATAATTTAAAAGGATCTAGGTTTAAAGCTGTTTAGATATCGACGCACAATTTTTTAAAACTTATAAATCAATTTTTTGCAAACCTTTAACACATCTGATAAATATCTGTCAATAACAAACTCCTATTTTCCATCTTGTTGGAAGGCAGCAGTAGTGATACCTATTTTCAAAGCAGGTGATAGGACTCTCTCATCAAATTATAGACCCATAAGTATCCTTCCAATAGCATCAAAAATTGTAGAAAGGGTAGTTTGTGACCAATTAGTTTCTCATTTAAATAAAAGTGAAGTGAATTTACATCCAATGCAATTTGGGTTTTGAAAGAACCATTCTACAGAAACGGCTAATTGTTTTTTTGTCGAACAAATTAGAAGTCAACTTGACAAAGGTGGTGTTGCTGGTGTTGTGTTTTTAGATCTTGCAAAGGCATTCGACACTGTTAATCATAACTATTTAATTTCTAAACTTCAGAATTTTAATTTATCTGCTACTGCCTTGACCTGGATGAAATCATATCTGACTAAGAGGAAACGATGTACAAGAGTGGTCGATAAGTGTTCTTCTTTTGCTAGCTGTCCTATAGGGGTCCCTCAAGGGTCTATTTTAGGACCCATTTTATTTAGTATTTATATTAATGATCTCCCTCAAGTATGTCCAGGTGTTAACATTCTAATGTATGCAGATGATACTGTGCTTTTTGTTCATGCAAGAACTAAAGAACTTGTTGCAAGCAAACTGACATCTGCATTGGCAGAAGTCTTGGATTGGTTAAATAAGTCTTGTCTGTCTCTTAATGTAAGTAAGACAGTTTGCATGTATTTCACTGCATGAAAACATAATTCGGTGAATCCAGACATCGTATTTAATGGTGAAGCAATTAAATGTGTGACACATGTCAAATATTTAGGAATAATAATTGACCAACACCTGTCTTTAAAAAAAAAAAAAAAAAAAAAAAAAAAAAAGTAATAAGGGTTATAAACAATGTTAAATTTAACCTAAATAATCTAAATAATTTTAAGAACATCAGGCATCAACTGTCTCAATCAGCTGCACTACTTTTTGTACATACTTTGATTTTCCCTCATTTGTCATATTGTATAACAACCTGGTCACAGGCAGGTGCGACTACACTTAAGCCTGTGTACTCTCTTTATAAACAATTTTTGAAAGTGCTAGACAAAAAAACAAGGGACTATCATTATTGTACCATTTTGAAAAAGTTTAATTTTTTAAAATTTTGATAATTTTGTATTTTACAGTGATTTATGCCTGATGTACAAAATTATTCATAATCTTGCTCCCCCTCCTCTTAGGGGATGCCTGGCCCATAACGGCAGTGCCGGTCGGACAAGAGCATCTGCTAGGGGAGATTTAGTACCGCAATATAGTAAAACCGTAGTGAGGTTATGGAATTCCTTACCTACAAACATCCGAAGAATTGACAGTTTCACAGTTTTTAAAACTAATCTTAAGCACTGGCTACTATCTGAACAAATCTGTAACCACTAATGACTGTGTTGTAAGCTCCGTGTTTTTTCATATACTGTTTTTATTAATTTTACATTTTTGAATATATGTATTGTGATGTTTTATGTGGTGTATATGCAATACTGTATGATATTTTATTTGTTTACCTGCCCAGGGACAGCAGATGTAAATTAGCTATTAGCTAACTCTGGTGGAATTACTTTTAATTGTACATTGTCCCTGTAAAAATAAACAATAAAGTAAAGTAACACCTGCTATTAATGTAAAAACAGATGGAGCGGCTGAAAACGTTGTCTGTGAACGGCCCTAACCTCTGACATATTGATCTGATCTGATTACTGCCGACTGAAGGCCATTGATTGACTGATGATCAGTAATGGGAAACTAACTATATATTGACAGTGTAACACCTTTATCATTTGTTGAATGGTTTACTCCTCTGCCACGATAATGTCTTTAAATGACCTTCATTTGAAGGCTTCTCTCTCTATATGTGATTTAATTGTGATAGGATTAGTTAATTTGATAAATCGATGGGCAGCTCATGTGCTGAAGCTCGTTAGAGTCACGCTCATATCGGTCACATTCTCCCACTCCCATTTATATTTCCGGTCTCATCCTTTTTCCATCAGTCTCTCATCCGATCAGTCAGTTTGAGAACTGGCGGCTGAATTAGAGCTGGTCCAGACTAGAATCCAGCCACTCTAATAAGGTGTGGATTTGTGGCTCTTGGTGTGCGGGAGGCAAATTGCTTTTTGACACTTTAGTTAAGTTGGTAATACAGAGTCATTTACTGCAGACGGTTTGGGGTGAATTGCCCTTCGCTGATGGTCTGTGTGTGTTCGTTCTCTTTCACAGACTCACATGGAAACCGCTTCATGGCACACTGGGGAAAATTGTGCATTTTAAAGTCAGAACAGTAGATTTCTCTGGTCCACTTTGAGTCTTATTCTTGTTCAGAGCAGTTCTGGAAGACTGTCTCTGTTTAACTGGACTGCAGCAGTTCACTTTGTTTTCTCATGATGTATTTACCTGAAATCCCCAAAATCAGAATGTGATGAAGCTCATAAACTGCGTCAAATGTCGTTGTATTAGTCTGGATCGGATGATTTTCTTCTCCAGCTGAGGGTTGAACCTCCCAGGGATTTTTGGCTGCTCTCTGGAGGTGTGTGGCTCAGTTCCTTGTGAAGCTGCATATATTGTTAGCAGCACTATACAGACACTGAAGCGAACGGTCTGGAAATGACGTGAAGTCAGACGGAGAGTTCAGCTCGAACACATGCAGCATGTGTAACACCGAGATCTCTGGGGAGTTTAGTCGGTGTAAATGAATGTCAGTTTTAACTGTGTGAACATCAGGCCAGATGCCTTTTCTAGGAAGTTTTATTTTTAATGAGCTGATATTTAAATGAAGCTAATGAAGTGGCATGATGGTGTTACTGCTGTTTGAAAGAGGAATGACTTCAGAGAGCATCAGTGACGGACACACAGCTGAGAATCACAGACAAACACGACAGACAAATATTTTATATTCATATTGCCAAAGCATCTGTTTAATTAAAATGGAGTAAAAAGAAAAGAGAAGCAAAACTACGTAAAACTAAAGAAGTGAAACAACTGAAGAATTAAAAAAAAAAAGAAATGCAGCACAACTGGGTTACAGGTCAGAGGTCAACGCAGCACTATGACCTCTGTCTATCAGTGTTTCCTGTGGAAGAGGAAGTGCACACATGCACCTGATGGCAGAGATCAGAAAGCCCAGCCGGTCACAGAAAAACACTGAAAGAACCAGAGCAGCCAAGCAGAAAATGACCCGATAGATCGTGTTTAAGTTTCACACGCGCACACAAACTTACCCAAGCGCAAAAGCAAACATTAACGTCCTAGTGCTGCTGACACCACATTCAACAAGCACGTCTCTCACACACACACACACACACACACACACACACTCACTCACTCTCGGTGGTGTGACACACGGGGCATGTGGATGTTGAATAAGTGCTTTGCTGTTTCTGAAGTGGACATTATATATTCATACACATGAAGAGGCTCATTATCATCATCTGACAATCACTGACCCTTTAATAATTGGCTCACGTTCAACATGGCTCCGTGTTCTCCTGCGAGATTTATTCAGTGTGGTCGCTCAATATTAACATACTCATTTGCAGCATTTATAATTAATTTTTACACTAAAACAACATTTTAGGATCTTTTAGGTGAAGTTCACGTCAGACTCTGAGGCGTGTGTGATCTCTGATATGTGAGAACAATCTCATGCACACACACTTTTGATTGAAGAAGATCATCTGCGTGTTGTGCCTGTCAATCGATTTGTGCATCTGATTGGCTGGAATGTCCTTAGAGGCTGGGGTTTTCTGCTGAGGGGGTGTGGTTAAAGAAATGGGAGTGGTCTAATTCAGTGAAGTGAAACATTTACCTTTTACAGTTATTCATGTGGCAGATGCTGTTATTCACAGCGACTTGCAAACGAGGAGGATGACAAGCAGTTAAAGTTTGAGGAATATTTCTCCCCAAAGAAGGGCTGATCTTCTAAGCCGAGAGATCCGGTGGAGGAAGACGAGTGTTTAATTGTGAGCGGTTCATGCGGGCAGTTCAATTCTCTCTTCAGAAATAATGGGCAGGTCTTAGTGAAGGCCAACGGGTCAAGAGGAGCAATCAGCCTTTCCAGACAGCGACTCCATTTTGTTTCAGATGAGATTAGAGTAGCGCTGTAATATAAACATCAGTGTTCAGCACAGATCTTCATTAAGATACATTAGTGTAATGAGAGACAATACAGTGTGTGGAACTGAGAATGAACTCGTGTCACCGTGCAGGTCTGACTGAGCATTTGTGTGTTCTCTCATGTTTTGTTTCTTTGAAACATGACTTTGGCATTTTCACAGTTTTATGCCAGAGCGTTGTGTTTGCTGGTTCACACAGCAGTGTTTCAAACTTTCTGAAACTGACTGTGATTTATGATGTAGCAGGTCGTTTTCACACTGAACAGATCTGAAAGACCACAGGCAGTTATTTGGACGACCTCACAAACCTCAAATCTCAGTGTCTGTGCAGTTTGTCAATGAATATCCGTCTCAAACCATAACCCTGTTTGGTTGTATTCAGTATGCTGCTGTAGCTAATCAAATGTTCCCTTTTGTCTTGTAGGTTTGGAGAATGCCGGAATCTGGAGGACAGTAGAATGTTCCTCATGTAGGATAAGGCTATTTGGATGAACATGGACAAATGACCCGCAGGTAAAGACTCAGCCATGAGCATCACCTGTGGTCCACAGGACTCAAGATAGCTGCATCACGCCTCTCAGCATCAGCCTGAAGGAAACCCAAGAATCATTGTGCTTTGAAACCTCAATTGGAAGCCTTTCAGAGAAAACTTAAATTGGCAAACAAGCTGGGGCTAAAAAGCAGGAATTCCCATCTATCGCTCATCACGCCCTGATGCACCGACCAATGGAGAGACTACGGATAGAGTCTGGATAAAGTGGAGACAGGCCAAGAAAGAGAGAGAAAACGAGTGAACGATTGGCCCATCTTGGCCTCGTCTGCGATCACAGTCAAAGAGAAACTCTGAGCGCTATCTCAGCTCTGCCAAGAGCAGGTTTCTGAGCTCGTATCATCGGGGTGCGTGAAATGCAGTCTGGGTGCTGGTCCTCTCTCTGGCCCCTGTGGCCCTTGCTGTTAGCCGGACTCTTTCTGTCGGCGGGGGCCCTGGAGTTCGGTGGGGCCCCGGGGCAGTGGGCTCGCTACGCCCGCTGGGAGGCCGGCTCCATCGGGGAGCTCAGCTTTAGCCTGAAGACCAACGTGAGCAAGGCGCTGGTTCTGTACCTGGACGACGGCGGGAACTGTGACTTTCTGGAGCTGCTCATCGGCGGCGGACACCTGCAGCTGCGCTTCGCCATCCACTGCGCCGAGCCGGCCGCCCTACAGATGGAGACCCGCGTCAGCGACGACCGCTGGCACATGGTGCTGCTCACCCGCAACTACCGCGAGACAATGCTGATGGTGGATGGCGAGACCAAAGTGGCAGAGGTGCGCTCCAAGCGGAAGGAGATGGCAGTCGTCAGTGACCTGTTCGTGGGGGGCATCCCGCCGGATGTGCGTCTGTCCGCGCTCACATCCAGCACGGTCAAATACGAGCCTCCGTTCATGGGTTTGATCTCCAATCTGAAGGTGGGCGAGATGCCTCCCACTCTTCTCAACAGCAACGGCATCCATAACGATCTGGAGTATCTGTGCGTCAAGCAGAACCCCTGCCTCAACGGAGGATACTGCAGCATCCAGTTCGGCGAGGTCCAATGCGACTGCTCCCACACGCGCTTCCGAGGGAAATACTGCAAAGAAGGTAAGACGCTTCTTTGTGTTTACCTAGGTTTGGATGTATGCAGGGGAAATGTTTCAGACGAGGTGCCGTTCGTTTAGCCCTGTGCTTCATTCTTCTGTTTATGGCGTTCAATCTGCAGAACCCTTGACTCTTACAGACTGTAGTGCTGGTTTGATTGGACTTTCTCTGTCTCTCTCTTGCTATTCTGAATGGACGCTTCTGGACATTTTGTGTTAGGCCCTTTAGATGGTTCAGGCTGTTCTAAGAGAGATGAATTACTGCTTCTTATATTTTGTTCTCTTCTAAAGCAAGTTTCATTCAATTCTCTCCCAATCGTTCGCTGTCTTCAGTTCCAGATAGCAATCCAGTTTCTCGGGCAAGATCCATTTTACACTCGTCTATACTCATCCGTTACTCTCTCCTCCAGACCCACTGCTTTTACTCTCTTCTCCTGTCTTCTTTCTCTCTATCTCTCCTCCTCATCTCACCTCATCTGTGCTTTGCCTATTATCTCAGCCAGTTCTTTATTTTTCATTTTTCTCACTGTCTTTCTGTTGGTTACATTTCTGAGTTATGGCACCTTCACTATTTTAAGACCAATAGTACAGTGATCAAAACTGTAGTTAGCATAACATGTTATACAAATGTAATTATGTATTAATGTGTATAAGGTATTCTCTCACTGTATGTGTAGCTGAAGATGCCTGATATTTATCATTTAAGAAAATTAGTGGTGCCATCAAATGTACTTTTTTTTGTATGTAGTCCTGCCATGATGAAGCTCTCTCACAGATACCTGCATCTATTCACAGACACTGAAATAACTGACACACATGATGCTTTTGAGCTCTTGGTTCTTCTGATGCTGTGTATCTTCCTGTTGTGTATGTTTTCTGACCGTTGTTCATGAGTCCTTTCTCTCTCCTGAGCAGTTAAACTGCCCACTGTACTTCAGAAAAGTCCTGCAGCTCCTGCACATTCTTTGGTTTTCCAGCATCTTCTGCACATTTGAACTGTGTGATGTAGAGATACAGCTTTCACACCGAGGGCGATTGAGAGATTCAAACAAAAGCTCCAAACATTCACTGATGCTCAAGAATGAAATGCGCATTATGAAGAACAGAAGTAAAGTGTTATTATTTTTTGTCTTGTTGGAAATATGTAAATAGCGTATGTAGTTTCTGAAGGGCAGTACTTAAAAATAATCTTATAAATTCTCAAAGTGGGTTATAAACTTAAATAACAAAAGGGGCATGCTTTGCAAACTTATGCACTCAAAGATGTTTGTGTGTGTGTACATATTTTAAGTATAGAGCCTTTGGAGGGGGTGTTGGGAGGCTTCTGTCACTCCCCTCAAAGTCTTCACTGGTTTTCAAATGAGACAAACGGAGATTCTGCTCTTCATTTGTTATTTGTTTTTCAGTATGCTCTCTCTTCTGTGTTGGGATGTGAGTCGGAGGTCATGGAGAGTTTGATACCGCTTGGCTCTCGGCTAAACTCAGAGCAGAATACCAATGCAGCACCGCTGTGACTGCAGGAAACGTTTGTCCTTTTGAGAAAAAGGATATTGA
Organism: Spinibarbus caldwelli; assembly: GCA_039654775.1. Taxonomy (NCBI): domain Eukaryota; kingdom Metazoa; phylum Chordata; class Actinopteri; order Cypriniformes; family Cyprinidae; genus Spinibarbus; species Spinibarbus caldwelli. The sequence goes on from CM077220.1 coordinate 359,501, forward strand.
GATGCGTTTCCTTCACTCCGTGTTGACGTGTTTGAGAAAATGTAAAGCAGCTTGTGGGCAGAAACTTGAGTTATTCGCTCTGACTTTCTGCGAATGACACAGTGGGGATAATCTCGTTAAACGGACGCGGCAGTCGTTGTGTGAGTTCTGTATTAGTTTCTGCATTAGAAATTTATTTCCCTGGGGAATCTTCAGCAAGGGAGTCTAGTGTTTCCCCCTCAGTATTAGATGAGGTATAAAGGTGTGCTAGTGCTCCATTTTTTTTTCTGTATGTAATGTATGTTTGACTACATACAGTATTATACAGTACTATTGAATGTATTTTCACATTTCATGCAGTAGTTCTTCCAAAATTGAAATTTCTCTCATTGCATCTGTCGTTGTGATGCTCTTTGTAATTGGTGTTGATTCAGTGGTATGTGTTGGTGACTTCTCATCTTCAATCACAGAGCGATTCACGTTTAATGATGATTTGCTATTGGCTCTGAACTGATACCTGAAGCTCTCAGCAGAAGAGACAGAAAACAGCTGCTACTTTACGGATGGTTTGAGTTTTTCTGTGGTGATTGAGTCACATCCTTTTAAATTACATTTTTTAATTTTCTATTTTTTTTTTTTAGGTTTAGTGAGGTTCAATTTGTTAACGTTAGTTTGTGCATTAGGTGCCATGAACTACAATATGATCAGCTTTTATAGCATTTCTTCATTTTGGTTGATTTCTGCATATGTACAATTCCATTAGCTAATGATTATAAACAACAGAACATTTATAAATCAACTTTAAGTTAGTAAGTAAATGCTGTAAAAATGGTTTTTCATTGTTAGTTCATAATACTTAATTAACATTAATGTGAAGCGCTTATTTTGGTCTTGATATTTGTTCTGCATTAATCAGTGTGTTTCTCCATTTGCCGAGTTAAACCCCCTTAGATTTTAAAGTGAATTGTGCATTACAGCAGTGGTTCCTAACCACGTTCCTGGAGGCCCACCAACACTGCACATTTTGCATCTCTCCTTTGTCTGACACACCCAATTCAGTTCTTGGAGTCTCTACTAATGAGCTGATGATCTGAATCAGGTGTGTTTGATTAAGGAGACATGCAAAAAAAAAAAACATGCAGTGTTGGGGGGCCTCCAGGAACGTGGTTGGGAACCACTGCATTACAGTATGTTGCTTTTGAACTCAAGAACGTGTCTTATGTTCATGTCCCTTAAGAAACGCACCTGATTCCTCAAGACTCCTTGGAGTGCTAGACTTGTGGCTGTTGCTGAATTTTCTGTTTGTCTGAGCAGCGGCAGACAGAGAGCGATCAGGAAACTTTCTCTCTGCAGTTCTGTTTGCTGACGCTAGTCGAGCAGAAATGACTCTGTTGTTAGTTTATGGAAATGCGTTTCAGTCGCTCTGAGCCCTGAAATGATGCCGGGACTGTTTAATGTCGTTTCATGAAGCGCCTCATGCAGCCTGTCAGACGTAAGATCTCAGGCCTCTTTCTGTAATTACAGATGTAAAATCAGATTTGCGTGGAGCAGGAGGGCGAGAGATTAAGGGTGCACATTAAGAGCGATCAGTTAAACGACACGAGCGATGTGCAGTCGCTTGTGCTGATTGGATTAGAGCGGGTTTATGAGCAAATGTCTCTGGTGTAAATTACCAGCAGATGGCTGTGTTAAACATCTACACGAGAGCGAGCGAGCGCAAACCAGAATGTGCCTCTTAATGTAAATATTATAAATATAACCAGCCCTCAGCCATTGTTGGAGAGCAAACACATGAGCAAACACACACACACACACACACACACGTATTTCAGTGCATTGGAATGGCTCATTTTGTCCTCACGGGTCGGGCAAGACTCCAGCGCTGTTCACAGAGACGCCAAAGTGTGGAGGACATTTAGGACAGTAATACATCAGATAATTACACACACACACACACACACACACACACACACACACACACACACACACACACTTGATCACCTGACACACACACACATACACACACACACTTGATCATCTGACACACACATACACACACACACACACACACACACACACACACACCATGACTGATTGTATCCTCTCACCTGTTTGTGATGGAGATGCAGTGAAATAAATCAGTTTAGCATATTAATGAGCCTAATCTGCATGATAAGTCCCTCCTTGGGTAACAGGGGTCTTGATGTGTTAGTGCCAGTCTCTAGATTTAGACGAATCTCCCTTGAGGATTGTGGGCAATTGAGTCTAGTACAGCGTTGACAGATGGTTTGTTTTTTCAACAATCTCTAGATCTTCATATATGCTTCATTATTACATTGACATTTATTTATGTAGCAGCTGCTTTTATCCAAACAGCTTATGAATGAGGAACATGACGACACAAGCGATTCATCCTGAGGAGACGACGGCATGAAAAAAGCCACAGTACAGAGATACAGTATAAATGAGTGTATTCTGTAGATATGAGTCTATAGGAGTGTCTGCTGTGATGTAGGTGGGTTGATTCTCTCTCTGATGTTTGAAGGGCTTTCAGGTGTCCTGAAGCTGTTTTGAGTGGGTTTGAGAAGATCATTCCAGCTTTGAAATGTGATGAATTTCCTGATGTGCCATGATTTATACTGTTAAGCCAGCACTTATTCTGTCTGTCTGTACCCTCTATATCTGTATGTTCTGTTTCGTATGTTCTCTGATGTACTTCATGATAGTGAGTCATTCTGATTGGCCTGAATCAGATTATTCCAACCTGAATGATCTCTAGTGATGGTTTCATAAGCATGAGTAGATGATCAGGTGTGTGCGTGTCAGGTGATTAGGTGAGGGTGTGTGTGTGTGTGTGAGTGTGTGTGTGGGTGTGTGTGTGTGTGTGTGTGTAGGTGTGCTCGACTTGAAGCTGCACTGCGCAGAATGATCAGTGTATGACATCACAGTACCGCAAGAGCGATTCGAAAGTGATTCACACAGGTGATCCAGTGAGTGTGTGTGTGTGTGTGTGTGTGTGTGTGTGTGTGTGAGAGAGAGAGAAGAGTGTGTGTGTGTGTGTGTGTGTGTGTGTGTGTGAGAGAGAGAGAAGAGTGTGTGTGTGTGTGTGTGTGTGTGTGTGTGTGTTTCTAGTGTGTGTGTGTGTCAGGTGATCAGGTGAGGGTGCATGTGTGTGTGTGTGGTTCTCTCATGACTCTCTTGGTGTTTGTGATGTTCTTTTGGCTGATCCGAGGATGTTTAGCAGACTCCTGCTGGCCGCTCCACCTCTCTGCTCTCTGGCAGTGGGATGTAATATATCGCCTCCGTCAAAGAACAGATGTTGGGCTGGCTGGTGTTGTCTTTATCTGAACACACCTGACGAGCGCAGGGCTTCGTTAAGCAGCCTGACCGCAGCGGGAGGCCTTATTTACCTCGCGCTTATCGATCCCAGCAGATTCAAACAGCCACAGCCTCCGTCTGGGCGTCTACTGCGGTCTTTATGTCCACACACACACACACACACACACACACACACACGCACACACACACACACTCAGAGGATCTTCTTTGTATTATCTGCAGCATCTGTGATTCTCACCATCTGTCTGAGAGCCTTCAGAAGATTCTCCTGGTAATAAACGACTGATTGCGCTGCTTCACACATTCAGTGTCGAGGACTAAAGAACTACAAGAACAGACACTAGCAGCCATCGACTGGGATTATATGTATGTGTGTGTGTGTGTGTGTGTGTGTGTATATATATATATATTTGTCTGATCCTTGACGCGATCACGCGCAGCAGTGCAGAGTTGATTCTGTGCTTACTTGATCTAATATTTTATGTTTTTTAAAATGTTGTAAATTTAAGTAGCAAATGAGAATCTCTAAAATTAATGCATATATTTTGAGACAAAAGTGTTCTTTATGATTTTCAGTTTTGTTTAAGATAATTAAAGCAACAGTTTTTAAATAATTAAAGAATATGTAACAGTATGGTATTTGGGATAAAAAGTGCCCCTGCTGTTGGGGCTAAAGGCCCACAGTAATTAACATGATAATTAATAGATCGCTGACTTTTCCACTTGTTGATATGACATAGTTAGATTCAGATGGTAAATATCATTTATTATGTTGAGTGTCCATATTAGAGATAATCACCATGTTTAGAATGAAACCATCATATTTAAAAACATGATATTAATTATATCATATGATAAAATATCATTTGTTGTTACTACTGTAAATATATTTAAATTATTATTGGATCGCCTTCAATACTTTCAGAATCTTTACTTATTAAAACGATTTTGTTTCTGTATTTTAAAATATAGATTTTTTATATTAACATATTTTAATGACAGTATATTTGTTGAACAAAAAATAATTCTATTTTTCAAAATAAGCAGAAAATAGTACAAACTTTGCTAAAATTATTGTTTTGAATAAGTACTAACTTAGACATTATTTAAAAAAAAAATATTATTTTAGCTGAAGTATTTTTATCAATACCGTGTGTGGGGTAAAAGGCCCCCCTTGGCACCTCATACATTTATAAGATTTTTAAACAAAATAAACAACTTGAATGATTTATTTTCACACAAAATCTGTTGCTCTATTAATGTTCAATACAACATATATATATATTTTTTTGCAATTATACATTTTAGGCGCAGTGAATAGCACATTTTTTCTTTTCCCGTTGTACCCTACTGTCCTGAGTAATATATTTTACATAAAAGTTGTTTACATTTAGTCCACAAGACAAAAAAAATAGCTGAAATTATTAAAATAACCCCATGCAAAAGTTTGTGAACTGTTGGTTCTTAATACTGTGTGTGGTTACCTGGACGATCCACGACTGTTTTTTGTTTTGTGATGGTTGTTCATGAGTCCCTTGTTTGTTCTGAACAGTTAAACTGAGCACTGTTCTTCAGAAAAATCCTCCATGTCCTGCAGAATCTTCAGGTTTCCAGCATCTTTTGCATATCTGAACCCTTTCCAGCAGTGACTGTATGATTGTGAGATCCATCTTTTCACACTGAGGACAACTGAGGGACTCAAACACAACTATTAAAAAAGGTTCAAACATTCACTGATGCTCCTGAAGGAAACACGGTGCATTAAGAGCCGGGGGGGTGAAAAATTTTTGAATTCGAAGATCAGGGTAAATTGTACTTAATTTGTCAAGTCAAGTCACCTTTATTTATATAGCACTTTTTGCAATACAGATTGTGTCAAAGCAGCTTTACAGTATCAAAGAGGAAAACAGTGTGTAATAATGCAAAAAGACAATAGTAAACACTACAAGGCAGTTCATCATTGAATTCAGTTATGGCATCGTCCAGCTCAGTTCAGTTCTAATAGTATTTGAAATTAAGTGTCCCCAACTAAGCAAGCCAGAGGCGACAGCGGCAAGGAACCAAAACTCCACTGTATCTTCTGAAGGGCAGTACTAAATGGAAAAAAATAATAATATTTCACCAAAATAAGAAAAAATTGGATTGGGATAAAAAGTGCATGGCTCTTAATGCATGGCTCTTAATGCATCGTGTTTCCTTCTGGAGCATCAGTGAATGTTTGAACCTTTCTTAACAGTGTGAGTGTGTGTGTCTGACGGGTGTTCCTGTGGCCGTCAGTCGTTCCTCATGATTATTCATGGAAAGCTGCTATACATGACAGCAGATCAAACCACCGGCTCTCTCGCTGGTTCCTCAGCTTTACACTCAGTGTGAAATGGAAAATAACCTCATAGAAAATTCATTTATTTATTAAATTTATTTTTAAATGCAAATTATAGATCTCATTGTGAACAGTTCATCCATGCATATGTTTCCTTTTTTAGAAATGTGTTTGACCTTGTAATGCTAATCAGAATGTGATAACTGGATCTTCTCTCTGGTGACGTATGCAGGATTTCTCCAGTCATTTGGTGATTATAACCACGCCCACATCTCAGCATCCAATCAACAACAGCCTACATGTATCACATACATAATCTTAAAGTTCCTCTTGAATGTGCATCACAATACAGAAGAAAATATCTGCTGCTACTTCAGTTTCGCCATGACTTTATTAGCATGACAAACAATTTTAAGTTCATATTGTCAAACATTTGTGTGTTACTGTGTGCATGAAGATAATAGTATGAAATAACAAAGCAGAAGAAAAAACAGTGTTATTGACATCAAAGTGTGATGTAGCTGGCACTGAAGAATGCACTGAATGAAGTAATTCAAGTTAAAGTAAATAAAAGTATTTATAATAGTGAAGTATGAAAGTGCATTAATAAACTGTGCTGGAGACTCAGACGGGGATTGACTCACTCGCTGTCTCTCATATTGTGACAGACAGACACATACAGTGCATCTTTCACTGTTTGGCAGATGTAGAATGGTGGTGCGTGTGTTTGTGTTCAGTTGTGTGCTGGAGTTGTGTGTTGTGTCAGAAAGTGCAGCTCTGTCTGAGTTGTCCATCTCTGAGCTGGGTTTCAGTGTTTGATGTGTCACTGTTCTCCTATAGTCTGTCGCAGTGTTTTCTTAGGGTTAGATAGCAGTGCATGTTGTGTTCAGAGAGCGATGTTCCTGAGATGTGCAGTCGTTGGTTGGATTGGATTCGTTTCTCTGTCTCATTGCATCATTAGCGTGTACGGCGAGTGTGAGGGTCATGTGTTTAACTTCAGTCAGATGCTGGAGCGTTTAATCAGTGAGTGTTCGTTTAGCAGCGCGGCTGGCTTTAAGCACATTTGACATTTGGTTCTTCTCTGGGGTTCAAATGGCCTGTTTTAGGTACTTTGTACATATTTGCATTTGAAAGCAGCCGAGCAGCTCTGCCGCGTGCGACTGGAGAATAAAAGTGGTCCGAAGACTTTAATCGCTCCTTCAGCTCCTGATCGTTTCATTAAACCACTGTAATGACAGAATCTGAAACTCGTCTCGTCTCTTTCTCTGTCTGTGTTTCACTTTGTTATTTGCTTTGTGTTTTATTCTGGGTTTAATACTGTCCTCCAGAGCACAGCAGACACGCTACGATAGGAAAGTACATTTATTTTGCAAATTAAACGAGGAGGAACAGAAACACTATTACAGACAGACAGAGAGAAAGACAGAGACTGTGTTTGCTGGCATTCAGTCCGTGAGTTAAAGTGACTTCAGGTACAAATGATCTGTTACGACGGTTAATTACACGACACTAACCCATCTGTCTGTCTGTCTCTGTCTGTCTTTCAATTCAGTTCAATTCAATTCAATTCAATTCAGTTCCAATCAAATGAGCTTTATTGGCATGACTGTGAAACATATCACAATGTTGCCAAAGCAATAAATATATTATATTCTCATTCAATGTAATATCAGGAGCCGCTGATGCAGATGTTTCTCATCCTCTTTAATGTGCATTTCTTGCGTTATCTGTGGTAATGTTGCTTCCTCTCATTGTCTGGTTAGTTCCCCTTCTAGGGAACTCCACGATGCGCCCCCTAGGGGGCACTATGGGGAATGCAGTCTGCATGACCGGTGTCTGAAGCACGTGTGAAACCACGCCAATCTGTTGGCCCACCTGGCCCATGACGTCATAGACGGGATTCCCGGAAGTATAAAAGGGCACCTGCCGAGTACGTCATCCTTTTTGCTGTCTTCAGGAGCCGTCTGTTTGGAGTGCAGTGTGTTACCATGTCTGTCAACCCAGGTGAGCGTTTCAGGAAGTGCGTGCCTCCGTGTCCTAGGTTTTTGACACCTGAGGACACGCACAACTTGTGCGATATGTGCCTGGGGGAGGAGCACGCGCGTTCGGTGCTTGAGGGCATCGAATGTGAGCATTGTGAATCATTTCCAATGCATAAGCTCCGATCAATTTTGTCCCTTTTTTCGGGGGTAAAGGGGCAAGTGTCTGCGCCTCGTGGGTCGGGTCCCGCTGCTGCTGAGGCACAGTGGAAACTCAGCTCGTGGGGATCGCAGGTTGAACTCGCGGAAAAGTTTGACAAAGGCATGGATCTTTCAAAAACTTCTGCCGCGAGCTCTAGTGCGCTGCGGGATCCAGACGCTCTGTCATTGGAGTCATCTGATCCTGATAGCGCACTGCTGGGCTCTTCCTCTTGTAGTGACGAAAATGAAGAGGTTGATGTGGTTGGTGACGATGATGAGAGTGGAGTCGTCATCGGCTATTCCCAGCCGCGCATACAGGGAAATGCTGAATGTGATGGGTTGTGCTTCTGAACGGTTCGATCTAGCGTGGACGCGTCAGAAGCCGGAGCTGGCTCGAGGCAGACTAGATGAGTGTTTTTTGGCCGGTCTTGATCGTCCAGCCCCCGGGAGTCTTCCGTTTCTCCCAGATCTCCATTCGGAGATATCCAAATCCTGGGGGAAACCGTATTCCTTTCGGCAGATTATGCGAAATTTCAGGGAGGCGAAGGCCCAGTCGGCTGCCTTCAGGAAATTCATTCCGCGGCGCTCCAAATCCTTTTTTAGGGGGAACGATCAGTCTAGGGCTGAGGCTCATAGGCAAGATCAGAAATCCAGTGTTGTTAACCGCGCCCCTCCTCCCTCTAGGAGTTGGCGAGTAAAGGCTATCACTAACAAGGGAAGAGATGATCTCAGGAATTTTGGCTATATTTTTTGACTAAAGACAAGGTTTTTTGTAAATACAGTCGTCTGAGGCTGGCTGTATTTTTATCTGCAATTAACTCTTTCCAGACCTTAGCTATCTGTTTCCCTTTCTGAGATTAACTAGACAACTACTGCTGGTGGTATTGCAGTGGTCCCCTTGCCTACAGAAAGATAGCTTTCTAAAGATAGCTGTCTGCAAGCTTGGCCCCTACTCTAGTTTGAGTGGCTGTCTCTATTAGAGCCCATGCCCAGTCAGTACTGTCTCCCCTCTTGGGTTTAAGCAGACAGCCCTTTTTCTATGGCTGGTAGTTCGGTCAGTCCTGCTTCTGGTAGCTCCTTCCTGTATGACATAGCTATCTGAGGATATCTATGTGCTAGCTCAGTGACTGCTCCCCTTCCAAGGGTTTTTAAGTAGTGGTCTCCTGAGTCTTAGCATTTACTTTGATATCTCCCCTGTTAGGGTAGTAAGTAGATAGCCCACTCTCTGTGGTTTGGGCAGCTCTACAGGAGGGCTATATAGGCTAGTGGTGTAGGGTTTGGTAGCCTTTCCCAGTTACTTAGTTATCTGAGGATAACTATGTGCTAGCTCAGTGACTGCTCCCCTTCCGAGTGTTTGTAAGAAGTGGTCTCCTGTGTATATGCTTTTACTTTGCTATCTCCCCTGTTAGGGTGGTAAGTAGATAGCCCACTGTTTGTGGTCTGAGCAGCTCTGAGGGAAAGCTACCTAGAATCTGTTGGGAACTGACATAAGTTGGGACATCCATTGGTATAGTCACCTGAGGGTGGTTATATTCCAGTCTTTGCTATGGCAAGATGTGGCTTAATCAAATACAGCTATCTGAGGCTAGCTGTGTTTTACTGCAGTTGCACTGAGGCCTCTCCTGGGGTGGTCCCCTTTCGAGCTATACAAGGATAGCTGTTTGCTAGTTCAATGTTTGCTCCCCTGTTCAGGGTTTAAGTAGCGGTCTTTGAGCTCTTACCTAGACAGTGTGTCTCCCCTCTTTGGGTCGTAAGTAGACCGTCCACACTTGGTGGTCTGGGTAGTTTTTCAGTCAGTTCCCCTTCTTATACCTTCCTAAGTACATAGCTATCTGAGGCTGCTTCCCTTTTAGTTTCCTTAAGTAACGGTCTCTTTAAGCCCTTGTCTAGACAATGCTATCTCCCCTGATAGGGTAGTAAGTAGATAGCCCACTCTCTGTGGTTTGGGCAGCTCTGTAGGAAGGTTATCTAGGCTCTGACACGGATTGGGGTCCTCCCTACTGTAGCCATTTGAGGGTGGTTATATTCTAGCCATTTGGTATGACGGGATGGGCTTACCTAAATACAGCTATCTGAGGCTAGCTATGTTCCACTGCGGTGAGCCCGCCTATGGACTGGTCCTTTTTTCCTAGAGCCTAGCTATCTTAGTTTCAGTCCGGTAGCCCTTCCTGGGAACATAGTTATCTGAGGATTTCTGTGTGCTAGCTCAGTGACTGCTTTCCTTCTTAGGGTTATTAAGTAGTGGTCTCTTTGAGCCTTTGCCTGGACAGCGCTATCTCCCCTGTTAGGGTAGTAAGTAGATGGCCCACTCTCTTTGGTCTGGGCAGCTCTATAGGGAGGCTATCGTGATATATCTTTCTGGTCCACAAGTCTTCATAAGACCTTAAAGCATTGCTATCCGAGGATGGCCATGTTCCAGCTTAGCAGTTACTCTCTTTTGGGATCTCTGAGCTCCTTTGGAGGTTTCTGTTACCCTCTTCAGTGGTCTCGTGTATCCAGGCTAGTTCTGCTCATATAGCATAGCCATCTGTGATGGCTGTGCTCTTAACTTGGGTGGGTTGTTCCCCTTTATCTATTTTGGGTTCCCCGTTTCTGCCAAGTTGCGTGAGTGACCCATGGCGTCAGTGGCATGGCCCCTTTCTGAGGAAAGGCTTGGCGCATGTATGTTGCTTCTGTGGTGCTCCTCCACCAGGTGGACAGGCATGTGCCTCGGCACGGCTTGGTTGGATTGCGTTCCCCATAGTGCCCCCTAGGGGGCACAGCGTGGAGTTCCCTGGAAGGGGAACGTCTCAGGTTCCGCATGTAACCATGGTTCCCCGAGAGGGAACGAGACGCTGCGCCCCCTTACCATGCCTTCGGCCAGCCTGTTTACTTCTCCTTCAGACAGCTAGGTGGATGACGTACTCGGCAGCTGCCCTTTTATACTTCCTGGAATCCCGCCTATGACGTCATGGGCCAGGTGGGCCAACAAATTGACATGGTTTCACATGTGCTTCAGACACCGGTCATGCAGACTGCATTTCCCATAGTGCCCCCTAGGGGGCGCAGCATCTCGTTCCCTCTCGGGGAACCATGGTTACTTGCATAACCCGAGACGTTTTTAATAAGGATAAAACTATCCAGTGTTTTTATATTTGATTTCAGTTTCTTTACCTGATACCTAAATGTTTGACTTCATTATATATATATATATATATATATATATATATATATACACCTTATTGGAATTTAAAACTGGGAATTGTTAAGGATAGGAACTGATAAGCAGAATTGGAATCACAAAACTTTCAAGGATACCCAAACTTATTCTCATTGTGTGCAGATAAGCTGCAGAATGAACAGTTTTGGTAATGCCAGTAAAGACGTTTACACATAAACTAAAGCTGAAAGCAAGCAAGGTGAGAATGTAGGTGAGAAAAGAAAAGCAAGAGGGAGCAGAGAGGAATATGACGAGAGACTGTTATGAGGAATGGAAGAAGAAAAGCCGGATGAGCTGGAAATGGAATCAAAGTAAAAAGAGAAATAGCAGATGTAGAGTGAATCACACGGATCACAGCAGGATCGTCTGCCCTCCAACCTTAAACACACACATGCAGATATATCAGAGTTATATCAGAGTCAGAGAGTGAGATGGAGACACTGCTGTTAGTGGCTCGTCCTGCTCTGTGTGTGTCGATCAGACATACGGCTGAGGCATTCATTACGCTGAGATGATGACAGAGTCTGATCAGGTGATGGAGGGGGTGTGACCTCCTCTAGGACACGCCCACAGAGGCGTGGCTTTGCTCTCGCTGACAGAGTCTTAGAAGCCATCATAAACTGAAGCCCAGAGCGACCCGTGATCCAGACCTTTGACTAAAGCCATTCGTCTCTTTCCTCTCAGACCAAGTAAACCGGACTCTGCTAGGGAGCTTGTGCGATCAATGTTAAATTCACACACCGTCGCACTCACGTTTCAGCCAGGGAGCCGAGCCCAGATGAACGGCTGGTTAGAAAACACCTTGGCTTTCTGAGTGCTATTATGTTTTAATAATAATAAAAGTACAGATGGTTTGCGTTTTTGAGATTCTCAGATGCAGAAGTAATTCTGCGTACGTCACTGATCCACAAACACACTCGAGTCGTGAATCTCTGGGGTGTTTTCACTCTGACAAGTGTGAGAAAATGTTTTGTTTTGGTGTGAAGCTGCATTTAATCTTTTTATTAACATCTCTCACCATAATCACATTTACTGCAAACTGTGAAAAAAAGGTTGTTTATATGCGAAAGAAAACGAAGCAATTTACAGCCCGTCATTAGTCCTTTCACGAGTCTCTCGCATGTTTACGGTGTTGCAGGAATAGTTTAATAATCAGCACGTCTGCGATCTGAGAGCTTTATTACAAACACAGTAAATGTTAGCGAGACACTGTTTGAGGACGGGCAGTGAGTCCTTCAGTCCTGATGCATTTCAAATACTCCAATTTAAGTAGACTGAAATTCACTGCAGTGTTTTTTTTTTTTTTTTTTTTTAATAAATTCAGATCTAAGTTTTTTTTATTTTTTATGTTGTAACGTCTCTAGTGTGTTTGAAGCGCTTGAGCTGCTCCATCTGATGATGCTCTACACTGAGTGTTTGCGACTCAAAAGAACCACTCTGTAAGCTCACCCGATGGAGATGATGGGACACTTATGGCCGTTTTAGATCAACTGTTTAATATGAAGGGCCAAAAATCAGACTGAAGGCCATGGGCAGGAACAATAAAACGAGTTAAACTGAATCAAATTGACTGTGCCAGTCGTTTCAACTTCATATTATATTAAACTGACATTTGTTGCCATGACTTTTTGAGCTTACTATTTTAAGAATTAAGAATTGATGACCATTTCTACAGCCACTGCAAAGAGACAGCAGAGAAAGAGCGAGAGCATCTCTTTACCTGCAGCTCGCATCTGTAGCGCTTACATTGATCTTTAACGTTAGATCTTTCAGATTCTTGGAACAAAACTAATGCTGTTGATTCAGTATTACTCTTAATGGAACCCACACATAATGTCAACAATAAAATAGTACAATGACAACATTGTTTACTGTATATTAAACATAAAACTTTTATGAACAAAATGAATAAGATTGATGACATGGTATACCTGTGCTGTAACACAAATAAATAAAAGGTATATAGGCCTATATATAGTGAGTGTGTGTGTGTGTGAGAGAGAGAGAGAGAGAGAGAGAGAGAGAGAGAAAGAGAGAGAGAGAGAGAGAGAGAGACTGTGTGACTGTGTGTGTGTGTGTGTGTGAGAGAGAGAGAGAGAGACTGTGCGACTGTGTGTGTGTCTGTGAAAGAGAGAGACTGTGTGACTGTGTGACTGTGTGTGTGTGTGAGAGAGAGAGAGAGAGAGAGAGAGAGTGAGAGAGTGACTGTGTGTGTGTGTGTGTGTGTGTGTGTGAGAGAGAGAGAGAGAGAGAGAGAGAGACAGACTGTGTGACTGTGTGTGTGTGTGTGTGAGAGAGAGAGAGAGAGAGAGAGAGACTGTGTGACTGTGTGTGTGTGTGTGTGTGTGTGTGTGTGTGTGTGAGTGAGAGAGAGAGAGAGAGAGAGAGAGAGAGAGAGACTGTGTGACTGTGTGTGTGTGTGTGTGTGTGTGTGTGGTTACAGTGGCAAGTTATTTACACATCTCATAATTGCAGTTGCTGCTGGGCTCGTGTTGGGCCGCTGAAGTATCTTATCTCGCCTCATTAGAGCAGATGATTCTAACCAGTGTTAAAAAATATCCCATCTCCACTCACACACACACACACACACACACACACACACACACACACACACACACACACACTAGAGCCTCAGTGAACAAGCTGGGCGATATGGCTAAAAATATTATCATGATATTTACAGGTGCATCTCTATGAATTAGAATGTCGTGGAAAAATTCCTTTATTTCACTAACTCAACTCAAATTGTGAAACTTGTGTATTAAATAAATTCAGTGCACACAGACTGAAGTAGTTTAAGTCTTTGGTTCTTTTAATTGTGATGATTTTGGCTCACATTTAACAAAACCCACCAATTCACTATCTCAAAAAATTAGAATATGGTGACATGCCAATCAGCTAATCAACTCAAAACACCTGCAAAGGTTTCCTGAACCTTCAAAATGGTTACACAATAGCCTATACAATCATGGGGAAGACTGCTGATCTGACAGTTGTCCAGAAGACAATCATTGACACCCTCCACAAAGAGGGTAAGTCACAGAAGGTCATTACTGAATGGTTGGCTGTTCACAGAGTGCTGTATCAAAGCATATTAAGTGAAAAGTTGACTGGAAGGAAGAAATGGGGTAGGAAAAGGTGCACGAGCAACAGGGAGGACCACAAGCTTGAGAATACTGTCAAACAAAGCTGATTCGAACACTTGGGAGAGCTTCACAAGGAGTGGACTGAAGCTGGAGTCAGTGATCAAGAGACACCACGCTCAGACGTCTTCAGGAAAAGGGCTACCAAGCCACTTCTGAAACAGAAACAATGTTAGAAACATCTTACCTGAGCTAAGGAGAAAAAAACTGGACTGTTGCTCAGTGGTCCAAAATCCTCTTTTCAGATAAAAGTAAATTTTGCATTTCTTTTGGAAATCAAGGTCCCAGAGTCTGGAGGAAGACTGGAGAGGCACAGAATCCAAGCTGCTTGAAGCCCAGTGTGAAGTTTCCACAGTCAGTGATGAATTGGACTACCATTTCATCTGCTGGTGTTGGTCCATTGTGTTTTTTGAAGTCCACAGTCAACGCAGCCATCTACCAGGACATTTTAGAGCACTTCATGCTTCCTTCTGCTGACAAGCTTTATGGAGATGCTGATTTCATTTTCCAGCAGGACTTGGCACCTGCCCACACTGCCAAAAACACCAAAAGTTGGTTAAATGACCATGGTGTTGGTGTGCTTGACTGAAACCAGACCTGAACCTCACAGGGAATCTACGGGGTATTGTCAAGAGGAAGATGAGAGACACCAGACCCAACAATGCAGATGAGCTGAAGGCCACTGTCAAAGAAACCTGGGCTTTCATACCACCTCAGCAGTGCCACAGACTGATCACCTCCATGCCACGCCGAATTGAAGCAGTAATTAAAGCAAAAGGAGCCCCTATCAAGTATTGAGTACATATACATGAGTCTTAGAGTTCGTACTTGACTTTTCACTAGAGTTCGTACTTGACTAACTAGGGCCCAGGTCAGGGAGCAGACAGACTGGCTAAACCGACCGTCTGCTAGCCGCCTCATGTCACAGAAGTCAGTTAATTCTCAGCACATAGAGACTCCTTCACCTAGATATCACACTATAGAGACTGTGTCTGTTCCCTGTACTAGAAAATACAGAAAATGTCCAAACCAAAGTAATAGTAACAATTTAATTAATGTTCAACAAATAAAAAAAAATGTTTACAATACAGAGAAACAATTGATAAAACTTGGCTTCCTGAATATCAGGTCCCTTTCTACAAAAGCACTATTTGTAAATGATATGATCACTGACCATAAGCTAGATGTGCTTTGTTTGACAGAAACATGGCTAAAACCAGATGAATACATTACTTTAAATGAGTCTACCCCCCAAGATTACTGCTATAAAAATGAGCAACGTCCAAAAGGTAAAGGGGGAGGTGTTGCTACAATTTATAGCAATATTCTCAGTATTTCTCAGAGGGCAGGCTTTAAGTATAACTCGTTTGAAGTTATGGTGCTGCGTATAACATTATCTAGAGAAACACGTGTTAGTGATAAATCCCCTGTGATGTTTGTATTGGCTACTGTGTACAGGCCACCAGGGCACCACACAGACTTTATTAAAGAATTTTTTTAGTTAGTACTGGCTGCAGATAAAGTCTTAATTGCTGGTGATTTTAATATCCATGTCGATAATGAAAAAGATGCATTAGGATCAGCATTCATAGACATTCTGAACTTTATTGGGGTTATACAACATGTTTCAGGACCTACTCATTGTCGAAATCATACTCTAGATTTAATACTGTTACATGGGATTTATATTAGTGATGTTGAAATTCTGCAGCAAAGCGATGACATCTCAGATCATTATCTAGTCTTGTGTAAACTCCATATAGCTAAAACTGTAAATTCTACTCCTTGTTACAAGTATGGTAGAATCATCACTTTTACCACAAAAGACTGCTTTGTAAGTAATCTTCCTGATTTATCTCAATTCCTCAGCATATCCAACAGCGCAGAAAAACTTGATGATGTAACAGAAACTATGGACTCTCTCTTTTCTAGCACTTTAGATACAGTTGCTCCTTTATGCTTAAGGAAGATCAAAGAAAACAGTTTGACTCCATGGTATAATGAGCACACTCGCACCCTAAAGAGAGCAGCCCGGAAAATGGAGCGCAGCTGGAGGAAAACAAAACTAGAGGTATTTCGTATAGCTTGGCGGGAAAGTACCCTATCCTACAGAAAAGCATTAAAAACGGCTAGATCTGATTACTTTTCATCTCTTCTAGAAGAAAACAAACATAAACCCCGGTATTTATTCAATACAGTCACTAATTTAACGAAAAATAAAGCATCAACAGGTGTTGGCATTTCCCAAGAGCACAGCTGTAATGACTTTATGAACTACTTTACTTCCAAGATTGATACTATCAGAGATAAAATTGTAACCATGCAGCCTTCAGCTACAGTATCGCATCAGATAGTGCACTATAATTATAATTTGGATGATTTATAAACTTGTTAAATCATCTAAACCAACAACATGTATGTTAGACCCTATTCCATCTAAACTACTAAAAGAGCTGCTTCCAGAAGTCATAGATCCTCTTTTGGCTATTATTAATTCATCATTGTCATTAGGATATGTCCCCAAAACCTTCAAATTGGCTGTTATTAAGCCTCTCATTAAAAAACCACAACTTGACCCCAAAGATCTAGTTAATTACAGACCGATCTCAAATCTCCCTTTTCTGTCAAAGATACTAGAAAAGGTAGTATCCTCACAATTATATTCCTTCTTAGAGAAAAATGGTATCTGTGAGGAATTCCAGTCAGGATTTAGACCGTATCATAGTACTGAGACTGCTCTCATTAGAGTTACAAATGACCTGCTTCTATCATCTGATCATGGTTGTATCTCTTTATTAGTTCTACTGGATCTTAGCGTTGCGTTCGACACTATTGACCACAACATTCTTTTGAATAGACTAGAAAACTTTGTTGGCATTAGTGGAAGTGCCTTAGCATGGTTCAAATCGTACTTATCTGACCGCCATCAGTTCGTAGCAGTAAATGAAGAGGTATCATATCGATCACAAGTGCAGTATGGAGTACCTCAAGGCTCAGTACTAGGGCCGTTACTTTTCACGCTTTACATGTTACCCTTGGGAGATATTATCAGGAGACATGGTGTTAGCTTTCACTGTTATGCTGATGATACTCAGCTCTATATTTCTTCACGCCCCGGTGAAACACACCAAATTGAGAAACTAACGGAATGTATAGTCGATATAAAAAACTGGATGACGAGTAACTTCTTACTGCTAAATTCTGAAAAAACAGAGGTGTTAATTATCGGACCTAAAAACCCCACGTGTAATAACCTAGAACACTATCTAACACTTGACGGCTGCTCTGTCAATTCTTCTTCATCAGTTAGGAACCTAGGTGTGCTGTTTGATAGCAGTCTTTCATTTGAAAGCCATGTTTCTAGTATCTGTAAAACTGCGTTTTTCCAAACATATTTAAATTGCGACCTATGCTCTCAACGTCAAATGCAGAAATGCTAATTCATGCGTTTATGACCTCAAGGTTAGACTATTGTAATGCTTTACTGGGTGGTTGTTCTGCACGCTTGATCAATAAAGTACAGTTGGTCCAAAATGCAGCAGCTAGAGTCCTTACTAGAACCAGGAAGTATGACCATATTAGCCCGGTTCTGTCAACACTGCACTGGCTCCCTATCAGACATCGGATAGATTTTAAAATCTTGTTAATTACTTATAAAGCCCTGAATGACTTAGCTCCTCAGTACTTGAGCGAGCTCTTATCACATTATAGTCCTCCACGTCTGCTGCGTTCTCAAAACTCTGGCCATTTGATAATACCTAGAGTATCAAAATCGACTGCGGGCGGCAGATCCTTTTCCTATTTAGCGCCCAAACTCTGGAACAATCTACCTAACACTGTTCGGGAGGCAGACACACTCTGTCAGTTTAAATCTGGATTAAAGACACATTTCTTTAACCTGGCTTACACATAACACACTAATACACTTCTATTATTCAAATCCGTTAAAGGATTGTTAGGCTGCATTAATTAGATCAACCGGAACCGGGAACACTCCTCATAACACACGATGTACTCGTTACATCGTAAGAAGAATGGCATCTACGCTAATATTTGTCTGTTTCTTTATTATTCTGTTTCTCAGTCCGTGTCCAGATCAGATGGTGGATCGGCGCCGGGAGATGATGTCTGTGACCCCGACCATCGGCGGAGGCCAGACACCTGGATGAGCCCCGGGGACATATCCCCAGTGAAGACCTCGACTTAAATACAATAAAACTTAAAATTAAACAAAATAACTATAATATAATAAAATACCTAACTACATAATACTATTATTGTTAGAAATTGCAACAATATAAAAATAGAAATATAATACATTTATACATTTAAAATTTAATTAAAACAATAAGTAAAAAAATAAATAATATCCTGGCCAGAGGAGAACTGGCCCCCCGACTGAGCCTGGTTTCTCCCAAGGTTTTTTTCTCCATTCTGTCACAGAGGGAGTTTTGGTTCCTTGCCGCTGTCGCCTCTGGCTTGCTCAGTTGGGGACACTTAATTTCTAGCTATTATCGTCAATTTGATTTCATAGATACTATTTAAACTAAACTGAGCTAGACAATGACATCTCTGAATTCAATAATGAAATGCCTTTAACTGAAAATTGAGTGTTTAATCTTATTATTATACATTACTGACACTCTATCCTCCAATTTGATACTGTTAAGTGCTTTGACACAATCTGTATTGTTAAAAGCGCTATATAAATAAAGGTGACTTGACTTGACTATACAGTAAATGAATATACTTTCCAGAAGGCCAACAATTCACTAAAAATGTTTTTTTTTTTTTTTTTTTATTGGTCTAATGAAGTATTCTAATTTGTCGAGATAGTGAATTGGTGGGTTTTTGTTAAATGTGAGCCAAAATCATCACAATTAAAAGAACCAAAGACTTAAACTACTTCAGTCTGTGTGCATTGAATTTATTTAATACATGAGTTTCACAATTTGAGTTGAATTACTGAAATAAATGAACTTTTCCACGACATTCTAATTCATTGAGATGCACCTGTACATTTACATTTTACATTTAGTCATTTTGCAGACGCTTTTATCCAAAGTGACTTACAATTGGGGAATACATAAAATGATTGATCATAAAGAGGCAACAGACAGAAGAAGTGCTCGTAATACCAAGTTTCAGGCATTGTTCAAATAAGTACAAGCTAGAAAGAGAAGGAATAAATAAAGAGAAAGGCAAAGTTTTTTATTTTTTATTTATTTATTTATTTTTTTAAGTTTAGGATGAAGTCAAGCTACATTGAAAGAGGTGAGTTTTCAGCTCTAGCTTGAAAATTGTCAGGGAATCAGCATTCCGGATAGGGGTGGGAAGATCATTCCACCAGCCAGGAGAGGTGAACGAGAATGTTCTGGAGAGTGATTTTGAGCCTCTCTGTGACGGTACCATGAGGCATCGCTCACTATCGGATCTCAGACTTCTGGAGGGGGTGTAGATTCCTAATAGTGAGTGGAAGTAGGAGGGTGCTGAGCCTGTGGCTGTTCTATATGCAAGCCTCAATGTCTTGAACTTGATGCGAGCCGCAACTGGTAGCCAGTGCAAGAAGATAAAGAGAGGTGTAACATGAGCTCTTTTGGGCTCGTTGAAGACCAGTTGTGCCACTGCATTCTGAATCATTTGTAGAGGTTTGATTGTGCTTGAAGGAAGTCCAGCCGGAAGAGCATTGCAGTAGTCCAGCCTAGAAATGACAAGGGCCTGGACAAGAAGTTGAGCAGCATGCTCTGTTAGAAAAAGCCTGATCTTTCTGATGTTGTGTAGTGCAAACCTGCAAGATCGAGCAGTCTTTGGAATGTGGTCTTTGAAGGTCAGCTGGTCATCAAAGATTACACCAAGATTTCTGACCGAAGTTGATGGGGTAATTGTAGAAGAACCTAGCTGGATGGTGAAATCATGCTGTAGAGCTGGAGTGGCAGGGAAGACAAGAAGCTCAGTCTTTGCTAGGTTGAGCTGTAGGTGATGTTCTTTCATCCATGCTGAGATGTCTGCCAGGCAGCCTGAGATCCGTGCAGCTACCGTTGGATCCTCTGTTTGAAAAGAGAGATAGAGCTGTGTGTCATCAGCGTAGCAATGGTAGGAGAAGCCATGTGCCTGTATGATGGGACCCAGTGATGTAGTGTATGTGGAGAAGAGGAGGGGTCCAAGAACCGATCCCTGAGGAACCCCAGTGACCAGTTGATGTGCTTTGGATACCTCCCCTCCCCAGGCCACCCTGAAAGACCTACCAGTGAGATAGGATTCAAACCAGTGAAGTGGAATTCCAGTGATACCCAGAGATGAGAGGGTAGATAGCAGGATCTGATGATTGACAGTGTCAAAAGCAGCAGACAGATCCAGCAGAATGAGAACTGATGATTTGGAATCAGCATTTGCAATCCGCAAGACTTCAGTGACTGAGAGTAGCACAGTCTCAGTTGAATGGCCACTCCTGAAACCTGACTGGTTAGTGTCCAGTTTGTTGTTCTGTGAAAGAAACAGTGATACCTGGGTGAAGACAACTCGTTCGAGTGTTTTGGCTATGAATGGAAGGAGAGAGACAGGTCTGTAGTTTTCTATAAGAGAAGTGTGTAATGTAGGTTTTTTCAGCAGTGGGGTTACCCGAGCCTGCTTGAATGCAGTGGGGAAAGTGCCTGTGAGGAGGGATGTGTTGATGATGTGTGTGAGTTCTGGTAAGAGTGTGGGAGAGATTGCTTGGAGAAGGTGTGAGGGGATTGGGTCTAGTGGACATGTTGTAGGATGGCTGGAGAGGAGAAGTTTGGATACTTCCCCCTCAGTGAGGGGACAGAAGGAGAAGATGGGAGTTTTAGCAGTGGATGTGGTTGGTTGGAGGTCCTGTGTGTGTGGAGCTGAGAACTGACTACTGATTGTTCTAGTTTTGTCTGTGAAGAATGTGGCAAAGTCATCAGCTGTTATAGATGTGGTGGGAGGTGGTGGAGGGAGACAGAGGAGAGAATTAAATGTTCTGAAGAGATTACGTGTGTCTGGAGCACTGTTAATCTTGTTGTGGAAATATGAGGATTTGGCAGTGTGGACTTCAGCAGAGAAAGAGGAAAGCAAAGACTGATACCTACTCAGGTCTGACAGATCTTTTGATTTGCGCCATTTTCTCTCTGCCGAGTTTAGCCCGATGCTCACAAAGAACATCACATAACCAGGGGTTAGAAGAGTCAGCCCGTGCTGGCCTGGAGGAGAGAGGACAAATGTCATCTAGACAAGAGTTTAAAGTAGAGCATAAAGTGTTCTACAAACCCGATTCCAAAAAAGTTGGGACACTGTACAAACTGTGAATAAAAAAGGAATGCAATAATTTACTAATCTCATAAACTTATATTTTATTCACAATAGAATATAGATAACATATCAAATGTTGAAAGTGAGACATTTTGAAATGTCATGCCAAATATTGGCTCATTTTGGATTTCATGAGAGCTACACATTCCAAAAAAGTTGGGACATGTAGCAATAAGAGGCCGGAAAAGTTAAATGTACATATAAGGAACAGCTGGAGGACCAATTTGCAACTTATTAGGTCAATTGGCAACATGATTGGGTATAAAAAGAGCCTCTCAGAGTGGCAGTGTCTCTCAGAAGTCAAGATGGGAAGAGGATCACCAATTCCCCCAATGCTGCGGCGAAAAATAGTAGAGCAATATCAGAAAGGAGTTTCTCAGAGAAAAATTGCAAAGAGTTTGAAGTTATCATCATCTACAGTGCATGATATCATCCAAAGATTCAGAGAATCTGGAACAATCTCTGTGCGTAAGGGTCAAGGCCGGAAAACCATACTGGATGCCCGTGATCTTCGGGCCCTTAGACGGCACTGCATCACATACAGGAATGCTACTGTAATGGAAATCACAACATGGGCTCAGGAATACTTCCAGAAAACATTGTCGGTGAACACAATCCACCGTGCCATTCGCCGTTGCCGGCTAAAACTCTATAGGTCAAAAAAGAAGCCATATCTAAACATGATCCAGAAGCGCAGGCGTTTTCTCTGGACCAAGGCTCATTTAAAATGAACTGTGGCAAAGTGTAAAACTGTTCTGTGGTCAGACGAATCAAAATTTGAAGTTCTTTTTGGAAAACTGGGACGCCATGTCATCCCGACTAAAGAGGACAAGGACAACCCAAGTTGTTATCAGCGCTCAGTTCAGAAGCCTGCATCTCTGATGGTATGGGGTTGCATGAGTGCGTGTGGCATGGGCAGCTTACACATCTGGAAAGGCACCATCAATGCTGAAAGGTATATCCAAGTTCTAGAACAACATATGCTCCCATCCAGACGTTGTCTCTTTCAGGGAAGACCTTGCATTTTCCAACATGACAATGCCAGACCACATACTGCATCAATTACAACATCATGGCTGCGTAGAAGAAGGATCCGGGTACTGAAATGGCCAGCCTGCAGTCCAGATCTTTCACCCATAGAAAACATTTGGCGCATCACACAGAGGAAGATGCGACAAAGAAGACCTAAGACAGTTGAGCACTAGAAGCCTGTATTAGATAAGAATGGGACAACATTTCTATTCCTAAACTTGAGCAACTTGTCTCCTCAGTCCGCAGACGTTTGCAGACTGTTATAAAAAGAAGAGGGGATGCCACACAGTGGTAAACATGGCCTTGTCCCAACTTTTTTGAGATGTGTTGATGCCATGAAATGTAAAATCAACTTATTTTTCCCTTAAAATGATACATTTTTTCAGTTTAAACAATTGATATGTCATCTATGTTGTATTCTGAATAAAATATTGAAATTTGAAACTTCCACATCATTGCATTCTGTTTTATTCACAATTTGTACAGTGTCCCAACTTTTTTTGGAATCGGGTTTGTATATAAAGTGAATATTTCTTTCCATATATTTGTCACAATATTAAATTCACACCATTAATGGCCAATGAGATGCTTTCCACGCATTTTTAGACCTAGAGAATGAATGTAAATACCAAAAAAAAAAAATAAATAAATAAAATAATAAAAAAAATAATAATAAAAAATAAATAAATAACTTATTTACAAATAAGCAGAGTAAAGTGACTGCTTTTCATTTAGGGACTCAAGATTGTTTTTCTGTTTTTATTTTTATTTTTTTTTCTGGATTTTGCATTTTAAAGATGTAATACAAATTTATTAGCAAACATTTTGGCTAATGAAATTAATTATTAAAATGTAAATGTAACCAGTGTTTTGAAATAATTAAAATATAACCATGTACAACAAAACATTGTTTTTTTGTTTTGTTTTGTTTTGTTTTTTGTTTTTGTTTTTTGTACAACAGAACATGTATAGTGTATAAAATGAAACAATGTCTTGTTTGATATTCCTGGTTATTTAAATAATAGTTGTAATTATTGATAACAATTTTTGTAACTATGAGGAGATTAGTCTACTGTACAATAGTAATATATTTATATCATAATTCTTCAAGTTAAACTGAGCTTTTATTTTGTGGGTCAGTGAGCTCCAGTGTGTTTGACAGTGGTTTTTCTGCTGAAGTCAGTCTCAGAGCTGCTCTGGAGATGAAGTTCATGTATTGAGACACAGATGAGCATCACACGTGTATTGTTTTGTGTAGTAGAGAAAACTGAGACATGCATTTACCGATTTACAAGATGCACACCTGATCATCTGGATGTTGACTAAATATCAATAGCGTGTGTGTGCATGTGTGTGTGTGTGTGATGGAGCGTGTGTGTGTGTGTGTGTGTGTGTGTGTGTGTGTGTGTGAACGTGTGTGTGTAAGCGAGCGTGTGTGTGTGTGTGTGTGTGAGAGCGTGTGTGTGCATGTGTGTGTGTGTGAACGTGTGTGTGAGCGAGCGTGTGTGTGTGTGTGCATGCACATGTATATGGGGCCACACATTAGGTTACACCAATCATTGGAACTCTGTTAATAAGTTAATAGATATATGAAATGTGCATGCAAATGAGCTGCATGTTACATGCAAATTAGAGCTGTCAATCATTGTGAAAGTGTCATTTAAAGAACACACTTTACAATGAGAAATTATTAATAGAGTTTGTAGTAAATTAAAGGAAAAGGTCACATTGTCATTATTATGGTTGCATTAGTAGTAGTAGTGTGTATGTGTGTGTGTGTGTGTGTGTTTGTGTGTGTGTGTGTGTGTGTGTGTGTGTGTGTGTTTATAACTAAAGTAACAATGTGTGTTCATGGATGTTCTTAAATCTATGGCAGAGATGTTGTTATCTATACCAATAACAATTGAGTGATATGCTTAATATTGTGAATATCCGCTATGTCACTGGTCCATGATTTTGTACAGGTATTTAACTACAGCTGTAATATTTATGTCCCTGTAAATTATTTATTTTAAGTGGATTTAAATAAATTGTTAAACTGTGTGTGTGTTATTGTTGTCTGTGTGAGTGTGTGTGTGTGTGTTGTAGTGTGTGTGTTGTGTTGTGTTTTGTGTGTGTGTGTGTTGTAGTGTGTGTGTGTGAGTGTGAGTGTGTGTGTGTGTGAGTGTGTGTGTGTGTGTGTGTGTGTTGTACTGTGTGTGTTGTGTTGTGTTTTGTGTTTGTGTGTGTGTTGTGTGTGTGTGTGTGTGTGTGTGTGTGTGTTGTAGTGTGTGTGTGTGTGAGAGAGAGGTGGATCTCTCTGGGAGATGTTTCTGATTCAGGATGTTCTTGTAGCCGCTGCATTATTGATGTTGTGAGTGATGATTCTCTGTGTTTTAATACCGTGTTCCAGTCATGTATAATTCACTCTGACTAGATTAAGGCTTGTAGATGAGATTTAAGAGCTGTGCGTCTGTCCGTCTCTGTCTGTCTTCAGGTTTGTTTCTCTTTGACTGCTGCAGTTCAGTGTTTAATCTGCCTCAGATCTGTTTTACACTTGACTGTGGTTGAGTTCACAGAAGACGGTTACAAACACGAGCTCCTGGATTAATGTTTCAGCGCAGAAGAGCAGGAGATCACATCAGCCGTTCTGTACAGATGCAGTGAATCCAGCAAGCGTTTGTCTCTTCACACCTCGTCCTGTCTGTAATCCATGTAGAGCGTCTTCACCTCACAAGCTGGACGAGTCCAATTAGCCCTGCTTGATCCTGAGCGCTGTAATCCGATCAGAGAGAGCCAGCGAGAGAGAAAGATATGAGAGTCAGAGTTTACCTGCAGATTACAACACCTGACCTGACCGACCCACCGCAGGATTACACCACTCATCAGTACAATAACATACATGACTATACATCTACAGATAGATATAGAAATGCATCACTGCATCAGTGTCTCAGCAATGGATGCTCTGCAGTGAATGGGTGCCGTCAGAATGAGAGTCCAAACAGCTGATAAAAACATCACAATAATCCACAAGTAATCCACAGCACTCCAGTCCATCAGTTAACATCTGGAGAAGACAAAAGCTGAAACAAATCCAGCATTAAGATGTTTTTAACTAAAATATGAGTCCATAATTCATAATAACGCTTCCTCCAGTGAAAAAGTGTTCTGGTGTGAATCAGAAGAGAAATCTGCACAGATCAAGCAGCGTTTACAAGACAAAACAGCTCTAAACAAATATGTAGCTGGATTTTGATGTGAGAGACAACAGCAGATGCACTTTTTCACTGGAGGAAGAGTTATTATGGATTATGGAAAATGACGCTACATTTCTCTAAAACTGCTGAAGAAACAAACTCATCCAGAATCTAATTTGAATGACTGAAGCAGAAGCTTTAGATCTTTAAGATGAAGTGTTTGAGGTGAAGATGCTCAGAGTAAAACGGTGTCCGGAGATTGCGGTGTGTAATACTGGACAGTTAAACGCAGCACAGACTCTTCTGAAAGCAATAAAACATTAAGATGTGAGACGGCTTCAGCTCTCAATCCATATTCACTGGCCGGAGCGAGCATGTAACTCACACATCTTCATCTGTGAGAAACAGAGTGAATAATGAAAGAGTGCGTTTGTGTGGAGGCTTTTGTGCTCGCCGGCTCTTTCTCGCTCTGGTTCGATCCTAATGCAATCAAAGCTCATCCACAACAGAGTGTAAATCGCCTCTGTCAGAGTCTCTGGCTCTCAATTCATTACCGCTGCGTGCGGGTTTATTGTGTGTCTGTTTGAGCAGATTCTGAGTACAGCTCGAGCGATATATCGCCAGGGCCAGGATATCAACCTGTATTTGACATTTTTAATTATCGACGATGGTCATCAAAAAAATCCATGTGGGTTTAACCCTAGCTGTGAGAAACAGGCAGGTCTCGTGATGAGATTAAATCGAGGCTGACCATCTTCAGCTGGAGGACACGAGTGACATTATCTCTGCCGCTTCGCTTTGCAGTTTCCCGACCTTTAGAGCGACTGCTGTCAGCTGGAGATGATGATTTCTGTCATTTCCACGAGTAAATGAGTCGATGGTGCATTCATGGATCCTCCGCCGTCGTGTTGTTCCTCACAGACAGCGAGAACATCCTGACTCTCAGATATTCTTGTGCATGTTTACAGAGCATCTATTTTGGTAATTCGGCTTGAATGACAGCGTCGTCTTTGAGTGAGTCATATTCAGAAGTGAAATGTCCCATAATCCTCTCCGCCTCTATTTATACCCTCGGCTCTGCAGCTAAACACGCGATATACTGGCTCACATATCGCAGCGCGTCTTTAATTACGGCGGTCAGGAGGCATTGGTGTGGTTTGAAGCAGACAGACAGATGTGAGTCGTGTTTGTGAGTAAACACATAATGACAGTGCGGTAAAGGTTACGGAGACGAGGTGCTGTGTTCCTGTTTTTCTCTCTTCATTAGTGTTTCTCTGCGCATCTCGATGAGTCTGTTTGCTGCTGGCGATGGGAAGCATTCAGGAGGAGAGGCCTGATGTGTTTGGCAGCGTGGTTAACTGAGAAACGCAGCTGCACTGGCCAGAATTTAATAAGGGTTAGAGCGAGGACCGTTAGCGAACGGACGCTTCATCAAAACATGTAGGAGATGTAGGAGTCAGAATCACTGTGTTCATTTGTTCTGGCTGTGAGTGCAGAAAAACACAAGCGCTGCAGTGACGCAAAAAAACAGGAATCCAGTGACCAGCACAGCAGATGAGGTGTGCCTTCACTCGTCTCCGGTCTAAAATGATTTGTTTGCATTTATTCCTAACTCTGCAATTTTATATTAGACCCATCATAATCACTGATTAGTCATCTGATCATGCTTATCTAGTCACAGTTATTTGAGGTTACTGCATTAATTGTGCAGTTTACATTTTAATCTCATTTTGCCATGCATATAGGGATGGAATAAGGAAAACTGAAATCAATTAAAGAAATGTCATCAATTGCATGATATTGTGTCTCCTTTTCCAGTATGGCATGAAGAAGAGTAAACAATAAAGAATATAAAAACATTGCTGTCAAGCACTCAAAGATTGTCAAAGATGGTCTTTTTTCATAGAAAATAAAGGTTTGTGTGTTTAATCAGACTGAATTTTATTTTATTTTATAATTGCATTGTAATATTATCTAAATAATTATGTAATTATGTATTATCTAAATAATAATGTACATAATTATGTATATTATTAATGTACACCACATATAAGTAAATCATATGGGCCTGTTTTATTAGCATTTATATTTTATACAATTCCAAGTAAAACAAAAAAAAAATAACATAATAGGCTTGTACTGTTAGTGACATGAAAAAAAAATAATAAAAAAAAATAAAATCATTATTCACAATTATTTGTTAGACAATTAATTGTCAGCTAACATTCCTAAATGTGACAGGCCTATTTTATTTGGTTTTTGTGACGCATTGAGATGAACTGAAGATGAATGTGAGTCTCAGTGTTTGTTGTTTGCGTCTCTAAACCTGATGATCATCATCTCCAGCAGCTTCTGAGATGATCCAGATCATCTTGAGCTTCAGCGCAAACAGTCACATGATCATCATGTGTTTGATTTTTCAAACCCTGGACCTTCATTTCCAGGATTAACTGAGATTTTCACTGTGAACATTTGCCCACTCTATCTACATCTATTTATGTAGCAGATGCTGTTTGAAATAAATGTAGAGTTTATGTCACTCTAGTGAGGAACAGTGAAGGTGAAGGTTTGGGAAGGTGATGTTGTTTTCTGTGACGTTTGTCATGATCACAGGTCTGAAAACAGCTGATGATAGATCTGATTTGATTTAATGTAGAAACTGGATGATCATATCGTGTGCTATATGAATTTTTTTTCGGTTATGCTTCGCCTCGGTCATGAGACTCGGTAGTGTCCGCCCGTCTGATGTCGTATCAGGAGATACAGCTCTGTCCCGTCTGATTGGTCTGTGGCGATAAGCTCCGCCCCTCCCGCTCCAGCCGTGGCTGTCGATACTAATATAGGCACAGCATTGATGAACTGTCAGCCGCTGCTCACTGCGTCTCTGTGCTCATGTGAGGACCAAAGTCACGGCTCACCCTTGAAGATCCTGTCAGTCACGGCCAGTAGATAAAGACATGTTTATGTGTATTGATCAGACTGTGAAATCAGCTCCGGTGCAGATGCTGAGAGTTGTGATCAGAGCAACATCTGACCTTGTCACATCTGGAGTGCTTTCATATCCATGTGCACTGTAATCTCAGAGTCGCTAGAAGAATTAAATGCATTCATGACTGATGTTCCTTCTGATTTTTCTTTTTTTTTTTTCTTGCTAAGCAAAACATTTCGCTCATTTTCTCTATTGGCATTTTGGCCACCTGAACACAAGCATTCTTTATACCAGACCTGTAGACCGTGCACACAGAAAACTGAGTAACTTTAACTCAAATGTTAGATTTTACTGTATTTGGCTGAGCAGTAGTTTGGGTGACTGGCCAATATACTAGATTTCTTTAATACATAAAATAAGCAAGCTTGACCAGAGTTCTTGAGGGGAGAAGAATTTATTGAAGGTAGCAGTTCTTCAACAGCGATGTTAGCATGTCATCCTTCAAACAATCTTAACCAAAGGTACTGTCTGTGAGACCAGATCTTTATACCTGGTAACAAATGTGCTACAAACAATACAATAACCCCCCATGGACAACCCATGATGGTGTAACCTCAGGATGACCTGATAGGACCTCTCCCATGGAGAGCCCATGATGCATTGACCTAATGCTGACCTAATGGACTAATTATATGGGCCATTTGGGCCACACTTTTGTAAACAGTTTCAGTTGATTGCATCTGAGGTACAGTCACAATGTAAATGCATTTGAATTGAAATACACAATCTTTAACTAATGTGCCATTTATAGTTGATTTGACCCTTGATGTAACTAAATGATGCACATTTTAGGTTGCATGAGAACATGTTTTTTTACAGTTCTATTAAGAAAACCATGTAGAGAAAAAAAAAAAAAAACATACTTGACTTGACCCTCTAACTCTAGAACTCTCTGTTCAATTTCTATTCTATATACTCGTTTTCTTTTGATTTATTTATTTAAAAAAACTTGATCCTTTAACACTTGCACTCTTTACAATACTTGCTTTCTTTTTTATTTAAAAATAGAGCCTCTAACACTAACATTCTTAATTCTTTTTCTATTCTTTCAACTTTTCTGAGACCCTCTAACACTAGCGTTTCCTATACTAGCATTTTATCTACTTGTTTTCTTTTTATTTATTATTAAAAACAAAAAGACCTTTCTACGTGTACTGCGTTAGGTTAAGCGAGACTTGTTATAGCACTTGCATATCATTGCTCTATTGTTGATTTTGATTGCTTCTATTGTCCTCATTTGTCAGTCGCTTTGGATAAAAGTGTCTGCTAAATGACTAAATGTAAATGCAGAACAGTTCAATTCTTTATAATAATATATAATATAATATAATATAATATGAAAAAGAAAATGAAGCAGTTATTGCTCATTAATTCCCTTTTTGAGATCAATTATTTAATAGGCTCATAACATATAACATAACATAACATATAACATAAAAATTTTCAATAAATATTTTCAAAAAACAAACATTTGAATTCTTATATAGCTATCTAATCATCCCTATGTAGTAGAGTTTGCACACCACTGCACCTGTGTGTGACTGTGAATGTCTCTGAGTTTTGTTACTGTTCTGTGCTCATCATCCACTATTTCCAGCATTTAATCAAGCCACTCTTCTTTAAAACATGATGATGATTTATTTCACGTCATTGCATTTGCATTTGCTCTTGTGTTGAGTTATTTCATCCATTGAAGTATTCGATTTCTACAGAGACTCACATCATTCTCTTTCTATGAAACCTGTAAACTGCATTGAGTATTGCAATTATTTCACATTTACTATTCAATTAAATCAAATGGCTTTCTCAACTTATTTTTGCGTTCACTTTCAGTCCAAAACTCACTGAACTGCAAATCTATGTTATGTGTTATTCATTTATGGTTAACCCAATAAACTGAATGTATATGCTAGGATACTAATCAAATTAAAAAGTATTTCTGAAAGGAGAGCATTATTTCTAATGTGTTAATATTTCTATTATATTCAACTGTTTCAGTTATATTTAACTGTTATACTGTTTTATACATGAACGGTCAAAGTATTGAAATAATTAAGATTTTTAAAGTTTCTGAATGAAGTCTCTTCTGCTCACCAAGGCTGCATTCATTTGATCAAAAATACAGTAAAAACAGCATCATTACTGCAGTCTTCAGTGTCATGATCCTTTAGAAATCATAATAATATGCTGATTTGCTGCTCAAGACACATTTCTGATTATCATCAATGTAGAAAACAGTTGTGCTGCTGAATACATTTATAATGTTACAAAAGATTTCTATTTCAAATAAATGCTGTTCTTTTGAATTTTCTAATATGTGAATCCTGAAAAGTAAAATGATTCACAGTTTCCACAAAAATATTGAGCAGCACAACTGTTTTCAACATTGATGGATTAGATTAGATTGGTTTGAGTTGACCTGAGATCTGTAGAAAGGTTTTCTGGGCTGGGATGAGAGTGATATGTGATTTTTATAATTTACAGCTGAGATCTCAGCCTTTCCAAACAAACACAGGCCGGCAGATTGTCTGCTGTTTGGTCCGAGGCTGAGAGGCTGCCCGAGGCGTGTGTCACTGTTGGTGGAGACACCTGTCAATCACCACAGGAGGCGGGGCTACAACCGGACACGCGGGGGTCTGATGCGCCGTGACGTGTTTTGACTCAGAGACGCTGCAGACGAGAGCCGAGCGGACATTGATTGATAGAAGAGGAGCGCAGTGATGCAGCGTTACACAAAAACACAGATTCACTGGAACAAAGCACAGATTTCCAGCTCTGATGTGACAAACGGGGCTCGTTCTTGCAGACGGCCGGCGGCCACAAACATCAGCTTATGAAAGAGCATTAATTAGTCCATTATTCACAGCTAATAATGTTCTAGCAACTCTGTAAGTTTCATAAGCACCACGTGAGCGATGGTCGGAGGCTTTCAGCCGTGTTTCCATGGCAACGCTCCAGCATTACGCCAGCATTCAGTCATTGAGTCGCATTCTTCGAAAAACCTCCACAATTACGTCTGCGCTCTATAATTACCTCACAGATGTTCAGATATGGAGAACCTACAGGAGACACGAGCCCACATCTGTCTGTGAACGAGCGTCTCTCACACTGCTGTGCTTGTGTGTTTGTGTAAGGGCTGAAATACAGCAGCGTCCTGTTTCATAAGAATATTAGAGCATCAAACTCCTACAGAGCAGACGTCTCTGCAGAAAAAAACGTTTGGATTTCAGAGTTACATAAAATCAGTCTCTTCATTTTTCATTTGAGTCAAAATAGCTAGATGAGAGGAAATCGAATCATTCGTTTCAATCGAGGAGCAGAATAACACGCGGTCACCTGGACCACAATGAAAACGCAAAGCGATTGCAGCTGAAATGTTTTCCAGATGAAGCGTCCTGTAGATGTTATTAGATGTTCTCTGGTTAGGTGAGGTGAGATCGTCCCGTCTGCTCAGTCGCAGGTGTCAGAATAAACATTTAGGAGCTGCTTTAAAGGAGCAGTTCATCCACAAAATGAACATCGTGTCACTATTTACTCACCCCTCATGTATGCTGCTGTGCAGCAAAACAATAAATAATAATAATATTTGTCCAAACACTGATCTGAAGAGCATGAAGTGTGTGGATCTCCAGAGACGCTGCAGTGGTCGTGTGTTCTGAAGAGCAGATCGTGTCAGGACCTTTATTTGGAGGCGAGAGCAGAGGTCAGGTCCTGAGGCCTGTCAGACTGTCACGGCAGCGGCTTTGACACGACTGTCTCAGAGCATTAGATGAGCTCATCCTGACACGAACTGCAGCGTGAAGAAAGACAGCTCCACGCTGGACAATCTTTAGCAGCCACGAACTACATGAAACCATTCAGAATTAGAATATAAACCTACAAAAACATGCTCTTCTACTGAAATCATCTAAACATCCTTAAAACATGATGCATTTACCTGTCTGTGTGTTTGCATTATGGTAATGAGATAAAAC
Organism: Spinibarbus caldwelli; assembly: GCA_039654775.1. Lineage (NCBI taxonomy): Eukaryota > Metazoa > Chordata > Actinopteri > Cypriniformes > Cyprinidae > Spinibarbus > Spinibarbus caldwelli. Next base: position 392,146 of record CM077220.1, read on the forward strand.
AGAAATCGCATGGGCAATACAACTTTGGTGGCTGCTTAAAGTGTTCAAAAAACCTGAATGAAATCTCATATTTTATTGCCAAACAAGCCACGCTCCTGATGAGGAGCATGAATGGTTTCAGCATTTCTGCAGTGGTTTGCTGACCTAATTAATTGATTTTGCGCTCCTGATGTACATGAAGAGTGATAACGCTGATGTTCTCTATGGCAGTGAAGGTCTGGCTCGTTGCTCAGGGTTTGTTAAGTCCAGTGGAGTTGTGACACAAACATCTGGACTTCTGTTCCATTATTTTGTCAGATTGAGTTAAATTCACATGAAGCTAGAACGCAGTGCTCTGACTCTATTCTTTGTATTATATGTATTTCTGTCATGACAAACCTCGGAGGGATTGGCATGGTAATGTACATGACAATGTTAATGTGTTTGGTCTTGGTGGAATAGATCTGCTGCTGCTGCGGCAGAGCAAGTGCCGAGGCTTGTAAGCATGTAGGAAATACTGCTGCTGCACATATAACACATATGAATAACCCCCATAGCATATATGATCACCCCGTAGCAGATCTATACAGGTGGAGCTGGGGAAGATGGAGGCTTTCTGAAGTGTGCTGCAACTGCTACCACAAGCATTAGCCAAATGTTTGAATGTTGAGCAGCGAGCTACCAATACAGGAGAACCAATCAGCTGTGACTTGATAACGATGTCATTATGTCATATTGAGTTAGATCTATTGCACTGTGCCATCTAGAGTTTCATGCCAGAACTTTATATATAATACACTGGTGGCAAAAGTCTCTTTTGCTCTCCAAGGGAGCATTTATTTGATCAAAAATATAGATCAAATGTAAAATGTTGATGCAAAGTTGAATTTTCTTACCCCAAACTTTTTAAATGGTAGTTCATCACAGTTTCCACAAAAATATTGTGCAGCACAACTGTTTTCAACATGGATAATAATCAGAAATGTTTCTTGAGCAGCAAATCAGCATATTAGAATGATTTCTGAAGGATCGTGTGACACTGAAGACTGGAGTAATGATGCTGAATATTCAGCTTTGATCACAGATAGGCTACTCATATAGAAAACTCTCAGGCGGCGTCTCCTCAATTAAACATCCTCTTCTGTGATTGGTGAACTTCACTGGATCGTGTGTTTGATGTCCAGTGCTGTAATAGAGCCGTACTGTATGTGTTTGAGTGCTGTTAAACTGAACCAGAGGTCACCACCATCTATAGAGTAACGTCTGATGTGTGTAAATATGAAGGACGTTTTCATTTTGCATTTCATGACCTTTGTGCAGACGATGGAGTGATGAGGGTCAGGCGGTTCCTCGCTGCCTTCAAAACCACTGTGAGGAGCTTCTGACCTGAGTCCTGAGTGAGACCGGACCCAAACACACACACACACATACACACATACAGCTTTAGAGTGTGTGTGTGTTCATTCATCAGCAGTCTAACCTTTAATGTATGAAGTTTTCTGGCCATCAGCAGGTCACAAAGTCTCTGCGCCCTCATTATATCTGGGCTCTGTGTATATTTTAAGATGTGCCCTAATATCACAGCAGAACAACCTTCTGATGACCCAGAATCTGCCAAGGGCCACTGGCGGCGGTCATTCTGAGGTCAGAGATCTGAGGATCAGATGTCCTGATGGACACACACTGTTATATAGTATCAGCCAGGGTTAGATGCACAGTATTGCAAATATAATTAGTTCTCATGTCATGCGTAATCTAGTTGTTTTAGTCACAGGTGGGAAATAAACACAAGCTCTGTTTTTAAAGCGATTGTCCATCTTGAAATTGATCCTTCAACCATTAATTTGTTTCCAACCTGTGTGAGTTTCTTTCCTCTGCTGAGCACAAAAGATGATGTTTGAAGAATGTTGGGAACCAAACAGTTTCTGATAGTCATTGCCTTTTGGGTTCAACAGAAGAAAGAAACTCATACAGGTTTGAAACAACATGAGGGAGAGTAAATGGCCTAACGACGGGGGAAGTCGTGGCCTAATGGTTAGAGAGTTGGGCTTGTAACCTGAAGGTTGCCGGTTCGATTCTCACACCGGCAGGAATTGAAGGTGGGGATTGTGAATGAACAGCACTCTCTCTGCCTTCGATACCATGACTGAGGTGCCCTTGAGCAAGGCACCGAACCCCCAATTGCTCCCCGGGCGCTGGAGCAATGGCTGCCCACTGCTCCGGGTGTGTGTTCACGGTGTGTGTGTGCGTGTGTGTTCACTATTCTCTGCTGTGTGTGTGCACTTGGATGGGTTAAATGCAGAGCACCAATTTCGAGTATGGGTCACCATACTTGACAATACGTCACGACTTTCACTTTTTTTTTTCACTTAAATGATGACAGAGTCATGATTTTGGGTGGACTGGCCCTTTAATCTCCCACCCTGGTTGTGATGCACAGGCTCCGTCTCTAATCTTAGTGAACTGCCGACCATCATAAAGCCGTCCTTGGCTTCATGTTGATGTATCTGAGAAGGTAATTCCAGAATGCACGCTCACCCCTCGGTGTGTGTTGTGTGTGATGTGAAGCTGAAGTCGTTGGTGAATATTCCTGCTCTGCTGCGAGGCCTGATCGTCCCTGATGCGGCTGTTGAATGTTTTCCAGTGGAGAAAAGCTCTGGAGAGCCGTCGAGTGTGATTTACACCTTCAGATCACGCTCGTGATCGCTGCTGTTAATTGCCTGCGGTGATGAGGCTCTCTGAAGATGCGCGTTTAAGTTTCTCTGGAGATGCCGTCGATCTCTGGAGTGTCCGATTGTCCCCGACTGAATTCACCAGGAGAATATTAATGAGAAAACACTCATATATAACATATTCCTGCGAGTGCTGCTTACTGCTGTGGTGCTTTCGGTGCTGTTTTCAGTCTTTTAGATAATCGCTGGCCCGTAGAGCTCAGATTAATGTTTCAGTGTTGTAAATACAGATTATTAGCGTACATCGTACAAGAAAATACTATTCAATTCAGTTCAATTCAATTCAAGTGTATTTGTATAGCGCATTTCACAATGCAAATCTTTGCAAAGCAGCTTTACAGAAAATTAAAGTTTCTACATTATATTTAGTAATAGCTTATCAGTGGTGACTATCTCAAGTTGATGTCCATATGACAGAAATGTATGGTAAAAATCAAGTAGTCAGTTAATGTCATGTAATCAAACAGACAGTGAACACTATTAACAGCAATAATTATATGTTGTGACATTAGTGAGATTTGGTAGTTTTGTATGTTGTCTGAGGGTTGGCATAATCTGAGGTCTTCTGAGGGTTGGCATCATCTCTTCTCAGGTGTTCGGTCATCTCAGGTCTTTGTAAGGGCTGGATCCAGACTGAAGCTTGTATAATTCCTAGTTGCCTTGGGATGCCAATCCCGTGGCAGAAACAGAGAAGGTAATAGAGAGAAATTAGCTGCTGTTCCAACTAAGCAAAAAATTATGTTCAACCCAAGCAAAAGAATGAAAATGTGTATTTGATCAGATATAACTGAAGTACAAGATTATGAGATGCATTATGTGAAAGCTTGGCTAAAGAGATGTGTCTTTAATCTAGATTTAAACAGAGAGAGTGTGTCTGAACTCCAAACGTTATCAGGAAGGCTATTCCAGAGTTTGGGAGCCAAATGTGAAAAAGCTCTACCTCCTTTAGTAACTTTGCTATCCTAGGAACTACCAAGAGTCCAAAGTTTTGTGACCTTAGGGAGCGTGATGGATTGTGGTGTGATAGATAGAAGACTAGTTAGGTACGCAGGAGCTAACTCATTAAGGGCCTTAAAAGTAAGTAATAATATTTTGTAACTGGTACGGAACTTAATAATAATAATAATAATAATTCCTTACATTTATATAACGCTTTTCTAAGCACTCAAAGTGCTTTACATTGTGAGGGGGGGATCTCCTCATCCACCACCAGTGTACAACATCCACCTGGATGATGCTACGGCAGCCATAGTGCGCCAGAACACCCACCATACACCAGCTTACTGGTGGAGAGGAGACAGAGTGATAAGGCCAATCAGACGATATGGGGATTGTTAGGAGGCCAAGATGGTCAGAGGCCAATGGGTGAATTTGGTCAGGATGCCGAGGTCACACCTCTATTCTTTTCAAAAGACATGCTGGGATTTTTAATGACCACAGAGAGTCAGGACCTCGGTTTAATGTCTCATCTGAAGGACGGTGCTTTTTACAATATAGTGTCCCCGTCACTATACTGGGGTGTTAGGACCCACACAGACCACAGGGTGAGCGCCCCCTGCTGGTCTCACTACATTTACATTACGTTTACATTTATGCATTTAGCAGACGCTTTTATCCAAAGTGACTTACATTGCATTCAAGTTACAGTTTCTACATTTTATCAGCTCTTGCTTTCCCTGGGAATCGAACCCATGACCTTGGTGTTGCTAGCACCATGCTCTACTATTTGAGCTACAGGAAAGCCTCACTAGCACCTCTTCCAGCAGCAACCTAGCTTTCCTAGGAGGTCTCTCGTCCAGGTACTGACCAGGCTCAACCCTGCTTCAGTGGGCAACCAGTCTTGGGCTGCAGGGTGACATGGCTGCCAAAGCAGTGCATTAATAGGTAGCCAGTGCAGAGACTGTAAAATTGGGGTAATATGATCATATTTTCTTGATCTGGTAAGGACTCTAGCCGCTGCATTTTGGACTACCTGTAGCTTGTTTATTGAAGATGCAGGACAACCAGCTAGCAGTGCATTAAAATAGTCCAGTCTAGAGGTCATGAATGCATGAACTAGCTTTTCTTCATCAGAAACAAGTAACATATTTTGTAGCTTGGCAATGTTTCTAAGATGGGAGAATGCTGTTTTTGTAACACGGGAAATATGATTTTCAAATAACAAGTTGCTGTCTAATATAACACTCAGATTTTTGACTGCAGAGGAAGTAACAGTACATCCGTCTAGATGCAAATTGTAATCTACGATATTCTGTGTACTGTTTTTTGGTCCAATAAGTAATATCTCGGTCTTATCTGAATTTAATAGGAGAAAGTTATTGGTCATCCAGTCTTTTACATTTTTAACACACTCTGTTAGCTTAGATAATTTAGAAGTTTCATCTGGTCTTGTTGAAATACATGAAATACATTTTCTAATAATATTACCAAGGGGCAACATGTATATTGAAAATAGCAGAGGGCCTAGGACAGATCCTGGTGGCACGCCATACTTTACTGGATTTAATTGGGAAGATTCCCCGTTTAAATAGACAAAGTGATAGCGATCGGAAAGGTAGGATCTAAACCATCCTAAAGCCTGTCCTTGAATACCCGTATAGTTTTGTAATCGATCTATGAGTATGTCATGATCTACTATTCTAGTCTTTCTACTTCAAAATTTCATGTTTAGTTCAATGTAATTACCATTTCTTTGTAATTATTTACTAGCGGTTTCTGGGTAAATCCTACACCATTTTTTCTCAGTGCACATCTCCTCAACATGATTTGAGCTGAAGTTTAATACTCTGTGTTTGATTCTCAGCTGTGACTACTAGTAATTGTGTTACTTGACTGAGTAAATATCAGTCATAATGGTGGATGAACAGAGAGGATGGACTGTAAACTCTCAATCACGGCTTTATTCTTCTCTGCTGGTGCTGCGGCTCTGCTGGGTTTGTGTTCTTTCCTTTCATCTTAAGAGGGAGTTTTTTGGAGAGATAAACATCAGCTTGTCCTTCCATGTTCTTCCAGGACAGATCCTTCCGGTTCTGAACATCCATTACTGAACATGAACACAGGCGTCATGAGACTAGATGTCTGATCATGAGAAATCATCTGTGTAAAGCACATCAGACTGAGATGAAACTAATGTTTCAAGTCTTTTTTTTTTTTTTTTTTTTTTTTTTTTTTTCTTTTGTTCAGTCAGACTCAGTGTACGTCTATATTGATTGTTATTATTGGTATGGAAATGGTTCCTCCATGTGACCGTCCAGCGTTCAGATGCCTGATTATTGATGGGACGTGAGAGTTGTGATTTAGTTTTATTCACACAGTAATTGAATGCGATGTAATGATCGGGATGGTCATGAATGCAAAATGTTGTTGAGATATGAGTTCAGACATGTAGACGAGAGCCAAACCTCACACACTCCTGCAGACAAACATCTTTACACTGTTTCTTGAATGAGAGGAAGACTGAAGAGAATCTGCACACTCCTGCAGAATCACATTTACCACTGAAGACGTGAGACAGAAGACTGCGTAACTCCCAAATAAAGTGCACTGCAGTAATCAGGTCTCCATGAAATAAAAGCCTCCAAATCATTAAAAGTAAAAAAAAAAAAAAAACAACAAAAAAAAAACCTTTGACCGCAGAATTAATTTGTCTGTCAAATACTGTCGAATTAAATACTAGCTTCTAGCTACTGTTTCTAGCTTGTGATTGCAGGTGTAAGATGGAGGTCCCACACTGCTGTGTACCGTAGTAATGGAATCAGGGGAGCCAAAACTAGGACAAAGAATGATTGAACTGCTGAAAATTAGCTGCCATCCAACTTTTAATGTCCTCAGGACAGTCCACAAGTGATTTTAGAGCAGAGACAACATTATTTCATCAGAAGATCGGTCAGTCCTGGAGCTTTATAATCTTTATAAAATGTTGAAGTAATTTGTCTGAGTTTACTCCTGTCTGATGTGTGATGTTAAAGTGAGTTTGCTCCTGTGTGATGTGAGGTTTGTCCGGGTTCTTGTCTTGTTTCCAGTGGAGAATCCACTCTGAGCTCTAAACACTCACACGGCCGCCATCATGAAATCTTAATAGCGGGAGGGAGACAATGCCTTGCCTCAGGAGACAGCCAGATTTATGAAAATGAATAATTCACCAGTGTTTTTTCTTCTTCCTGCAAATGCTCTGAGGACTGAATATTTGAGATTTCCAGCTTATTTACTCACATGCATTTCAAATGCGCTGCTGTGTGTTCAACAGCTACTGTATGTGGAGGCAGTGCTTACGCTGTACTCTAAATTAAGGGTCTCATTAAGAGCTCGTTATGATTTGAAATCTCCAAGCTTTATTAGAAGCATGTGATTATTAGATGAACGATTCGTCAGTGACGTTACTCTGCACATCTCTAGTCTCTTCAGCTGATGTCATCACTCCGCCAGTGTCAGTCGTTGTTTCTCTCACTGAACATCCTGTTTCAGATAACGGAAGTTCAGTTAGGTCTGTACTAGTTTACCAGTGTTAACTAACTCATCTTTAACCCACTGTCCATGTGGAGCTGCTGCAGTCGTGTGTCGTGAACACGTTTGTGTTTTGTGTGTTGTTTCGTGTTTTAGTGTGGTGTTGTTGCTTTCATTTTGTTGTTGTTGTTGTTGTTGTTGTTGTTGTGTGTCTGAGCGCCGCTGCAGTCGTGTGTCGTGAGCGCGTTTGTGTTTTTGTGTGTTGCTGTGTATTTCGTGGGTGTTGTTGTTGTTGTGTGTCTGGGCACCACTGCAGTCATGTGTCGTGAGCATGTTTGTGTTGTTGTTGTTGTGTGTTTGTGTGTTGTTGTTTTGTGTTGCTGTGTGGTTGTGTTGTTGTTGTTGTGTGTCTGAGCACCGCTGCAGTCGTGTGTCGTGAGCATGTTTGTGTTGTTGTTGTTGTGTGTTGTTGTTTTGTATTGCTGTGTGGTTGTGTGTTGTTGTGTGTTGGTGTTATTGTTGTTTAGTCTGAGCACCGCTGCAGTCATGCCGTGAGCATGTTTATTGCGTTGTTGTTGTTGGTGTTGTTGTTTTGGTGTGTTTGTGTGTTGTTGTGTGTTGTTGTTGTTGTTGTGTGTTGTGTGTTGGTGTTATTGTTGTGTGTCTGAGCACCGCTGCAGTCTTGTGTGTTGTTGTACGTTGTTGTTGTTGTTGTATGTGTGTGTGTGTGTGTGTGTGTGTTGTGTCTGTGTTTGTGTGTTGTGTTGTTGTAGTTGTGTGTGTGTGTGTTGTTGTTGTGCCTTGTTGTGTTGTTGTTGTTGTTGTTGTTGTGTGTGTGTGTGTGTGTGTGTGTTGTTCTGTGTTTGTGTGTTGTAGTTGTAGTTGTGTATTTGTGTGTGTAGTTGTTGTTGTTGTTGTTGTTGTTGTGTGTCTGAGCGCTGCTGCAGTCGTGTGTCATGAGCACGTTTGTGTTGTTGTTGTTGTTGTTGTTGTGTCTGTTTTTGTTGCGTGTCTCTTGACACATCTGCTGTCTGACAGTAAAGTCACTCCTGCTCTGCCTGCAGCGAAGCGTCTTCAGACGAGACTGACAGCTGGTGTTTCACTGGAGAACTCAAGCATTAGCCAGAGTGCTGATGCAGCAGATGTGATGAATGATCACTGCAAGTGCTCTTAGTAACTTCTGTTTCATGTCTTATTATTATTTTATCTCATCCTCTGGATTTTGAATGCTTTGTGTTCTTCTTCTGCTTCCTTTACTTTTCTTCTGCTGCTGTTGCTTTCTTCCTTCTCCTTCTGCTTTTTTTTTCTCCCTCTTGCTTTTTCTTCTTTTTATTGTTCTTCTGCTGCTACTTATTTTCTTTTTGCTGCTTCTTCTGCTTTTTCTTCCTCAGATGATTCTTTGGTCAGTGTTAGTAATTGTCAAAAAAAATTACATCCATTCGTTGGGATATTTTTGCATCATGCATGAGTTCTTGTGGAACAAATGAAGCAATAATGCACCTGTCTGTGTGTGTGTGTGTGTGTGTGTGTGTGTGTGTGTGCAAATTAGAGAAGGAAACACGAGTCTTCATGTAAATGACTAGTATGTATATCAGTGGGAACTGAAGTGTGAGCTTCATGTGTTTTGAGTCTGTATATCCTACTAAAGGAAACACAGCCAACAGCCTAAGATTCAGAACAACACACTGAATGTGGCTTAGCTACCAGCTGATGATGAACCAGAGACAATAAATCTTCATTTCAGGGTTTTTCTCAGCAAGAATGCTGTTGATTTCATTTAATTTGCATGTCATGTAATGAATGTAGTTGTAAACTGCAATAGATTGCCAGCAGTGGTTGTGTTGCTGCGTGTGCTGCTCAGTGTTTGTAGAGTTACAGGGAAGTTTGATGATTCTGCAGTGTTTATCCGGGCTGAACTCGTCACAGAGAGCCTGCGTGTCTTTGGACTGACATTTGAAGTGTGTTTTGATCGTTCATTTCATTTGACTGTAGTCATGACCTTCACACTCACAAAGACGCATGAGTTTAGAGCTGTCAGCACTGAACGCTTCACAAACACTCGTTCAGATCAGTTCAGATCTCTGCTGCACTCACTGTGTGTTTCCTCTGCTCTGTAAGGACTGTAAAGGATAGTTCGCCAAAAAAAAAAAAAAAAAAAAAAAAAAACACTTACTTTCTTCAGTGGAACACAAAAGAAGATATTTTGAGGAATGTGTCAGTGTGTTTTTTTTTTTTTTTTCTCTCCATATAATGAGAGGTAATGGGGTCCAGTGTAGTCTGGTTCCCAAGAAGAAAGGAAGTCATACAAGTTTGAAGCCACATGAGGGCCCCTAAATGGTGACAGAATGATAATTTTTGGTGAACTGTCCCTTTGGCAGATGAATTCAGGACAGCATATGAATATACTACACTTACTGTTTGTGCCATTTAAAAATATCCCAGATATAGTATGAGTCGTACACTATTGGTCAGTCAAACAGATAGTCCCTCCCTAAACTCCTGTGATTGGCTGAAGTTGATGTCAGGTGGCTCAAACGAGCATAGATCAATGTTGTGAAAGTGTCAGAGGCTCTGTTCAAACAGATTTTGTGACTCAGATCTGTTTTTCATAACAGTGTGAGCAGCTCAAAACACATGGAATCTGATTTTTTAATTTTTTTTTTTTCAGTTTTGATTTGGATCTGAGCGGTAAATCAGAGTTGATCACTAAAGGTCCTTGCACACTTAGTCTGAAGTTTTCACCTTTTTTTTTTTTTTTCTTCTTTTTTTCATATTCGTCATCCTTTCCTATCAAAATGCAGTGTGTAAACATGACTGACACAACGTGAGGTCGTATTTATTTTTTAACGTGCGAAAATTTCGGACTTGGTGCGCAAAGGCCTTAAGGTTTTTGGTGTGAATGTGTCCAGATCCACAGATTGAGCGCAGCAGCTGTGAGCAGATCCGGCTTGTGTTGGCTGCGTTGGAGTCCTGTTCTCCTGAACTTTCTTGCCAACAGTTTTGCAGTAATTAACCTAATTCAGCTGAGCTGCTAAACGTCTCTCAGGTCAATATCACAACTAGACACTGATGAATCTGGTGCGCGCGAGCGAGCGGAGCGCTGAACTAGAAGCGCCTCTAATGAGCTGCAGCAGGACGAGCGTTTGACCCGTGTGAAACACGCTTAAATGTGAAAATCATATCTGCTATTGTCTTACACTGCTGCTCTAATGCTTCTCAGCAGGGTGTCTCGCATTTGAAATGACCCGCTCGCTGGCTTTGAGCGGATCAATTCTCCAATGAAAGACTGGTGTGTGTGATTGTCAGATGTGTGACTGTGAAGCATGGCACTAACGCTCTCTCTCTCTCTCTCTCTCTCTCTCCTCGGTGCTGTCGGGAACAGAAGAGTACGCCGTGGAAGGTAAGCGGCTGATTAATAAAAGTTAATGATGCTGTGTGGTTAATGAAGGGTTGGTGTTGGCGGCAGCCAGGCCGCTCTCAGATTGGACTGCGGTTTTGGTGACTACTGGGGGCTTTGATTTGCTGCGAAGTGAGATTTACTCTACCTCCTTTGTTTCTTTTCTTATGAGTTGGTTTGATTTTTACTTTTCGATCAGTGGAAATGGAGCAAATGCAGTGGAATGGCTCGCTGCTGTCAGTGCCGGTTGTTTTATGGTCGTGTAGATCGGTTCTCACGTGATTCTCTGAGGTCAAAGGTTAAACCCTCCCAATGGTGTCACTCTGGTGTCTGACGGATACGACTCGAGACCAAACTCCGCTCGCGTCCGTCGAGGGCCACATGTATTTACCCATAATTCCCCTGCAGGCTGGATTTGTCTGCGTAATTGATGGCGCTGTGCTTCTCTCAGGTGTGTGTTTGGGGATAAGGCGCAGGTATCTGGATGCTTTCCCGCTATCAGGACGCTGCTGATGGATTACTCTTCTCTACCCAGCATGCCTCGGGAGGCACGTTGCTATGGAAACAGAGGAGATGTGTGTGTGCGTGAGCTGATGATGATGATGATGGCAGAACGCTCTTCATTGGCAGCATCCTCATGGATGTTATCCTGGTGTTTTCCAGACGGTGTTTTCAGATTGATTTGCACAGATCTGATAATAGCGTAAGCTGGAAATTTGCATTAACGTCTGAGCAGCAAGAGCTTCAGCACCATTCAAAAATCATTTTCAGGCATATCAATTTTCACATCACAACAATTGAAGCTATTATTACGGTATTGAATTATGTTACAAAAACATTAAGCCTTTTCCTCTTAATAATTTTATCAGCAAAAAGAACATTTAAATACAATAAAACAATAGACAATACAATTGTACGAAGTAAATAAATGTTTCAAACAGATTCAAGTAGAAAAGAACACAACTATAGAGAACAATAATCATTTTCAGCCAATATATGCCTTTTATGGGCTGGCCTGGTTGAGTTCAGATTAAAATGTAAAAATGTATAAGTGTAAACAAATGTTAGCAAATAAATATTAAGTCTTCAAGTGCTTGATGAACACTATAGTGAAGACAAACAGCTGTAAATACTGACTAACTCCTTGAGAAAGTGCAGTGGATAAATACGACAGAGTAAATGCAGAAGTTCTGTTTCTTTAAAGCTGTAAGTAACTCAGTTTTTTGTGACGCACATCATGAGTCTGACTTCAGACTGAACTCTCAGACGTCTCATTCTCTGAGTCGTGCAGCTTCTGCAAAGAGGGAGACTGGATTGTTTCAGAACCTCATGGACAGAAACTGTTTTGTTCAGGTCTGAAACTGGTTTTGTGGCTGTTCTGATTGAAGCGGGTGACATTTGCAGGTGTTGTGCAGGTCGGTCAGTAAACTAGAGAGGCCTTGATGTAAGAATCTCAGCACTCGAGGCTCTAGAGATCTCAGCTCTGACCTGGACACGATGGACTGTCTGATCCACAGAAGCGGTCAGTCATTAAAGCATCTGCTGCATGAATGTGTGCATCTGTAAGATATGGACAGAGAGCGAGACGAGTACAGGAGCTCACATAAACACTGAAAACACTAATTAGATCACGCTTGCAAATGCCAGAAGACTAGTACTGACCGTTAATGTGGTAATTAGTATGCAAAACTCTGATATTTGAAGAGTCAGCTCATTTGTGCTCGTTATATGACTGATTATCTATGATTTAACTAAACCTGCAAGACTTCATTAGATTCTTACCTGGATTGCAAAAAGGCTATTTTATTAATCAGCTTCAGGATTTGAAACAGTTTGATCATCTTCAAAAAGAGTTTCATTACATTTACATTCATGCATTTGGCAGATGCTTTCATTCCAAGTGAGATTTGAGAAATGTCTCCATGTGTGTTTTTCCCCCATATAATGAAGGTCATTGGGGTCCAATGTTGTTTGGTTCCCAACGTTCTTCAAAATATTATCTTCTCTTTTGAAAGTCATACAGATTAACATGAGGGCGAGAATGATGTAAGAAAATAATTTGTGGATGAGACTCCCTGTTTCATTTTCAGGTACAAGTCTTTTTTTTTATGGTTCTAATCAGTTCTAATTTTTAAGCTTCTAATTCTAATTCTAGGGCAGTCGTGGCCTAATGGATAGAGAGTCGGACTTGTAACCTGAAGGTCGTGGGTTCGAATCTCAGGTCCGGCAGGGATTGTAGGTGGGGGGAGTGAATAACCAGCACTCTCTCCACCCTCAATACCACGACTGAGGTGAGACCCTTGAGCAAGGCACTGAACCTCCAACTGCTCCCCATTGGCTGCCCGCTGTTCTAGTTGTATGTTCACTGAGTGTGTGTGCATTTGGATGGGTTAAATGCAGAGCACAAATTCCAAGTATGGGTCGCCATCACTTCCCTCCTTTCCTTTCCTAATCAGTTCCAAATCTCAGGTTTCAGTTTTATTTTCGGTTAGCAAAACCAATTTTCAGGCACAATGTTTCTTTCAGATTTTTGTCAGGCAGTCTTTTGTCCTGATCTTGTGGTAGGGATGTGTGTGTGGAAATTGACTGTGACAAATGTGAATGGTAAATAGTTCGATAGCCCGCCGGTTATTATGAGTGAGTTAATGAACGCGCGGTTGAGGAGCTGTTGGTCGTTCCTCACCGGACAGCCGTACTTGAGCCGGATGGCTAATTGTTGACCAACCTAGATTTTGGCCCTGGCAACCGGCTCGGTCTTGGATGCCCTATTTTCAGGGGCTCGTCTAATTAGCGGCTCTGACCAGGTCCTCAGAAGGTGTGGTTAGATTAATGAGATTGAGCGTCTCTCAGGTGCCCGTGGGGAAGGAGGCTCTCGTCTGCCAGAGAAAAGCCCTGTAAATGGATGAGCTGGGAACGCCGTGACCCCGTTCTGCTCTGAAACCTGTCACGTGTGTTTCCTAACCTCATACGAGCGCAGAACGCCGGCATGTGGGAACTCAGATTTGCCTGGAATGAGTTTGTAAGCATTTTTGCCGTTTGTTCGGCAGTAATTCAGAGGTTCTGGGAGCTCAGAAAAGTTGTTTCTTCTGGTCACGGCTGATTGGTTTGTTTGTCTGACTGTAGATCTGGTGATCAGGCTGCTGTCCTTATCTGGCCGATCCCAGCTAATGATCATTCCCTCTGGAACATTCGGGATTAAACCTCATGTCGGTTGGAGGATCTTGGATATTTCCTCCTCTTTTGGCCGTAAAATGGAAGGCTGATGTCCTCTGTAGATATGAGATTAAAGTTTGCCGTTATCATAGATTAGAGTGGATCAACTAAACCAGATTATGGGTTAGTTCAGAACATTCTCCAGAGCAGACCAGAGTGAATTTTTGTCATTCTGTATGTTACGGGTTTGTGCGATTTACAGATGAGACTGTTTGTTGTGGTACTTTGTAGAAATGAGAAGATATTGGTGTCTTGCATAAGTCCAGCTTTGGTTTGATCTAACACTGATCATAGATCTGAATGCATTAATATTGATGTTTTATTCATCTAGTCATGTGTTTGTCATTTATAAACCAGCAGCAGTGAATAGCTGTCTGTCGTTTGAGGTTCATGCAGATGTTTAATGAGCATGATGATGTGTCTTTAATAACTCGTGTAACTCTGAGTGGCTCTTCAAATACTGACCATACAAATAATAATTGACCGCTTGAAGTAGTTGTCCATTCATTACTGGTTTTACTCATATTTACCTGTGTTATCTTCCCATAATCCACTGCTGCTTCATTCAGTAGCTCTGTCCTGATGCAGTTGTTCAGTAATGCAGATGCAGTTGTAACAGCAATGATTATATGTTGCGATCAAACTTATAGCACAATTTGGTAGTTTTGTATGTTGTTTGAGGGATAGCATCATCTGAGGTCCTCTGAGGGGTCAGCATCATCTCTTCTCAGGTGTTCGGTCATCTCAGATCTTCGTAAAGGTTGGATCCAGACTGAAGCTTCTGTAATTCCTAGTTACCTCTGGATGCCCATCCGGTGGCAGAAACAGAGAAGCAAAATAGAGAAAAATTAACATAGCTGCTGTTCCAACCAAGCAAAAGAACTATAATGTGCATTTGATCAGATATAACTGAAGTACATGATAATGAGATACGTTATGTGAATGCTTGGCTAAAGAGATGTGTCTTTAATCTAGATTTAAACAGAGAGAGTGTGTGAACCCCAAATGTTATCAGGAAGGCTATTCCAGAGTTTGGGAGCCAAATGTGAAAAAGCTCTACCTCCCTTAGTGGACTTTACTATCCTAGATACTACCAAGAGTCCAGAGTTTTGTGACCTTAGGAAGCGTGATGGATTGTAACATGGTAGAAGACTAGTTAGGTATGCAGGAGCTAAACCATTAAGGGCCTTACAAGCAAGTAGTAATATTTTGTAATGGAACTTAATACGGATATGAAACTTGGATACGGAAATTTTTGATATGGAATTAGGCAGTGTAGAGACTGTAAAGTTGGGGTAATATGATCATATTTTCTTGACCTGGTAAGTACTCTAGCAGCTGCATTTTGGACTACCTGTAGCTTGTTTATTGAAAATGCAGGACAACCAGCTAGCAGTGCATTACAATAGTCCAGTCTAGAGGTCATGAATGCATGAACTAGCTTTTCTGCATCAGAAACAAGTAACATGTTTCGTAGCTTTGCAATGTTTCTAAGATGGGAGAATGCTGTTTTTGTAACACGGGAAATATGATTTTCTTGTCAAATCACTTTTTTTATATAGAGCTTTTAACAATATAGTTTGTGTCAAAGCAGCTTTACAGTATTCAACAGGAAAATTAGTGTGTAATAATACAAAACTGTAAAGTCTTAATTTTCAGTTAAAGGCAAGTTGCTGTCTAACATAATACCCAAGTTTTTGATTGTAGAGGAAGTAACAGTACATCCGTCTAGATGCAAATTGTAATCTAATAGATTCTGTATACTGCTTATCCGAATATAATAGGAGAAAATTATTGGTCATCAATTTTACAATTTTAACACACCCAGTAAGCTTAGATAATTTAGAAGTTTCATCTGGTCTTGTTGAAAAATAACGTTGAGTATCATCAGCATAACAGTGGAAACTAATCCCATATTTTCTAATAATATTACCAAGAGGCAACATATATATTGAAAATAGCAGAGGGCCTAGGACAGAGCCTTGTGGCACTCCATACTTTGCTGGCGTTAATTGAGATGATTCCCCATTTAAATGGATAAAATGATAATGGTCGGACAGGTAGTATCTATTCTAAACCATCTTGAAGCCTGCCCTTGAACACCTGTATAGTTTTGTAATTGATCTATGAGTATGTCATGAGTAAATCAGCCAAAAGATTTTGTTGATGGGTTGTTGTTGATTTTTTGTTGGGGGAGGACAGTACCCCCCCCCCCCCCCCCCCCCCCCATCTGAGGATTTTCCCCCCTAAAAATATCATTACAAGCATCTCTGTGTCTTGAAAATAATATAATGGACATATACTTAAAATAATTGTGTAAGTAGCAAAACAAAATAAATGCAAAAAAAGCGTTTTAAGTTCAGAAATGTTTTGATTTCCCCCTCCCTTGCCTCACAGTGGTTTGGTCCACTGCCTCGATACACTCAGGACACGAGCCCGGTGGGAGCAGTGTTGCCAAGTCCACTGTTTTCCCGCGGAATTGGGCTACTTTTACGCTCTTTCCGCAGGATGTTTTTCATGTCCGCGGGTTGGAGCGACAGCAATAACGTGATATTTAGCCCCTGGAAAGTGACATTTATCAGGGGAACCCCACCCAAAAACATGTATTTTACCCCACCGGAATGCGATTTTTACCGGAAACCCCCCCTGAAAAGCGATTGGGCTAGTTTTGGGCTAGTTTTGAGTAGCAATTGGGTGGGTTTTGCTGTGAAAATCTGGCAACCCTGGGTGGGAGAGAGCAAAGTTCCTTAGTAGTTATGTGTAAGTGATTAGGCTGTCAAGGCTATTTTATTCTCTTTAAACATCGGGTGAAATTATTCTTCCTCTTTAATACAGATGATGCTGGATCATTAATAAATTAGTCATGACAAAAAATAATGATATCCGATGTATTTTCTATGAGCAATTTATAAGGTTATCAAGCTTAACACTGTAGCTTGTCACCCACTACAACTAACACAGCGATAAACCTGTGTGTGAACTGATATTAGGCTAATATTGTAGACCTACCGATGTGTTGGGTTTTGCTCAGTATGATGTTAAGTGGCAGGCTTAATGCGGTTGAATATCTAAAGAGACATACTCGGTCCCAGACGAAACCTAAAATACTATGGAGGACGCAAAATAATCATTATAATATGACCGCGTGGTGAACCATATGAACCGAACTCATATTTAAACACGGTCTCCATGCTGTTTACACATGCTGTGTACACATATCTATCCTTACAAGTACAATTTTGGCTGTATTATTTGTCCCCCCTTCAAAAATTGCTCGAGAAATTTTATGTTTCTTGTTCCCCCCTACTGTTAGATGAAATTTACGCCCCTGCCTGTGGCAGATGACAGGTCTGTCAAATTTACGTTGAAATTGTTTAAAATGATGCCTTGGGAATTAGCTGAAATAAGTTTGTTTTATGTTTAATTAAGTGTATTTTATTTCAAGTAATGAAAATGTTTTTTATGCTTTCAGTTTTCGTTAAGCATAATAACCCTTTTCACAGCACATCGATTCAAAGCAGCTTCACAGAAAGTCAGCTTCACTGTAATGTCTGTGATGCTTTAATGCTTTAAATCAGGTTCTAGAGTCGAGCAACCGGTCAGATTGGCAGCGCTGATTTTCAAACAGTTTTGTTTTGTGTTAAAGCAGTGTGTGTTCATTCACAGTCATCATACACACACACACATACACACACACACACAAATGCGTCTGGAGCGGTGAATGCCTGAATAACCCTCGTGTGTCTCTGATGAAACTCTTCAATCCGTCACATTGAAAAGCCTTTCACGCATATTTTATGATGGTTTTAAAGTGACTCGTCCTCCGTGTAAATGTCAAACGCTCGCTGTAATTGCTCTGACCTTTGGAGCGCTTCAGTGTGGGCAAACATGTCCTGTGACGACCTGCAGCAGGAAATGACACGTCTCCATCCTGTGATGTAATGACTTGAGTGACACATCTGCACATGCTTTAAGTGTTTTTATTGAGAGTAAACGTGAGGAAAGTGCAGCTGAATCTGACTGTCATGCGAGTCTGTCTGCTGCCGTTCACTAGTAGAAATGAATGAGCCGTCTCATTGATCTCTTCTGAGTCTGTTGTAGAAATGAAAACACACACACATGTATGCTGTATTTGGAAACTCCAGTCACTCATCAGCACGAACAAATTTTGTTGCATTAGATAGAAAATGTTAAAGCGAGTGCCATCAGTGCTGAAGTGATGCTGGAGCTTTTCTCCTCAGTAAACCTCATCTTTCTGAGCCGCTCTGTAAATGATCAGGAACCAGCAGATCTCCAGCTGATTTTCATGGATGAGTGAAGTCAGATCAAGGTTTCCCAGCAGAAGAATCATTAATGTACTTCATCAAACTGACTCAAGTTCATGAGGTTTGACTAACAGTGCGCTCATAATATATTTCTTTAAAATAAATGCCACTTATGTCAATATTTTGTTATATAATGGAAGGACATTTATACAATTTTTAAGCTGTGGTTTAGATATCCAAACACAGTCAGCAGCTGAAACACCTGATCTGTGTCTGTTTTCCTCGAGTCTGTGACTGACACTGAAGTGCTTTGTGATTTTAAGTGGATGAATGCTTTAAGATTCAGACAGAAGTGCTCACTCACCATCTGGACCCTGAGATGTGTGTGTGTGTGTGTGTGTGTGTGTGTGTGTGTGTGTGAATGAGTGTGTGTGTGAGAGTGAGAGTGAGAGTGAGTGAGTCCATATAAGTGTGTGTGAGAGAGAGTGTGTGTGTGTGTGTGTGTGTGTTTAGTGCTGTGTTGTCAGCCAGTGGTTTCCATGGTAACGCTGCAGCCCTGACCTGCGTGTCCTGTGATAAACTGCAGAAATCTTTCATAAATGCATCCGTCTGTCTCTCTGATCCCATGCATATTCATCATAGTAATGATCAGAGAGCTGCTGGATATTCTGCATATTAATGAGCTGCCAGATATTTGACACATTAAAAACTCACACATAAAGTGGGGATAACTCTGAGAGTGCCGTCGAGCCACAAACACAGCAGCGGATCTTCACTATACGAGTGTTACTGGAGCTGCTGTGAGTTCACTGATGAGTTTCACACACAGCAGAAAGTATTCATACTGCAGCCTGCAGACAGCTTCTGAATTACACCAACTTCATGAAAATGTGAATC